>VZTB01002867.1:163109-188688 GCA_013397245.1 Thryothorus ludovicianus | reverse complement strand
GGTGTGGGTTTTGGGGACACCCAGGGCACGGGGCAGAGCTGGGTGTGGGTTTTGGAGACACCCAGGGGACAGAGCACAGTGCCGGGTATTGGGGACACCCAGGGGATGTGGCAGGGCCAGGGTTGGGGACACTCAGGGGTTGGGGCAGGGTTGGGTTTGGGTGTTGGGGACACCCAGAGGATGGGGCAGGGCTGGGGCTGGGTTTGGTTTTGGGGACTCCCAGGGGGCATGGCTGGTCTGGGTGTGGGTTTTGGAGACACCCAGGGGACAGAGCACAGTGCTGGGTATTGGGGACACCCAGGGGATGTGGCAGGGCCGGGGTTGGGGACACTCAGGGGTTGTGGCAGGGGCAGGGCTGGGTTTGGGTGTTGGGGACACCCAGGGGCTGTGACAGGGCTGGATTTGGTGCTTGGGTCGTTCCTGGGCCAGCACTGGGCTGAGCTCAGCCTGTGCCACTCTCCAGCTTTTGGAGCCACTCCAGGGGAGGATTTGGAGATGGGGAAGGCTCTGGAGAGGCCACCTGAGGGGTGACCAAGGGCTCTGGGTCTGTCCAGCTGGAGGGGACAGAGGTCAGAGACCTCACTGGGGCTGCAGCTGCCCCCCAGGGACAGCTCTGGTCTCTGCTCCCTGGGACAGGGACACACCCAGGGCACAGCTGGAGCTGTACCAGGGAAATTTGGGATGGGGATCAGGGAAAGGCTCTTCCCCCAGAGGGTGACAGGCACTGGAACAGCTCCCCAGGGAATGGTGACAGTCCCACAGCTGTCAGAGCTCCAGGAGAGTTTGGACAATGCTCTCAGAGATGAGATTTTGGGGTGTCTGTGCAGGGCCAGGAGCTGGACTGGGTGCTCCTGGTGGGTCTCTGCCAGCTCAGGATATTCTGGAATTCTGTGAATTTTGTTGAAATTTCCCTGATACTGGAAATAAAGAGCTTCACCTTTGCCTCAGAGGTGGTTGAGGAGTTGGGCTCCCCATTTCTGACAGGACCCCCTCACCTGAGAGCTCAGGGTCTGCTGAATTTGTCTGCTGGGCTGCAGGAAATGTGGGAAATGCAAATAACAAATAATAACAAATATGGTGTGCAGTGGAAAATAGGGATGTGAATTGAGGAAAACAAATCTGCATTTGCACATGGAATATTTTAGGTATTTTTGGTGTAAATTTGGGGTAATTTTTTTTCAGAATTTGTTAAATTATTTTAATAGGACATGACAATAATAGTTTAATTTGGAGTGGAAGGGACCTCTAAACAATAACAAATAATAACAAATATGGTGTGCAGTGGAAAATAGGGATGTGAATTGAGGAAAACAAATCTGCATTTGCACATGGAATATTTTAGGTATTTTTGGTGTAAATTTGGGGTAATTTTTTTTCAGAATTTGTTAAATTATTNTGAGCTCTCCCTGGATCCTTCTCTTCTCCAGGTGAGCACCCCCAGCTCTCCCAGCCTGGCTCCAGAGCTTTGTCCTTCCTGTGCCCCCAGGGCATCTCTGGGCACACAGCAGGGGCTTGGATGGGAACTTTCAGAAATTACAATTAAAAACTTAGAATTCATCTTGGAAAAGGGATTAGTAATGGATCTTTTTTAGATTGTAGAATATCTGAGTGAAGAATTGGAGTTGTCCAGCCCTGGCACAGCTGCCCAGGGCAGTGCTGGAGTCCCCATCCCTGCAGGGATTTCAAAGCCCTGTGGATGTGGCACTTGGGGACATGGGGCAGTGCTGGGGAAAGCTTGGCCTCAGTGATTTCAGAGGTATTTTCCTACCTCATTGATTCTGTGATTCCCTCAAGAAATGAGGATTTTCTCCACTGGATGGTGCTGCTGTCCCAGAGTTCCATCAGCATCTCTGGCATCAGTTTTGGAGCAGCCCAGAAAATTGGTTTTAAATTAGGGGCTGAATCTTGTACCTGGTTTCCTCTCCCACTCTAAGACATCAGTAAACAAACATTTCTGGTAAATTATTGACTAATTAATGGATTTGATTTTTTGTTTGGAAGGAAAAGATGATTTTATGTTTTCTGTAAATGGCATGGAGCTGATCCTGGCTTTCTTAAATACTTCTCTAAAGATGAAAGCAAGTTTGATTTTTTTGGGGTTTTTTTTTTCCTGCCTCTAACTCACCCTATTTAAAAATCAGAGGATGTTAACCTGGCAGAAATGTGAGGATTAATCCCACAGTGTAGCTAAGAATTTTACAATACTTAAATTGAAAGTGCTGGGAAGGGGAAGGTCTCTTAAGAAATACTTGTGTTTGGTGCTCTTGTGATTTGTAAGGACCTCCTGGGAGCAAAACACCTCAGGGACTTCTCCACAGGGAGAGATACTCAGGAACAAACATAGAAATTCACTTTTAAAGTTGTTGGAAAGAAGGGCAGCATGAGATCTGTTGGAATCCTCGACCCAGAATCACTGAGGCTGGAAAAGATCTCCAAGACCATCCAGTGCAACCATCCCCAGCACTGCCAAGGCCACCACTGAGCCACGTCCCCAAGGGCCACATCCACAGGGTTTTGAAATCCCTGCAGGGATGGGGACTCCAGCACTGCCCTGGGCAGCTGTTCCAATGTCTGACCACGTTTTCCATGAAGAATTTTTTCCCTGATGTCCAACCTAAACCTCCCCTGGCATAGCTGAGGCTGTTCCCTCTCCTCCTGTCCCTGTTCCCTGGGAGCAGAGCCCAAACCTCCCTGGCTGTCCCCTCCTGTCAGGAGTTGTGCAGAGCCAGAAGTTCCCCCCTGAGCCTCCTTTTCTCCAGGCTCAGCCCTGTGGCTCTCCATGGAGCAGCAGGGAATCCCAGTTGGTTTGGAAGTTTAAAATCACACACCACAGTGCCAGTTCTCCACCTTTCCTTGGCACCATGGGCAGGGTTTGGAGGAGCTGCTGCTCTCAAGGTTTCCTGGTGGGAATAATCACAGAATCCCAGGATGGTTTGGGGTGGAAGGGACCTTAAAGCTCATCCCATTCCATCCCTGCCATGGAACACCTTCCCCTATCCCAGATTGTTCCAAGCCCTGTCCAGCCTGGCCTTGGACACTTCCAGGGATCCAGGGGCAGCCACAGCCTCTGAGGTTAATAAGTTGTTTCCTGTAGTGGAGTGAACCAGGCAAAGGATGGATTCCCCTCACAGCCCTCAGGCCTTTAACCCACTGGAAAAACCGTTCAGGGACTGTTTGGAGCTTCAAAGGTTCGGAAGTGTGATAAAAAAAGCGCCCACCTTGAATTCTGACAGTCTCAGTTCCTTAAAAATGAAACAAAACTGGGCAAAAAAATGAGTCAAACATCCCTGTAATATTCAGTCCCTCTGGCCCAAATCCCAAATCTTGTCTTTTAGGGAGCGATGACTTCCTGATTACATTGCAAACACCTCGTTGGGTTTGGCTTCTCCCTGCCTGCTGTGGCCTTGGGTTACCCGGTCATTTTTGATCCAGCATTTCCCATGGTGTTTAATGAAGTTTGTGATCTTCCTGTCTCCCATTCTTTGTTTGTCTTGTTTATTTAGGTTCTCTTCCTGCCTGGGCTTAGGTGCACTCTTCAAGTGACTGGTTAACTGGGCTGGCTGCTCTTCCTTGATTTCAAGGAAGCTGTTCCTGGTGGGAAAGGCAACACGTGGGTCTGGGAATCTGTAATTTCTCTAGGATCTCACACAGGACAAAGGAGCTTTGATTCTGCTTTGGATCTCTTAACTCCTGCAATCATTTCTGGCAGCTTTTCAGTTTCCCCATAAACCATTCTTGAGAAATGCAAAAGCTGAAATCCCACGAGTTTGTGTTCTGTCATTCCCTTTCTCTGTTCACTTATACTGGATTTTTGATTTGGCTTTTGTCAGGAAGGCAAATATTAAAATTTCTGGGTTCTGCTTTAAAGGGAAGCCTGGAGAATTGATTTTGTCCAGACCTGGGAAAGCAGCATCTTAATCTCCTCTCCTGTAGATTCCACGTTGAAGCCAGATGTAAAACAAAGTTGGAATAAATATGGAATGCACACCTAAATGATAATCCTTAAAGCCTTCCCTGAACTGCAGCCCATCCTGAGGGACAGCAACTTCCGTGGCAATCCTGCTTTGGCATCTTCCCATTAATAATTAATATTTGTCACTGGGCTTTTATTGTTTTTGTTGAATTTTTCATTTAGTAAAATCAACCCCCAAAATATATTCAATCTGGCATAAGTTCTGGGGTGGTTTTTCTTGCAATGAAGAGCTTTGGTTGAGCTGATCCAGTACCAAGAACTCCCTGGGAGTGCCAATGGAGCCTGTTTGGATTTTCCTTTCCTGCTGCAGCCCGGAGAAAGCAGAAGTGGTCTGTGGATCCCCGGAACAGCGCTTGGAGCAACGATGACTCCAAATTTGGCCAGAAGATGCTGGAAAAGATGGGCTGGTCCAAAGGAAAGGTAGGCCCTAAAGGAGAATTGTGTAGCTGAAGGGTCTAAAACTGCCAAGGGACTCTCCTTTGATTTGTTCTCTGAAGTGCACTGAGAATTTGAGCAGTGTTAGATTTCTACACTTTGTTACAAAGTTTTGTTTGTGCCTCTCTTGCTTTTCGGTTTCTCTCCATTCTTGGACAATCTGAATTCCCATGTGAGGGCAGGGGTTGGAGAATTAAATCAGGTTAAAGGTTTTAATCTGCCTTTAAACCCTCAATTCTATCCCTATTGTTGATACTCTTTAAAGCAGCTGCAGGATCTTCATTTGTCTTTCACTGGTTCAAAGATTTTTTTTTTTTCTGATCTCTTCCTTGAGCCCCCAAAATGCTGTGAGCTGTGTCCCATCCCAGCTCCAGCCAGGACCTATGGGTGAGGGGGCTGGTTTCTAGCACTAACAAAAACCTCCAGGTCAGCACAGACACCTGCAAACTGCAGGTTTAATTCCACAGAGGTGCCTCAGCAAGGCTGAGATTTGGGGCTGCACATCAGGGTGTTTAATGATAAGAATCCTCAAAAAAACCCCACTACCTTTAATTATTCTCCTAGATTTCCTCTTCCAGAAAGGCATAAAGTCAGGGTCATTCTCAATTCTGTAAATGCCTTAAAGACTATTTTGGATTTAAACTGTTGCCTCAGTTGTCTTACAACGTTTCCTACTCAAGATTCTGAGTCCTCCTTGCCAGTAGATGTAAAGAATTTATGTTTCCATTCTATTACAAACTTGGACAAATGGAACTTTCCCTTGCTCAAATTAAGGGCCAAAAGCCCATCTGGGCAGTGAAATTAGGCTGCTTAACCCAGTCCTGGAATTGGGTCAGGGAAGGATGTGTGGCCAAGTGTCCTGCTTGCTTCCATACTTTTTGGTCAGCAGAAGTTTCAAGGCAAATTTTTCACCCAATTGACCAAATAAACTCTTCTTTGTAACAGCAACAGCCTTTTCCAAAACGGCCTCATCCCTCTAAATATTTCATGTGTCTGCAGGGCGTCTCTCCACTGCAGCACCACATAAATGTTTATTAATTCCAACACATTTGGCTGATGATTTGTGACAGATGGGGCAAAACCAGGAGCAACATTTTAAACCCCAAACTTTGCCATTTAATTTTTTAGCCTTGACCATAGAGTTGAGAAAGATAACCCTGGACCTGAATATTGCTTCGTATTAAACAGCCCCAAAGTTGTTTGCTCCAATATTTTAATCCACTTGTGAGGTGGAAGGTGTTGTTATTGCCCTGCTGGCTCCAGTTTGCTTCTCCTCTGCCCCTCCCTGCTCTCCTCCCATATAAATTTGGTCTGGATTGTGTTCCATGTGGATCTGCCCTATTCCCATTGCCCTTCCCAGTGACAGAGACATTTTTGGGGAGTCACATTCTTCTTATGTAGAGCCTTGTTTGAAAACTTCCAACACTTTGGGCTTTCTTAGGAATGTCAGGTGGCTTCCTGATTAATCACCCAGCTACTTAATGTTGCTATTTTATATTTTTGTGTTTATAATGCTTTGCTGGAGGCTTAAGTAGTGAATTTAAAAAAAACTTTGTGTGTTGTGTGGTAATGCCTGTGAATGAGTTCAGCTACAAGCAGGCAAATTAATAGGAAGTTGTGATTTGTTGCTGTATTTCCTTGTGAATTGTCTTACAGTCCAAAAGCTCTAATTGCTGCTGTGAAATCCTTACATTTTTACCCTCCAATCCTCCTTAGGGTCTCGGGGCTCAGGAGCAAGGAAATCCAGAACACATCAGGGTAAAGGTGAAAAACGACGTGCTGGGATTAGGAGCTGCCATCAATCACGAGGTGAGCTCTAGACCCAGGGCAGGGAGTGGATCCCATTTCAGCAAAAGCACAATTATTTGAATGGAATATTAATGAAATCTGTAGTCACAGCTGGTGCTAGCATGTACCAAACAGAATTATTCAGGACTTTCCAAGACAACCCTTTTAATTTCATTTCCCTTTGGGGTGACTGTAGGAGCTGTGGTTGGTGTGGAGCTTCCCAGGGTTCCTCCCACCAACAAGGATTGGTTATATCCAATTAATTTACTTCTAAGAGTCTTTAATATCTGTTTTCTAAAACTTGTGTTAGTTCTGAAGCCTTCTGCCTTGTATTCATGTGGGTGATATTTACAGGACAACTGGATTGCTCATCAGGATGACTTCAACCAGCTTCTGGCTGAGCTGAATAACTGCCATGGACAGGGTGAAACAGGTAGGTTCATGCTTGGCTCAGCAGAGTTTCCATTCTGTCTCTTAAAAAAGTTCCTGAGGCCCAGTTTGTGATGCAAATAATATCTTTGATAAGGTTGAGAACTCCTTCCCCAAAATCACTGGGAGCCAAAGGATGAGTTGCCATCCATGACCATGGATTTGTGGATCTCAGTGGCTCAGTTTTGCTCTCAGGACTCAAAGAAAGGCTTTTTGTTGAGGAAAGAAAACATAAAATGCTAAACCTGTTTATTTCATCCAGGATCACAATATCTGGGACACTTCTCCTTACCTGTACATACAGGAACATTTATTTCTTTGTAAAGCAGCCAGAATCTGTCTGAAGGCTCGACAACCCCTCAGCACTGCAATGCTTCACCTTCCTTTTGCTGATGAACTGTCACACTTGGCTTCTATGCCCCAGTGACTTCTTAAATACCTCTTTTTCCTGTCCTTGGAGAGCTGCTCCATGGCTTTTGCCCCAGAGTTCTGCATGTCTGCTTTGAGTGTGACATAAAGTGATTTTTGTAGCCCTGCTGTTGAGCACACGAGTGGGGAAACTTTCCCAAAAGGGTTATTTTTAAAGTCTTCTATTTTTGAGAAACTTCTTACAAGCTGACCTTGCTTTGTGAAAATGAAGGTAGGAAGTTGTGGTGGGCATGAGCTTAGAGAAAGAATTAGTTTATCAAGTGATTTATCATCTCTCCTTTAGTTAAATTCAGTTTAAATTTTGGTTTTGTAAATAAACACCTCTCTGGAGTGTTGTTAAACCGAGGGCTCCTGTTTGGATACATCCTGTCCTCTTGCTGGGGCAGAATTGCCAGATTTGTGAATTTAGCAGCTCTTCATTCATTCATTCATTCCTAGCCTTTGAGCACAGAAGAATTTCTAGGAGAGAAAACAGGAAGAACAGGAGGAAAATCAGTTAGCAAGGAAATTTTCTAATCCTGGAGAGCTAGGATTAAAATTCTGAGCCTGATGCCTCAAAACACCTTTTTTAACTTGCTGTGCAAGTTGTTCCTGTGGGATCATGAGGCCACCCAGGACTTGGTGCTGTCACTCAGCTCCTGGAGAGGTAAGAGAGCATTTCATGGGGAAATTCCAAAGGTTCCTGTCTTCCTTTAGAACTAAATCCTACCCAAGTTGCAACTTGAGCCCTGGGAAGATCAGGGAGGTGTAGCTGGTGGGAAACCTGCAGAGTGATGAGCAGAGAGCTGAAGTGACTTGCCCAGGGCCAGGTTGAGTCAGCAGAGGCAGGTTCAGGGAGCAAGGCTTGGTCCTAAGCTCTGCCCTCTCCCCTGGGTCACCTCATGCAAAGTGACCCTTGAGAGCTCTTATTTCTCACTGCTTCACTCAGTTCTTTTGGTCCTTTTAGGAGATGGGACAAGTTTTCAATCACTGAGAACAAATTTGGGTGCACCTTGAAGATTCTAGATCAGAGTCACATTTGGTGATTTGCAGAAAGGTATCGCTCTGAAACTTGTTTTTTGGCAAATGTTGAAGCTGGCAAAACTCATCCAGAAAAAAAACTCTGCCTGCAGCTGTGCTGCAGGAGCAAATGTTACATTATTGGCCACCCTCCAGTTTCAAACTGCATTAAAAGTCAGCTGAAAAACTTCATTGTTCTTAAAGAACTGGTGCAGTTGCCAGAGCTGGATTGCAATTAGAGGTCGGAAAGGAAGGGCCCTGTGGGGGTTGATGCCACCATTCAAATACCCTCAGTGGATGCAACTTTAACTATCTTTTTTTTTTTAATTTTTTTTTTTTTTAGCTGAGCACTCAGTGAAGGCAGGTTTAGATTAGATTAAATCTTAGGAAGAAATTCATCCAATGGTGGTGAGGCCCTGGCACAGGCTGCCCAGACAAGCTCTGGATCCCTGGAAGTATCCAAGGCCATGTTGGACAGGGCTTGGAGCAACCTGGGATAGTGGAGGGGAGTTGAGACTCCGTGGTCTTTTTCCACCCAAACCATTCTATAATTCCTGGCTCTTTTGCTGGGATCCTCAGTGATGGTGACTGTCCCTTTCCCATGGCTAAAAAGTGGGAACAGCACCCTGGCAGTGCTTTGGCACATCCACCTCGATCACATTTGCTGCAGAAATGCCACTTTGGTGGCTTTATTGCCCCAGCTAAATTGCTTTAAAAAGCTCATTAACATTCCTGCAGCGCTTGCTCAGTTTGTCAGAGGATTTTCCAGGCCCTGGAAGACACAGGGATGTATTTCCTGCCCACTGCAAGTGCCAGCACGTTGTGAGTGAAATTCCTCCCTGCAGGCACGAGGCGGTGCTGCTGCCCCTTTGCCTGTAGGAATAAAGTGCAGGAGGAAGGCTCTGTGTTAACCCTTTGCTGTGTAATTCTCCTTTTGCTATCAGGAGATTGAAAACCAGGCTCACAGTGCTGCATCACTCTCAGGATATTTTAGTTGTGATCCTTACTTTCCCCTTTTTATTGGGGATGTTTTGTTAAAAACTGGATTTGCTGGTCCTTTCTCTTCCAGAGTGGATCTCAGCCTGCTGGCCCTCAGCTCTCCCACTGCAGGCTGAGGATTTCAGTTTTAGCTCAGGGGGTTCATCAGGTGGCACTGCCTATCAAACAGGGAAGTGCTGGAATTCCAGTGTCAGAAAAGCTTGGGCAGCAGAGCTTTCCAGGGTGGGATCACATAAAAAAAGGTGACTCAACTTGGCCCTGGGGTATGGGCTGGTTTCCTTACCCATCCCACTGGGAGGAAAAAAACACCTCACCTCAGTGGAGTTACAGAGCAGAAACTCCTGGGGTGCCTCTTTTCAGGACTAGTAAGGCAGTAATTAACTGTACAACAGGTTAATTTTCTCTTTCTGACAATATTGTGTAAATTAACAGGCTCTGTGGCTTTGAAGAGAACATTTGTACCCCCAAAATAGCCTGGCACAGCAGAGGAACGTGACCTGTGTGCTGTTAAACAGTGAGGTTAATCCTTCACGTGGCTTTGCCCTGCTCCCAGTCTCCCAAAGTCCTCCTGAGTGACTCTGGGTCTGAGCCAGCCCCAGGGACCATTCCCAGAGGAGAGTTTAGATGGAGTCCCTCTTCTGGAAGCCTGGAAAATGAGATAATAGGGATGTGGCAATTTGTTCTAGCTGGCCTCAGGGACAGAAAAGCTTTGTCACCGTTCAGTTTCCTTACACAGATGTATCAGCTTGTGTCCAAATAAAGATATTTTGTGTAGGGTTAGAAATTAAAATCCTGGGAGGGATTCCCTCCCTTTTTTTTTTTTCCTACTATTTCTTACATCTTTCTCAGATTCTGGTGCTGAAGATATTCTATGAAAATCAGCACAATTATTATTTTCTTTCCACAGAGATGGATTTGCCTTTGACCTGGAGTACCTGTATCTGCCTTTTCAAATTACAATTTAAAGAAAGGAAAGAAAGGGCTTGGGGCAAAAAAAAAAAAATAAAAATCAAGCATTGACATATTTCAGACAAAATTTAGAATGCTTCCTTCAGTAATAATTTATGACATGTTGTTGACTGGATTTTGAGAAAATTAATTACACTGATGTTTGAATTTGGTGCTAAAGTGCCTCTAACAGAGCTGGACCCTGTTTGCTTGGGGTTTGTTTTTTTTTAGAGTCCTCAGTGAAAAAGCAGAAAAAGACATTCAGCCTCGAAGAAAAATCCAAATCTTCCAAGAAACGTGTCCATTATATGAAGTTTGCCAAAGGTAAGAGGAGTTTTGTTGTTTCATAAGCCCTGGCCAAGATTAGAACAAACCCTGCTCAAGGTGATCTGGTGCCTTGTGGAGGCTAAATTTGGCAAGTAAAACCTGGGTTTAGAAACAACCCCTGCAGCTACTTGCTTCAAGCTCTAATGTGCTGTTCCTCTTTATTTTGGGCAGTTTTGGGTTGATGTTGGGAATGAAACAATTCCTTAGGGAAGGAGCTGAGTAAAGGAGTGGGGAATATTCCGAGCGGTCGGGGCGTGGGCAGGGATGGGAGCAGGAGGCAAAGGTGAGATGGGAGTGACTTGGGCATCTGCGTGGCACTAACCCCTGCAATCCCCAGTAACCCCTGCTCAGAGATCATGGGGATGAGATCAGGGATCAGATTAAACCTGCATGAAGGGAGAGGAAAACCCTCTTACATCGACCAGGTACTTTATGGGATAAATTAGGGCAGCCAGAAAAACTCACTCAAGAAATTGTGGAGTTTAGTCATTTCTTTCTTTCTTAGAGTGATGACATTATTTCAGTGAGCCCAGGTTCTGGCCTTTGACAGTTTTTTAGTCCTTTTCCTTTTGCTCTGTTCCCCTTTCACACGGTGTGTGCCTGTTTCAGGGCATGCATAGGATCAGTTTCCACTAATGGCTGATTTATTAAACTGAAAGCTCTGTGTAATGTTTTCTGACAGCCAATGCCTCTGCTAAAACAGAGCTAATTGATGTCTGAATGGAAGCCAGATTTTCATATCAGGGTTTGAGATTTTTGGTGTAATAATTCGACCTTGAAGTCCAAGCTGTTAACATGAGCCTGCCACTTTATGACATTAAACAATTAAATTGGTTCAGGGCTTGCAAGTACAGAGGCCGTGGCCTGTTTGAGCAAAGAGGATTTATTTTGATTTGGATTTAACCTTTTACTAAATATAGAGGAAAAAAGAAGTGTCTTTTGAGCATGTAAAACACAGCTCAGGCCTTTCATATTCACAACACCCCAGATTTGTTCGATCACCTTTCCACAGGGCAGCCCCTCGTCTGCTTGTACCCTCTGTGGCCTGACACAGGGAAATTGTCCTTTTTCAGAGAAAGAGGAAAAGTTGTTTGAGAAAGGCTCGTGTTGTCGTGGCTCTGTTGTTGAAGCCCAGTGCTGCTTCCTTTCAGACTAAACAAGACAAGCTCACACAAAAGCTGGAGAAGGGAACAGCGGCGGCACCGAACGCGGCTTCCGCTCCCGGGGCTGCTTTGGAGCCTCCCTGCTGGAGGAACAGCCACCCCTGGTCTGGGAAATGCACCCCAAGCTCAGATTAAAACACTGATGTCAGTGTTTTACTAGCAGCTGCTCCCCTGTGATGCTGCAGGAGTTTGGGGTTGGCAGCTGGGTTGGTTTTCTGTTAGAGGAGGAATGGGGGATGCAGCCAGGGGGAGGCACGGAAAGGAAGCGTTGCCTGGAAATGGGAGCAGGAGGATTTTTGGTGTCACATTCCAAGCTTTGGCCAAGAGAAAGCTGAAAACAACCCCAGGCTCTTCCAGCTTGCTTGGATAAGGCCATCTAGAGGCAGTGCAGTGAGGCAGCAGGAAGCTGGGGAGCACTTGCTCCTCTAGGCTGATGTGTCACTTGACCCTCCAGGGGCAGTCAAGGATCCCAGGGAGAAAAAAAAGAAATTATTTGGGGATTTTTTTGTTTGTTTGTTTTGGGTGTTTTTTTGGCCATTACGAGGTTCATTTTGAGGTCACTGATTTTGGAATCAGCAAATCAAGTGATTGAGACCCCAGCAGAGTCTTAACAAGTTGACCTGTTGGGGTTAATTTTGTTTCTTAACTTCTGCTGACCTTTTCCAAAAGAATTTTCTGACAGAGGCAGTGGACGTTGTGGACACTGTGGAATTGACTAAACCTTTGCCTGTATCTCTAAAAATCACATCACACCCTCCTGCTTCCCCCTCCTTTCTCCACGTCTGATATCCAGCTCACCACACAACAATCAGATGAGAATAATGATTTCTGGAAATCATTGCTTCACCCTTGAAATGGTTTTGAGTTGGAATAACCCAGTGTGTGACAGAGGGGGAGAATTTGCTTTTCAGAAGCAGCATCAGAAATCAGAGCAAAGTCCCCACTGAGTAAAAATGGATTTTTGCTTTCATTGTGTGGAGGAGCTGTAATTCCCTAATTCTGTCAGAAATGGGGAATCCTTGTGAGATTCCAAAGATCCCAATGGACTCACACATTTCCTCTTGTGTGCCTTCATTTAATGGCTTTAGCAAAGAACCACAGCATGGTTTGGGTTGGAAGGGACCTTAAAGTTCATCTCATTCCAACCTTCCACCATCCCAGGTTGCTCCAAGCCCCATCCAACCTGGACTTCCTGATTTTTGTTTATCTCCAAGAGCAATTCCTCTCTGTCTGTGGGTCACAGTGTTACCAAAATGCACCCTCAGATGTGAAGGTTTTGGGGTTTTTCCCTCTCTTTCCCCCTTTCCAGGTAAGGATCTCTCATCACGCACTGAACAGGACCTGTCCTGCATTTTTGGGAGAAGACAGAAGAGTGCCAAGACCCAGGTAAAAAAATCTTCTCCCTCCTCTTGTTTCCTTGTTTATTATTCCTTGTAACAAAATATCCAAATGTCTTCTGCCAATGTGTTTTTTCTACTTGAAGTGCCCTGCTTGAACTGTGAGGAAATAAGAGTAAATTTAATCCCTGGTTTTGTGGATTATCATGATGTAACCTCTTTGGAGATAGGGAACTCCAATATTTTAATTTATCACAAAGAAGAATTTTGCTTGACCTGAAAGGTCAAATATTGGACTCGATGCTCTCTTTTCCAACCTAAATGATTCTGTGAAAGATCCATGAGTTTCCAAAATAAATCTGGACATTCAGTAGCAAGTGGGCAATCTCCACAAACTTCCCTTGTTTTCACAAAAAATGGGAAAGGCTGAGCAGCTGCAATAGATTCAGAGGTGGCCTGAAGAGTGATAAATATTTGATGAGAAGACCTTCACCCTGACTTTGTGTAATGAAATCCAGGTTAGGACCAGCTTTTATTTTGTTTATGTGTTCATTAGCATTTGCACTTGCAGAGCACAGACCAGCTCTGTCAGTGGATAAAACAACTCTGACATGACCAACATATCCAGAAAAATTATTTGGAAAAAATAACATCTGGAAAAGCACAAATGAATATATTGCAGGAATTGCCCTGTTGGTTCCAAGTTCTTGGAAATCTCTGGTTTTAAGGGAAGGATGGGAGTGGAAATGGAGTGGAAATTTCTGGAATACCCTGTAGTATTTGACACCTTGCTGCTTGTGCTCTTGGAAGTTGTGGAACTTCACTGTAGGTCACTGGGAGCTGAAATAAGGATTTGGGAGCTTCCAGTCTGTGAGATCTGTTGGAGCTCTGATCACCTAAACATGCCCTGGATCCTCTCCTTGGCTCCCTTGCTGTCAGACCAATGGGAAGCAGGACAAACTGGGATTTAAAGCAGCTCAGCACTGCTGGGGTTGAGGGAGCAGATTTTTCCCACTTGTGAGTTGTCTCAAGTAGTTGATATTGTTTTTTCTCTCTATGTTCTACAACATTTTTAATTCAGAGTTGGAAAGCTGCTTCTTCTGTGACTTTTTCCTGCAGAACATTTGCTTTTTTGTGGATAAACACTACAAATCACATGGATTTTGTGAAGGGTGTCTAAGTTTTTGCCAAGCCCTTGACAGATGCAGTGGATGGCTGATGGCTACTGTGCAGATTTCCTGAAATGGTTGAAACTTCTGGCAGAAAAGTCACAGAGTGTTCCCTCCTAAGCACCCAAATTTCCACATGCAATTCCAGGCAGGAGGGAACAGAATTTGGAGCTGCATTGTTGTCTTCTGGCTGCTGCTGAGCAGCCACAGGGGGAGGAAGCCAGAGGCAGCACAATTGCTCCCCCCTCTGCTTCTGTTCATGGATCAGAGATCTGTGGAGTTTGCCCAGAGCAGAAATGCCCAGCCCCTCCAGCTCTGGGCAGTTTCATTGCACCCATGAACTCTTGTGATCCCTCCCCATCATGTCCAGAGCCTTAAGGTGGCACAGAGGGAAGTGCCCCGTGAGGCTTTGCAGCAATTCTCAGTGTTTGCCTTTCTGGTTTGAGGTCCCTGAGCTCTGGGCATTTCCCTGCTGTGGCACAGGGCTGCTGCAGGAGCAGGAAGGTGCTGCCATTCTCCTGCAGCTGAGTTCTTCCTGTGTGGAGTGAGGTAGGAAGGGCCCTGGTGCCCAGCAGAGCCCTGGGTTTGCCTGCAGCTTGTGGGAGGCTTCAAATTTCAGCTCTACAACCCTGGGCTGGTTTCCCTGGTCACAGGATAAGGACTTGCAGACTTCCCTAGGAGCCAGAACTGCTCCCAGCCATGAGCCTGATCCCAGCTGTGGGTGCAGTGGAGAGGATACATGGAAGTATCTCCTTTGATCCTGGAAAAGCTGGAGCAGTGGCCCACAGGAATTTCATGGATTTAAAAAGATCAGATGCTGGTGCTGCATCCACATCAGGGCAACCCCTGGGATCAATCCAGTCTGGGGATAAAAGGGTGGAGAAGCCCTGGGAGAAGGACTTGGGGGTGCTGGTGGGTGAGAGCTGGGCATGACCCAGCCCAGAAACCCCTGGAGCTGCTGGAGAGAGTCCAGAGGAGGCACCAGGATGGTCAGAGGGATGGAGCAGCTCTGCTGGGAGCAAAGGCTGAGGGAATTGGGATTGTTCAGCCTGAAGAAGGCTTTGGGGTAACCTAATTGTGGCCTCCCAGTACCTGACAGGAGCTACAAGAAAAATGGAGAGGGACCATTTACAAGGACCTGGAGGGACAGGACACAGGGAATGGCTTCAAACTTACAGAAGACAGAGTTAGATGGGATATTGAGGATAAATTCTTGGCTGTGAGGGTGGGGAGGCCCTGGCACAGAATGCCCAGAGAAGCTGTGGATGCCCCTGGATCCCTGGAAATGTCCAAGGCCAGACTGGGCAGGGCTTGGAGCACCCTGGGACAGTGGGAGGTGTCCCTGCCCATGGCAGGAGTGGATCTGGATGATCTCTAAGGTCCCTCCCAACCCATTCCATGATTTTATAGCTTCAAGTCCTGTCTCTGAGGCTCTCCTGAGGTATCAGCTCCCTCCTGTGTTTTCAGAGATGCAGTCTGAGACCACAGTCTGAGTCTGAATGACCCCAACAGAGCTACCATTCCACTCTTGAGCTTTTGACACAAGATTTTCAGTTTAATTCTTTTTCCCCTATTTCTGTTTGTTTCACTCTGGGATCTGAAAAACTTGGGTGTAACTTCATGTGAAGATGAAGGAATTGATTTTCATAGAACCACAGAATTGCTGAGGCTGGAGGAGACTTGGAGATTTCCAGGGGAGTCACCCTGCTCAAGCAGGGTTGGCTGTGGCAACTTCTTCAGGAGTTTGTCCAGAGTTTTGATTATCAGCCTCTCCTAAAGCCTCCAGTTTAAGCCTATGACAAAATTTCAGTGGGTGTATCAAAGAGATCACTTAAGGGGCAGAAGAGATCACAGATCATGGAATTGTTAAAACTGGAAAAGAGCTTTACAATCCTCAACTCCAAGCCTGTTCACCACTAAACCACATCCTCAGGTGTTACAGCCACGTGTTTCTTGTGCACTTCCAGGGATGGTGACTCCTCCACTCCCCAAGCAGCCTGTTCCAGTGCCAGGCAACCCTTTCCATGAAGAAATTTTTCCTAAATCCAGTAAGTCTGCCTGGTTGGCTGGTGTCACACCAAACTGTCTTTAGAGGTTAGGAAAAGAGGAGGGAAAAGCAAAACACAGGGAATTCCATCTGTGCTTATGCTCCAAGGGGAATTAGTGGGGGAACTCAAGGCTCAGTGAAGGTCTCTGGACCAGCAAGATAATCCTGGCTCTTCTGAGTGCTTGTCAAAAATCTGTCACCCCTGCACTGCTGCAGTGACAAACAAGGTCTCAACAAATCAGATGTGTCACTGTTCCAGTCAGTCCTGTCCATCTTTTCCAGTGTGGTCATTAGCAATCATTCTGTGACTCTGCAAGTAGCCTGAGGCAGGGGATGCTCTGTGTGAGCTTAATCTGAGCTCTCTGAACTGTGGGGATCATCTCAGACTCCCTTTTTCACTGTCTCAGTGGCCAAGGACTGGTCTGGAAATGGATCCTTTCTCTTGTTCCACACCAGCTCTGCAGCAGTAAGTGTTGGAACTTGGATTATCTACCTTATCAAAGGAAAAGGGAGTTGGCCAGAGGACTGTAAAGATTGCAAAAGAGGGGAATTGCAAAGGATGTGGAAGGAAATGCTGTTTGCCCCTGAGGGTGGAAAGGAGTTTCTCTAGAAGTAATAAAACCACAATCCTGTTTTGATGGTTCTGGGATATGTGTAACTAATCAGAGGGAATTGCCACCTTTAATTCTCCTGAATGTTCAACATAACCACCCTTTTTAAAAAATTATTTTTGATAAATCATGTGTCCAACTCAAACCTCCTTAATAAACTACACAGGGACCTTTGTTTGAAGCAAAACAAAAAAAAAATACAAGTCAAAAAAACGAGGTGGGGAAGAAAACAATGGCTGTGCTTCAGAGTGGACCTAAATTGAAAACGTCTGCAGTTTTTCCCAGGGAGAGCAAGTGATCGAAAATATTGAATTGTAATTATGATGCTCTCTGGAGACCTGCAGTGAGGACCTGTTTTGCAGGGTAAGATCTGCCAGACTTGTTTTTTGCCCCCCACTTTTCCCTGCGATTTTCTCACTTGCTTAGGAACACTGGGAGCTGGGGAGACAGAAAAACAAATTCCATTAGTTCCTATCTGGTTGAACTTCCTGGAACCCCCACTATTTTTTTTTTATATTTTTTTTTTTGCTTCTCAGAATTTCCTTCCTCCATCCAGCTGTGTTTCCTGATGGAGCCTTATCACTGGAGAAAATGCTCCTGAGTGAGGCTGAGGATTTGGGAATGAGTTGCAGACGGTCCCAAACTTGGTTGCTGAACAACATGATTCTGGCACTGATTTCACTCTGGGGGCTGGGGAGGGAGCAGCTCTGATTTGCTCAAACCCTGTTGGAGATGCATAAAAACCTGAGTATTTTGTATCCCTCTCACATGTGTGGCTCAGGCCCTTCCATGAGTAATCTGCTTCCTCCGAGTTTGTGTAACTTGGATGTAAAACCTGCGTAAATTCCCTTGAGCCACCCAATCCAAGTAGCCCGAAAGTCTCAGTGATTTCTTCCTTCTTAGGCAGTAGAAATGGAACTGTCCACCCCTGGTGCTTTTTTCACTTTTTTTTTTTTGTTTGTTTTGTTTTTTAATCAGGAAATTGTCTTCTGACACATTTTGCAGAACTTCCTCAGCTGATTTGTATTTCCCAGCACTTATCAGAAAAGCATGTTGGCTAATCTTAAGGGACATAGCTGAAAATCCATTAAAGTCTGGCTCTGCCATGGGCTCCCTGAAGTTATGGGTGAACTGATACCATTCCCTGCACCTCCACTTTCCTCTGCAAAATACCAGTCATGATATTGTTGTTTGTGGGCTTTCACGATTTTTAGGCAAGTTAGAAGTTTAATCTTAGGGGTTTTTTTTACCTGTGACCAAATTTGGTGCAGGATTAGCACAAATGAATTTGCTGCTCTCTTTTTTGGCAATGCCAGAGTAGGAAAAAAGAAACCTGCAGAAGAGAAAAATGAGTTACAAATTAACACAGGTTTTTCATCGTTCTGCTTTGGAGTTAGCATGAGGTATTTGGGACTGAGAAGCAGAAGAGAAAAAAAAAAAAAAAACCAACAAAAAAACATCAAAAACCTGGAGAGAGTCCAAAAGGATTTAGTAAAATGGGAGACAGGGTTAGAGGGCATGTCCTAGAAGGAGAGAGTGGAGGAACTGGATACGTTCATCTCAGAAAAGAGGCAGAAAAAAGATGACCCCTCTGCCTATAAATATCTGGGGGTCATGGGGAGGGAGGAGCAGAGGAAGGGAAGGGACAGTAATCAGAGTAGGCAAAAGCCAGGAATGGGACTGGGGGTGAGAACTTCAATTAGAAAAAGGAAGACACAGACTTTTCAGCAGGCTTCCTCACAGTGATGTCAGCGGGGCACTGAGGAGTCTCCTGAGGGAAATCCCAGCTCCTCAGCGAGTGACGCCAAGAAAAAAGATGAATTTAACACATTTAGACCCATTGGGATGGGCAGAGATGGATCAGTCTAAGTAAAACATCTCCCTGAAGCCATGCTGTGAGCAGCTCCAGTACTGGATTCCTGTGGTTGTGTTGTGCTTGGATTTTGTGTGGCCAAAGGAGATGAGCTCCTGCTGGAATCCCTGTCCTTGTGCACGTGGATCTGTTGGCCTTCCCTGTTCAGTCATGAAATATTTTAGAGTCTGAATATCTTCAAGCAGAATGTTTTACTTGCTTCAGAATTTTAGTCTCAAGTGGTAAGACAAAGGGGAATGGTCTTGAGATGAGGCAGGGGAAGTTCAGATGAGATATGAGGAAAAAATTATTCCCTGTGAGGGTGAGGAGGCCCTGGCACAGGGTGCCCAGAGAAGCTGTGGGTGCCCCTGGATCCCTGGCAGTGTCCAAGGCCAGGCTGGACAGAGCAGCCTGGGACAGAGGAAGTGTCCCTGCCCATGGAAAAGGGTGGAATGGGATGAGCTTTAAAGTCCTTTCCAACCCAAACCTTTCTGTTTTTATTATCAAGGGATTTTTACAGCCTCTGTAGTACTGCAAGAACTTCTTCTGCCTCTCCAGTTCTGCTCTGCACCCCACCATGGACTCTTAACAGCCAAAAGGGTCAAAAAGAAAAGAAAAAAATCCAACCCAAAACCAGATTCTGCCAGCAGTGAGCAGTTCAAGGCCTTTGTCTGTGCCTGAGGAGCAGCCAGGACAGGCTGGTGGCACAAAGTCACAAGGAGGACAACAGGACAGTTCAGCTGAAGGACTCAGTGACAGAACCACAGAATGGTTTGGGTTGGGTGGAATCTTAAAGCTCATCCAGTTCCAGCCCCTGCACAGGTAGAGCAAATCTGGCAGCACAGACCCGTGGAAAGTGGATTTAAAGCCCTGTTGCTTTGAGCTGGTAACTTGCAACATCCTGTGTAGCAATCAGAAGATTAATTAGGCTCAAGGTGTTAATTTGGGCCATGTATTTAGTATTTCTCCATGCAGATGAGATTGTTTCAGGAACACCAGGAAGAATTTCTTTTACCCAGCATTCTGTCCTAGTCGTGCTTTTGATAAAAAAAAGAGGAAGAGCAAAGTATTGATGTTTTGTTGCCTATTCTATAAGCACCTTGTTAATCAACTGGAAGATAAATTATTGCTGTTCAGATATCAGGAGAGAGGGAGAGGAGGAGATATCTCCCAATCTGGAAGTAAAGGTGCTTTTTCTTCCTCTCTTCATTGGAGAAGTCCTGCCTCCACATTTGTTCCTTGGGGGGGTTGTTAAGGAACAGAAACAAAACTGGGGGGGGGAGCTCTTTATGATTTATCTTCTCTCCTTCCCTTTTGGTCACTTCCAGAGGCTTAAAGAGCCGAGTTGGCTTTAATGTGTTACCATTAGAGGCCAGGCATTAGCTGGAGTCACCCATCCTGCCTCACAGTGAAAAATATCCCTTGATTGGCTAATTAATCAGTCAAAGGGGAATGACATGGCCCTCGGCTTGAGGGACTCTGCTGCACAGGTAAACAGGTCATTGATAAATGGTTTACCCACAAAATCATATATCAAGAAAACTTAGTCATTTTTTAACTACACTTGGTGTGAAAGCTGTGCTGTGTTTTTTTTTTGTTTGTTTGTTTTTTGGAGGTGGGTTTTTGCTGCCTTTGCTTTTTTTTGCATCGTGGAAGGTTTTAGGCTGGGGAAGTTTGTGAGAGGAAAAGGCCAATCAGAACTTTGTCACAACTGGAGTTCTTTTGCGTTCAGAATTGGAAGAAAAAAAATTTTCAAGAATTTTTTTTTCCCTCCTCTCGAAAAGAGGAAATTATTGACGTGGCTTTGTGTTGAGATTGAGTGGGTCTGAAATCAGGATGGCTCAGTTGCTTTTGAATATCCTGAGGCTGCTCAGTTGGTCATATCACTGCATAGACAGAAAAATAGATCCATAAATGGGTCTGATGAAATAATTGGGGAGAGTTTATGGTGTAAGAAGCAGGTCTGTGTTGGTAAAAAGCTTTAACTGACCTGATTTCCTGTTGGCTTTTGGCATTTCTGTGCTGGACCTTGTCATCTGTATATTTTATAACACCTTGTCCTGCAAAGGTGATTCTCCAGTGGGATTCTTCACTGAGATTTAGTGAAAAAAAAGAGAGAAAAAGAAAAAGAAAATGAAAAGAGGAGAAAGGAAATCCAGCTCTAAATTAAATTGCATTAAAATGTGATGTAGAAACACTTTTATCCGTGGGGTAAACGGGGTTAAAGCAGTGGAATCGTGGAAGGGACCACAAAACAATGCTTGGCATGGCTGCTTAACTGGGTGCTCAGAACAAATCCTAATTGTGGTTTTTTTTCTTGCAACTGTCTTTTTTTTATTATTATTTTTTCTTTTAACTGTGTATTATGTGAGAAAGTAACACAGCAGTACCTAAGAATATGGGTTTGGCTTCTAGGGAATAAACCTCACCTTATTTCTGTCCTGTGTAATCCCTTCCTCCCAAGCAGCCCTTGCCATGGGCCTGAGCTTTATAGACCAGCCTTGTTTTGTTTTTCCTATTAAAAATATTTGTCTGATCAAAGAGCTTTCCTTAAAGAAAAAAAAAATAAAAAAATTGCAGTGCAGCAGTTCAAAACAAGGAAAAGTATCTTTTTTTGATCCTATCATAACAGGATTTGTATATGGAAGTGTGAAGTAAGCAGGTGGCTTCCTGTTGATTTTTAAGCCAGGTGGGCAAGTTCTTGATGATGAGTTGGTCTCCCTCCCTGCCCTGCCTTCCCTGGGGCAGGAATTTGCTTATTCCTGTGTCTGGAGGAGTGGGATTTGGGCTGACATTTTACAGGGATAATGCTGCTGTGGGAATGAGAGGAAAACAGCAGCTTGGTGTCTCTCAGAAATCAGGGATTAGGAGACATTTTATTACCTCCAAGGTGGCAGCTGCATCTGCTCAAGCAGCCTGCAAGGTCTGGGTGTTCACAGCAATCTGATTTTTGCTGATTTAGTGTCATTAAAGGGTGTCTAACCTTCCTCCAAGGGTGTCTTCTGATTTTTGGCTCATCAAAGTGGTTATGAAACTGCTGGTTGGTTCAGATGGGTTAAACAAACCAGAAACTGGAGCAGAAGAAATGATTCAGCCTGAGAAAGTGCTTAAAATCTAAAGAAACAAGCTTTTCCACTTCCAATCCAGTATTTCAGCTTCTCTGCTGGATCATTCTTTCTTCAGCTGTGAATATTTGCTTTTTTAACTCTCCAGTCTGGAGAAATATCTGGTGCTGGAGAGTGACTGGTGGTAAAGTTCCTCACCGGTGTCCAAACTGGTTCCTCCTCTCTCTGAGCTTCCTCCAGCTCCCTGGCATGTTTGTAAACGTGCCCATTTGAATTTAGTTTGGGCTTATTTGTGTTTTCCCAAGGTTAAGACAAGGTTAAGAAATCCAGTGTCTGTTTTTCACTACGTGTGCAGCCTCCCTCTGCAAGCCACCATCAATCCCAGCTGGTTTCCTCTGAACAATTGTGGTGTTGCCATAGAGAGAGGGGCAGATGTGACAAAAGTGCTGATTAATGTCATTAATTTGATCATCTGTTAATGACTGTGTTTATCCCTCTGCTAAGGAAAGAGGGTGATGGGGAAGGCAAATCATGCAGGGGGACAGTTGGTGGCTTCAGTGTCAGCTTTGGAAGATGTGTCACTTGTCAGGATCCTGGTGATGAGGGCTGACTGCTCTCCCTCATGGAATATTCTGTGGGGAAGGTCTCAGATTGGGAGTTCAGGATGAATATTGTCCTGTTTTGATTTGTGGAGAAGAGAGAGCAGGGACTCGTGGACCTGTTGGAATGACAAGGATGCTGCCAGGGCTGGAGCCCCTCTGGAGCCAGGCTGGGAGGGCTGGGGGTGCTCACCTGGAGAAGAGAAGGATCCAGGGAGAGCTCAGAGCCCCTTGCAGAGCCTAAAGGGGCTCCAGGAGAGCTGGAGAGGGACTGGGGACAAGGCATGGAGGGACAGGACACAGGGAATGGATTCAAACTTACAGAAGACAGAGTTAGATGGAATATTGGGGAGAAATTCTTCCCTGTGAGGGTGGGCAGGCCCTGGCACAGGGTGCCCAGAGAAGCTGTGGCTGCCCCTGGATCCCTGGAAGTGCCCAAGCCAGGCTGGACAGGACACTTGGGACAGTGGAAGGTGTCCCTGGCCATGGCAGGGGGTGGGACTGGATGATTGAAGGTCCTTTCCCACCCAACCCATTCCATGATAACAACTGAAATCAGCCACAGAAAAGGCAGCCAAGGGGAACTCAAGAGTTTCACTGAGTTGGGCAGAGTTTGGAGACTCTGCTGAACAGATTCCAAAATTTCCACACACGCAGCAGGGTCTGGAGTCTTCCCTGCCCTGGATTAAGGGATGTGAATCCATTGAAGGTGTGTAGTTGGTCCCTGCTCTCCTTGGGGACTCTTGGTTGTGCCCTCAGGTGTTCGGATTTGCAAACTCGCAGCGCTACAAACGCAGCGGGTGTGGGGAGGAGAGGCTGGAGGCGCTGCTCTCTGTGATCATTAATTCCTCACAAAGTTTGGGTTGTGGCCTGGGATCGTGATCCTGGTGGAAAGTTCTGGAGTCCCTCAGGATCCAGAATTCCCAGGGTGGTTTGGTGGCCACCTTGAAACTGCCTCAGCTGGAGTTAAAAACCAAAGTATGTTGGATAAACTTTCATCTCCCACAAAAAGTCAGGATCGAGGATGATTTCACCATGGATTAGAAGAGTGGACAGAGGGTGAGAAGTGTGGCTGTGCACAGCATTCAATTTTTAATTCTTTATTTACTGGGATTTATTTAATCCTGTTCTGTTTCACCAGGAGCTGACTTTTTCCAAATGCTGGGAAGTGTTTTTGACAGCAGAATCCAGCCCAGCTCAGGCTAACACTGATCCTGTGTCACCTGTGTGGTACAGGTTGTTTTTTTAACAAATGAAGGGAAGATCAAAAATATTGCATGCCCTAAAATCCTGTTTTCCAGAATATTGAAGAATTTAAATGTCACTCAGTGCTTCAATACTTGAAAGAAAATTATTTATTCTCAATACTTTTTTTACAAAGAAATATCTAAGCTTGGGAGCAGAAGAAAGTTTCTGTAGTACAAGGTAGTCAAAGGCTAATGCTAATTAGGAAATGTTTTCTAGTTCATAGAAAATGCAATTTATTTTTCTTAAAATTTCTAAAAAATATATTTTAATTTCAAATTGTCATCTTGTGCATTTTGCAATGAATATTTCCAGTTAGCAAAATAGTAATTGCTACAAACATCTTGCAGTGGTTGAGTGCAAGCTTGAAGGTGTTTTTTATTATTTATTAAACAACTATATCTTTTAATGAAGTAAAAAAATCTTAGATGAGGAAAAAATCAAGCAATTTTATTATTTCAGGAAACCCTTTATTTATTTATTTATTCTTTGATGTCACATAGTATGGATATAAGGTTTATATTTAGTTCAGAAAAAGAAGAACAGTTCCAGTAAATAAGCAGAATGTTTTTTGTTGGTTCTCTCCAAATCTTATCTACTGCTTAAAATCTTAAAAATATTGAAAAAGCACCAAGTGCCTGGAAAAGTTCTCAGGTTTAGTGAAATATTTGTAAATTCCTTTGGGTATCAGTGGATGTGGAATTTCTCTCCGACTGCTAATGGATTAAGCCACTAAGAAATTTGATTTAAATATGTCAAAGACAACATCCCAAATTCTGACTTGATGCATTCTGGGGGCAGCTGACTCTCCATGTCCCTGCTGTCACATCCAAGCAAAAGCTGTTTCCTCCAACAATTCCCAAATTATTTTAGAGCTTCAGATCTTTATTGACTTGCCTGGCTCAGCTCATCCCAGTATCAGCTCCTTAATCAGTTTGTAAACACCACATTTAGCCCCGTGGATTATTGAGTTTTCAAAATATCTCTCTTTTCTAAGGATTCAGTCTGTGCAGTGATAGCACCAGTTCAAAACTCCAGTTGTTCCATGAGACCACTATAATATATAAATTANAGCCTCCTGGTGCTGCTCAGCTCCAGTCTGGGGCAGTGATATTAACAAAGCACATGATTGTCGAGTTTCCCAAATCAAATCTCAAATTGCTTCCCCCTAAAAATGTTCCTCCTGACTTAGAGTGAATGTTCAGTGGGGAGCGATTCAGCCTTGGCCAAAGTGACCCAAATTCAGCCTTTTAATATCTGTGTCTGTGCTGATTCTGGGAGGTTAAACATTCATTTACATTTCATCTTAAGAGCAGTGAGAATGCTGGGCCGAGCTTTGAGGTGATGAGAGAAAATTGGGTAATCCTACACGTCAGCAAGCAGCTGGAAGAGGAAGTTTTTTGTTGGAACTTGCACACTGGGAAGGCACAATGTCCCTGTTTTAACTTCTGCCTTGCTAAGCCTCCTATTAATCACTGCTTTTGAACTCTTCTCTCCCAGCCCCTCTGGATTTGGAGGATGGGATTGGTCTGTAGTGGATCCCAGGAATGTGGCTCAGGTGAGCCAGGGCTCTCTGCTTCCCTTTCACCACCAGCCCTGCAGCCTTGGGTCACACCTGCATCCCAATTTCCCAACCACTAAACCTGGGGATGATTCCCATGTCCCAGGCAAGTGGGATCAGCCTAGTTTGTGTTGTGTGTGGTTGTCCATGGAGTGCATTGAGATGATAATTGAGAATTTTGAAGTGCAAAGTGTATCACCCAGGTCTCTCCCAATGGTTATTTCTGGCAGAGCTGTTGGAAGTGTTCTCTGTGTGCTTCCCTGTTTACCTTTTAACTTTACAGCCACGGTGCCCATATTGTGGTTTTAAGACATTGCGACTTAATTAAACTTTCAGAGAGTGCTGGAGCGTGACTGTCTCTGACTTAGAGTGAATGTTCGCAGAAGCAGGGCTTGCAGGTTTGCACAAAACCAGGGTTTGCACAAAACCAGGATGGGAGCAGGGTGCTCCTGAGCATCCCCTGAGGGCATGGCTGAGGGTGGAGGCTGGAACCCTGTGATGCCTCAGGATTTAGCTTTTATATTTCAGATCCTGTGCTGTTTTACTGGGTAGTTTTAGGTTTCATATTCAGCGCTACTGAGCTCTCTTCACAGAGCAGAGACA
>VZTB01002867.1:152451-163082 GCA_013397245.1 Thryothorus ludovicianus | reverse complement strand
GACCATTTTGGGGCATCTTGGGTGTGGTCCAGCCAGGCTCTTGTGCTCCCAGGTGCACCCAGTGAGGCCTTTTAATAAATCCCTGCTTTATCCTCCTGCTCTGCCTCTCTCTGCTCCAGCTCAGCCTCCTGAAGGCATCACCTGGATATTTGTGGATCTTGGGAAGCTGAGGTCCGGCAAGAAGTGCAGGAGTCTCTCACCTGCAGGAGTGTTTGTGTAAGTGGTCAAATGGAGCAGCAGCCCTTGTTTTGACAGCCAGCCCCTCATCTCTGATTCCCTGCCCTCTCATTCCAGCAGTCCCCTCTGCCCAGCCCTTCCCACCTGAAGCACTGCAGGCTCAACTTTTGGGATTTTTTTTCCTCAACTGTGGNGCAGTTTTTTTTCCCCCTTTTTTTTTTTTTTTTTTTTTGAATAAGCCTGGTGTTTGTCAGTTACCAAATGGCAAAGGAATGCTGTGTGTAGCAACTGCGATGGACGTGCTCCAAAGGCAGGGAGCGCGGCCGTTCCTTTTTCCGGCGCTGCCGTAGGGAAATGGAGACGCCCGGCGGGCAGAGCCCTCGCTCCGCCGGCCCGGGGGCTCTGATCCCAGCAGCTTGCTCCTGGAAAACAGAGCTTTGTCACTCCTGGCAACTGGCTCTACAAAAACACTGATAACAATAAAGGGCTCCCTGCCCAGTCCAGGCTTGCTCTTGCTTTCTGGGAATCTTCCAGGGCCATGGAGATGCTGCTGCTGCCCCTCTGCTTTAACCCACGGTGGGCTTTTGTAGGGCCCTTCTGCTCCCAAATTCTGTACCTCCACACACCTAAAGCCTTGTGGGGCTGTGGCAGATCCTATTCTAAGCAGAATTTTGAGTTTTGAAGCTCCTTTCTTTCCTGTGTCAGCAGGACAAAATGCCATTCACCTTCACAGAGTGGCTGAAGGGATGGGAACTGCTCACTCTCTCAGAGGAAACTGGAAAAGTTATCTCAAGTTCATGTCAGGCAACAAGAGATAAAATTTTGCCATGACATCTTGTAAAGCACTTTTTGTACTTAATTTTCCAAGAAGCTTTTAGGGTTAAAAGTTTTGGACTGAAAGCTGCAAAACTCTTTTGTCCTAATTAGTAATCAATTTTTTCTCAAAGCTGGATTGTCAGGCTTGTGGGAGAATTCTCTATTTTCCTCTGTCTGAAGGTCTTGAAGGAAAAAAGGAGATTGCACCCAAGGGGGAATTGTGGGGTTTGACACCACTTAAGGGCGCTGACACAAAATCACCTTCAGGGTGTCTTGCAGGAAGCACCCACTTGGCTTCTTGTTTCATCCTTGAGGAAATCTTGTTGCTGTGGACATTTGCTGATCCTGGTGGATTTGAGGCAATATTCTCCAATTGTTTCAGAGTTAAGCTAAATGCCTAAAGGAGAGGGAGATTAATGCCAGCTGAGAGGTTAAATTCAGTGATGTAACATCTAAGAAGCAGGGGAAGAGAGAAGCTGCAGTGAGGGGCCATTTAACCTGCTTGAGGTGTGAGCTGTGCATTGGAGGGTCACCTCTCTCCATTGGATATGAAGATTTGAGACTCCAGATGTGAGGATTCCACTGAATATTAAATATTTGTTTTGAGCTTTAGGTACAAAGCTCTTGGTTTAGAATCATATATTGCAAATATATAAAAGCTTTGTGTTATTTTCCTTTCTATATAGATACTTAACAAGGCAATATGCTTTTGACAGTTTCTTATATTTTTCATACAACAGAATTACAGAATTATTTGGTTTGCAAGAGACCCTAAAAACCATCTCTTTCCAACCTCCTGCCATGGCCAGGGACTCAGATTTTTAGTGCTGCTGAAATAATTCAATCCCAGAACATGGCTAGGACCACAAGGAACATTGGAAGGGACCACATGTACAGAAATTATTCTGTAGATTAATGCCACTTCCTAACTTATCCTTAGATAAATGATCTTTCTGTCACTTCTGATTGCTTTCCTTTCCCAAGTTCTGCAAAATAAAAATACCTTTCTGTAGGAGATACAAGCAGAAATCCTTCTTAAGGCAGGAGCTTTATGTGTCCAGGAATTTATAGGCACCTTTTCCCCAGCGTGCAGCTCTGAATCGGTACCTGGCTCTTATTTAGGAGGGCACATTATTCACTTTCCTCCAATATTTGGGAAAGCAGGACATGCTGCTCATTTGAAAATCATACCAGCTCCTTTATCACTGCCAGTCACAGTCAGCAAGCCTGCATTCCCAGCTTGACACGAAGGAGGAGGTTTGCCCTGAATAAATAGAGGAGATAAATGGTCTTTCTGTTCCTCAGAGGAATTTGGGCCACTTCTCAAAGTTGGTGCCAGGAGTACAGTAGCAGAGTGGCATGGTTAAAGTTAATTGCCCTCAGATTTTAGTTAAAAGTCTAACTAGCTTGTCAGCTTTGAATTTATATTTTCACAGTTCACTAGGGAGTGATAATAGGGAGGCTTTGATGTAGCTGCCTGTTTTTTGCTTTGTACGAAATGCTCCCAAGTTTAGTAAATAAACTTTTATGGAGAGGGGGGCAGGATTGACAGCTCAGAGCCAGCCAGGAGAATGAGAGATCCCCTCACCGAGGGGCAGAGGGGCCGCAGGACTTTGGA
The DNA here is from genome assembly GCA_013397245.1 of Thryothorus ludovicianus. Taxonomy (NCBI): domain Eukaryota; kingdom Metazoa; phylum Chordata; class Aves; order Passeriformes; family Certhiidae; genus Thryothorus; species Thryothorus ludovicianus. The sequence goes on along the minus strand of VZTB01002867.1, from coordinate 160,471 downwards.
GTCATGGCTGGAATGATAAAGGAGATTTTCGTGCTGAGCTCTCTAAGAAACAGCTCATCAGAGATTTGTTAATTAGGTGTCACCGGAGACTTGCTGAAGCAGTGAAGCTGCGATGCACAAAGCACTACTTAATTAACTCTTTAATAGCCCTGGAATACACTTGCTAGTTCCCTCCACCAGGGAAACTGAGGAATGCTGGATTAATCCCCTGGGGCTGCCCAAGGCAGTCCTGAACAGCATTTGAGAGAATAGAGATGTGAGACTGATTCAGAGCTTGTGACAGGAGACTGTGGCTTCTAAACCAAGAAATGCCTCACTAAATTAGCTGGTTACAAAGATGGTCATTCTGGCTTTAACTGGAACCAAAGTATCTTTTCAGTTTTATTTTTTTAACTTCAGTTTATGATGACCCTTGCTCTATACTGTACCTCTGCCCTTTAGCCAGCTGGGAGGGACCCGAGCTGTTCAGTCATCTTTCCAGTACAGAAGCAAAAAAGCACATTCAAAAGCATTTAAAGGATTTGCTACATGCTATTCTAATATTATTATCTTATTCAAGATTTCCTAATAATGTCACTCAGAGGGTGGGGAGGCCTGGCACAGGGTGCCCAGGGCAGCTGTGGCTGCCCCATCCCTGGAGGTGTCTGAGGCTGGATAGGGCTTGGAACAATCTGGGATGGTGGAAGATGTCCCTGCCCATGGTATGAGGCTGAAACTGGATAATTTTTAAAGTCCTTCCAACCCAAACCATTCTGGATTCTGTTATTGGTTAACTTTCTAGTCACAACATTATTAGGGTTGATACCTTCCAGGCAGCTGTTCTCTGGTTGAAGGGCAGATACACTCCAAGGAATTGGAGTGCCCCCCCTAATTCCTGCTAAAATCATTCTTGAACACTTTTTAATTTTAATACATTTTTAATCCTTTCTCATTAAATGAGAAGGAATAACTTACTGTCCTGTTTCACCTGGTGATGCGTGAACACAGCACTGAGCTCTTTGAAGGTGCAAGTGGTTTTCTGACAGCCAGGGTGGATGAATTCCATTGCCAGGGCCTTACTGCCATGCACACCCTGTCTCAGTGGGCTGCTGATTTTCTGGAGCCTGTTCCTGAGCTGCTCTTTTCACTGCAGGAGGTTCTGCAGAGCTGGCTGGCTCGGACACGGAGATAAACCTGGGCCTTTGTGCCTGAGCTCACACGAGCACAGATCACCTGCTGGCCACCAGGAATGTGGTCTGATCTTGTTCTGGCTGACCCGAGTGAAAATGGGGACTGGCCTTGCCAAAACTATTGGAGCATCCAGTGGCTCCGAGGAGTCCAACAGGCTGCAGACAGGTTTGAACCGTCTGAGTGGGAAGGGACTTTGTGTTTTGCAAGCCCTGCAATATTGATTTCAGCACTTGCCTGGCTGGGGCAGAGGTGATGTCAGCTCCTGGAGGGACAGCTGTGGCTCTGTCTGAAGGAAAATTTGGGATTTATCCACTCTGAAACTGTAAGAGTAAAAATGTTACTTCCTTCAGAAAGTTCGTACAGGAGCATTTGATGAAAAGAATTTATTTTTAAGGCAAACTATTAAATAGTTACCTGTAAAAAGCCATTATTGCTTTAACATAAAATCATGGAATCACAGGAAGCTTTGGGTTGGAAGGGACCTTAAGTTCATCCAGTTCCAACCCCTGCCATGGGCAGGGGCACCTCCCACTATCCCAGGTTGCTCCAAACCCCATCCAACCTGGCCTTGGATGTAAATTTCCTCCAATTAATTTTTAGTAAAGTGTATGTTTGAATTTTGGTTGAGCTCAACATTCTGAATTGTTTCACAGTTTCTGCCTGGTGTCATAAGTACCTTTTGAAAATTTGAAAATTGTTTGTTTGAGGATGGAGAGGATGTTGCTCTTAGGTTTTTATGGCAAATTTTTGAAAGATGTGTCCCTTTAAAAAAGTTAATGTCTTTGGGCTGTCTTGAAAATACTTGAATAAATACAATCCTGGGGTCCTGGGATGATTTGGAATGCAGGGACCTTAAAGCTCCACTAATTCCACCCCTCTGCCATGGGCAGGGGCACCTTCTGCTGTCCCAGGTTGCTCAGGACCTCATCAAGCTGGGCCTTGGACACCAATTAATGAAATCCATCAAAGTTTTGGAGGATTTTCCTTTCATAAGACACACAAGGATATCATACAAGGAACGTTTAAGTCTCTATGAGGATTTGAGGATTTCAGGATTTGAGGATTTCCATCAGGCTGGAATTGCAGGTTCTCCCAGAGAGATTTTGGGCTGCCTGTGCTGGAGTTGGTCGAGTGGATCAGGCCATGTCTCCTAGAGGCCTTTACACAATGCACTTCTTGTACAGTCAGGACTTTAAAGTTTATTTCATCCTTTTTCTGCTCTCTATAATGTCACTTCTCCACATATTATACTGAACCTCATTCAAATAGCAATTTGTGTTAAAAAAAACAAAAAACAAAAAACCCCCCTAGAAATGCTGAGTCTGAGCTTGATGGTGTAACTCGACTCGCTCCAACCCTACAATGAGATTATTTAGACAATCTTAATTGTTAATTACATAATTATGTACTGTTCATTTCTCTGGAAATGGCACTCATATAATGAACTGCTATTGAGTTTTTTGGTTTTTTTTCATTTAGGGTGTGCCCTTGGTCTTTGTTTACTGCATGCAATTCAAATGCTGTTTAGAAGACTGGATTGGGAATATTCTTGCTGGGAATTTGAGAATATTCTTTCTGTGTTGTTTACTGCAGTTGTATCTTCATCTTTTCTGGTCAGGGGATGGTATCAGGTGCTTGTAGAGAACAGTTTTTTACATGCTGAAGAACAAATCATAATCTGGAATTTGGGTGCAGCTGCCCAACAAGGCAATATAGATATTTACTGATTTTAAGTCTGTAGGTTGAGATGGCTGAGACCTCTGCACTTTCTGTTTTCATATTGCTTCAAATGGTTGAGTTTGAGCCCAAATCACACATCTGGAGCTGAAAGGTTTTGTGTTTTCACTACCAGTCTCTGGTGAGATAGCTGAAGCACTGAAGAAGAGACAGTTTCTGATGTCAGCTCTGCTTTGCTGTTCGTTTGTCATACGTGGGAATGCTTTTCTCATCCTTCCACATATTCCTGGATTGAAGGAATAAGCATTGTTTCGGGTGATATTATTCATGACAGCACGGTAGGAAATTATTGTTTTATTCAAGGCAGATTATCCCTCAGGGAAATACGCTGGTCATATCACCTTCCATTTAGAAGGCTGTTCCATATCTGCAAACAAAACAGACAAATTTGGAATTTTTTCCCCTATTGGATTCCATTTTTTTGATGTATTGACACTTCTGCCTTTCTTTTGGGAGAGGTTACAGTTTTTTAGATAAGTAGAGTCAGCTGGCCCACAAGGGAAGGGATGTAAATCCCTATCCAGGAGCTCAGCCTCTATTAATCCATGCCATCCATCTGGGATGCTGCTGATGGGTGTCACCTTGTGAGCAATGCAGGTGGGAAAATGGAGCCAGGAGAGCTTTCCAGGCAGCATTTCCTGTAAAAATAGCAGGTGATGTGTTCAGAGGCCTTTGGCTACCTGAGTGTGTAATGCTCACAAGGCTGGTGCTTGTCTGTGTGCCTGGAAGTGCCTGTGAGCACAGATTCACAGCTGGTGCCTTGCTGGCATGGTTTATTAATCAGATCTAATTGGGAATTCCCAACACTTGAGAGTGCTCCTTGCACAGATTTTGGTCACAGATACTTCCATCAGGCTGGAGTTGCATGTGTGTGATTCCTGGTGCATTCCATGTGTGGCCTGAAGGCTTCCAGAGTCTGCAAAATGCCTCAGCTGGGAGGGATGAAGGTGCCCAGGTATGAGAGGGATTCTGCTCCTGTGCCCCTCTCAGGTGAGACCTCACCTGCAGAGCTGCCCCAGCCCTGGGGCCCAGCACAGGAAGGACCTGGAGCTGCTGGAACAATTCCAGAGGAGGCACCAGGATGATCAGAGGGATGGAGCAGCTCTGCTGTGGGAAAGGCTGAGGGAATTGGGGTTGTTCAGGAGAACAGAAGGCTTCAGGGTCACCTAATTGTCCCTTCCAGTACCTGAAGGGAGGCTTCAGGAAAGATGGAGAGAGGCTTTGGACAATGGCATGGAGGGACAGGACACAGGGAATGGCTCCCCACTGCCAGAGGACAGGGATAGATGGGATATTGGGAAGGAATTCCTGGCTGTGAGGGTGGAGAGGCACAGGGTGCCCAGAGAAGCTGTGGCTGCCCCTGGATCCCTGCAAGTGTCCAAGGCCAGGTTGGATGGGGCTTGGAACAAACTGGGGATACTGGAAGCTGTCCCTGCCCATGGCAGAGGGGAACTGAGTGGTTTTCAGGGCTGTCTCCAACCCAGTCCATGCTGGGGTTCTGTGATTTGGAAGGCAGCACTTTGCTTGATGCACTTGGGTTACAGAGAGAAAAGTGTCTCTGGGTGTTTGCTCAGTGATCTCTTCACACTCCAGTTCCCATGGTTGCAACCCAAACCTTTTTCCAATTTCCCACCTTCCCCACAATTTGAGTTTCCCAATCCTGATGTTTTCATTTAATATGAAACATGTCTCAGTGGCAATGTAGCAAACATACAGAATTTAGACCTTGCTGAAATACCTCGAAATATCCATTTTTGTGGATGCACAAACCATTTACTTGTTACTTTTGTGGAATATTTTAAGAGTAGCAGCAGGAGGAGCATCTGTGGGTCAGGTGAAAGTTTCTTGTGCCAGGGTGTAAAAGCATCAATGATTTGTCAGTATTATCAGATGCTTCTCTGCTCTGTCACATTCCTGTGCCAGCCTTGTCCTTTTTTCCCTCTGCTTTTGAGGTGGATCAGGGCAGAGAAGGACAGCTTTGTGTTTCTTGGAGAGCCATTAAATTTACTCCTGGAGAGGCAGGAGCTGTCCAGGTTTTCTCCCCTTCAGATACATGTTATCACACATTATCTTGATTAATTCTGCCCCAGATGTGGGAGCATTTCCCTGGAGTTCTTGTGAAAATGAGAGGGACCTGCTATCTCCCCATCATCCTCCCTCGGCGTCAGAGTGTCTGTCTCTGGCATGACTGGGAGCCAAGGGAAATTGCTTGACATCACTTCAATTTCTGACTCGGGATTTTGGCACTGGCAGGGTGAATTCCAAAGGCAGTTTTATCCATAGGATGGTACAGATCATGTTGACACACTTCCTTTGCTGCTTCTACTGAATCTTCCAGGAAGACTTCCCCAGGTGAAGTCACAGCAGCTTGAAAAGTTGTGGATTTTCTTTTCTTTTCCCCTTTTTCCTTCTCTGTTTTTTTTTGCCAGAGGTGGGCAGATGCCGCCTTCCTCCCATCTAACCCCAGACTATTTCTGAGCATCCAGTTGTAATTCTGGTCACTCTAAGATCCAGATGTTTTACCCACTCTGAGATAAATCCTCTTCTGTGTAATACAAGCAAATTAATGAACTTTGGGTAGAAAGTCCCATTTCCAAGCTGTGATTTCAGTATCATATCCAGGTAACAAGTCTGCATATCTTCAAGATAGAATTTAATAAAATATGTCACTTTTGGTTCATTTTAGTTGATGGAAACCTTCTTTAAAAAAAAAAAAATTCAACTAGCCTAGTTTCTGTTGGGGAAACTTTTCTCTGAATTGAGCGTGAAATGCTTTTTTTTTTTATTCAGAAAATCTGTTTCAGATGTGTTTCAGACTTCTGCTTTGATCAACAAACAAGTTGCCAATCAGCCTATTGAAATTCACTTTTCCAAAGGAGACCAAAAGAAAAAAAAAAAAATGTTTTTGGAAGTTCATTCCGAGTTTTGTTTCTTCAGACACCACCTCAAAGCCCCTTTACCAAACAGATTCTCCTGAAATGGCTGGTGTGTGTCTTATTGTATTTTTTTTCTTTGGCTTTTCATTTTTGTTGTTCTTTGACAAGATTATCTGAGCAGTGTCAGAAAGGACCTGACTTACCCAAAACAGCAGCAGTTAACGAAATCCAGCCTCTGATCCGGGTTTTCCTCCTGAGACTCTGCTGAGTTTATTTTGCCATTCTTGAGAGGTGGATGCTTTTCCAGTCAGCTCTGCCTTTGATATCCCAGCTAAGTAAAGCTGCTAAATTTGTCCTGGCTGTGTTTTCTTTTTGAGCATTTTCTGGACAAGTGTTTCAACTCTTCCTTTCCTGTCCTGTCTGATATCCAGGGATAAACACACCCGGACACACACACACACACACACACACACACACATGCTGGTTTATCCAGAATCCTGGGCTCAGTGCTGCTTTCATGTGATTACAGTCTTAAAATACTTCTTTCATTCCAGTTGGAAGGAATATTTGACATTTTTGATGCCATCACTCTAATTCCTGTCTTGCCCAAAAAGCATTTCATCATTATTTCCTTATTTTTGTATTATTGCAGGAGGTTTGAGCGAGGAAATTTTTCTTTTTTGTGGTAGAACTTAAAGAGATGGCAGAATGAAGTTGGAGAAATGCTGAGCTCTCATGATTTGCCTTTTTACTCAACAGCAGTAAGAGTAAAATAAGTTTTGGTGTTCCATGAATACAGAAAAGTGTTTCCCATTTAATAGGGACAATAAGTCATGTTTAAGGGTGAAAATGTATCAGCAACACAATTATTTTAAAAGCAAAATTTTAGATGCTTCTTTGAAGGATGAGGAGGAACAGGAACTTCTGAGAGGGAAGTTCTGAAAATGCCAATACATTGATTATTTCCACATTGGCTTCTGTTCATTTTGGGTCTCCACGTGTTCTCTGCAGATACAGAGTAAACTCCTTCAATCACCTGGAAAGTTGGTGTATTTTAGAATCTTGTGTGCTTTTAAAAATGAAACTGGACTGTTCTTCTAAACATCACCCCAAACACGTTGTCCTAGAAGAAATGGTAGCAGGAGTCAGTCCAGAATTTGGGAATCTTGAAGTGCTCGAGGACTTTCTCTGCCCTGTCACATCTGTAAATTCTCCCCCCATTTTTTTGGAATCCTGTGACATTTGTGATGTGGGTTGAACAGCTGCTGCAATTACATGAGGGGTGTTCTCTAAAATTATTTCAGTTTATAAATTGACAATGCAGCCATGATTTTAATAATGATTTTGAGGGCTAGAGAGGAGCACAGGAACAATCCCTGAGGTTTGTAAAACAGCCATTTGGCAATTTTATGTGGGTATTTGCTAGATGATTTTTAGTTTTCTCTGCATTTTTAGATCCAGGTGGGGCTCTGTGGAGAGCTGGATGCTTGGTTTCCATCTGAAAGTTTTATTTATCACCTCTGTGTTCAAGTCTTACTTGCTAAAATGACATTGAGTCCATCTCACTTATGGCTGACAGTGTTTTAGCAAGAAGTAACTCCAGTTTTATAGAGGGTGGAGACTGAAGCACTCATAAATTAAATCCTATGTGGGCAGGAGATGGAAAGATGGGAGATAACCCAAAATTCTTGGAGGCTCTGTCTAGCCTGTCCTCTGCACACTCAGAAAATGAGGAAGCAGGACTGAAGGAAGCAGCAGAGAGAGAAGAAAAAGCAAAAGAAACCATGAAATAAAAATATTAATTTATAGAATGGGGTTTGGAGCAAAGAAACCATGAAAAAAATATATTAATTTGTAGAATGGGATTTGGAGCAACCTGGTCTAGTGGAAGGTGTCCCTGCACATGGCAAGGGGTAGAACAGGTTGATCTTTAATGTCTCTTCTAACCCAACCCATTCTGTAATGCCATGATCATTTCCATGTGCAAGGAATGTCCTTTTGCCACCTAATTGGTTTTATTTGCAAGGAGGAGAATTTTCATGTAGTAAAGATTATTTAAATAGCGAGATACCTTTTAAACCCTAAGTCATCCTGAATGTGTCAGAGTAGATCAGTTTACACTGAGAATACAGAAGGTTTTTGGTAGTTTTCAGTACTCCTAAAAATCCTAGCACAGGTTTTTTTTTTCCCAAATCTTCAACCTTTTGAATTACAGTTATGAGAAATACTTCTCTCTT
>VZTB01002867.1:126205-152424 GCA_013397245.1 Thryothorus ludovicianus | reverse complement strand
CTTTTTTTTTTTTTTTGCCTTTTTATGCTCCTCTTGCTTCAAGTTTAATTTTTACTGCCAGCCTTGGTGGTGTCTGTTCTGGAGAGTAGCAGGAAAAGCTGATAAGGGCATAGGACAGAAATCTTTGTGCTTATCTGCCTGCAACACATGGAGCTGAGAGTGCATCCTTTTCCTGTCCTAGGACAGGAGACGTAAACTGACCATCTCCTGACAGCAGGGACTTCAAACACAGCCTCCAGCGTCCAGAGGGCAGGAATCTTCTCTCAACTTCAGAGGCCAGCTAGGTGAAAGTGGGTCACTGTTTAGAAAGCTGGGTTAGTGCCAGAAAGAATAAAAAAAATAATAAAAAAAACCCCCACCACGTTTCTGATAACTGCTGGGTCAATAGATGTCTCTGTAGATGTTGTGGTGTTTTGTGGTGGGTTGTTTTTTTTCCCCCAAAGGGCATAAATTCAGCCTGACTCCTAATTGTTTGTTTAGACTTTCGCCAGAAACTAGGGAAAGAAAAAAAGTGTATTCCAAGAGCTTTATAAAATCAGAATTTCGCTGTCAGGTTTGGAACAAAGGTCAGACAAAAATCGTGCTCACAAAAGGGCTTATTTAGACAGTGTTGTTACAGATGAACATTCTTTTATGTATTGTCTCTGTGACCTAAAAATGAAGGGTCCAAGGCAGAGGCAATGGGAATTGGAGCAAAGAGAACCTTCCACCAGGAATGCCTGAGGCCTGGTGTGCCTGGAGCTGTGCCAAGGCCTGGGCTGTGACTCTGGGTTGGGAACCAATCCTTGGAAAACTGTAAAACACAGTTAGGAATTGGTTAGAGCAGCTCATTTGTTACATTAATAGCAGTTGGGGTTCATTCCTAATTTTCAGCATTAAGAGAGGCACAGAAAGTCCCAGCTCTTCTGCCTCTGTGTGAAATTCTTCCTCAGTGGCCAAAACTCAGAAAGAGAAATGCAGGAGGAAAACCAGGAGTCCCCACATCAAATATTGATGCTGAACAGTTTGGGACAAACTGCTTCAGTGCTTCCCAGGCCTTGGTGTCCCTGGTGCAGGACAGCCCAAGAACTCCGTGGTAATGCCAAGTCCAACACAGAAGGTCACAATGGGAGAGAAACTTTGGGAGTGTTTTTATTCCAATCAAGTGCCTGCCTGGCAGCCTGACCCTTTCCAGAGTGGCTTTGCTCTGGAGTCTCCCTTCAGGGCAGCACAGCACCAGATCTTCGTTTTCCCCAAAATCCTGGGACTCTGCAGGTTCCCCAGCTCTGACAGCAGCTCACATCAGCTGAAGGTGCAGCCTCCTTCTCTGAACTTTTATTTATTTATTGCTGTGACATTGGCAGCCTTTGCTGAGGCAAGTCTCATCTGCTTCATATGTTCACTTGGAGACCTCACCAAGGCTGAAGAAACACGATGATCTCATCCTTTCCCTTTGTTTCAGGATGCACAGCAGTTCCTCCAGAATGATTGATTTGTTTTATTTTTTTTTTAGCAGTCACTTCTAGTGAATATGAGGGCTAGAGGAATTAGGAGCATTAAATCTCAAAGGTTTTCAGCTCTAGGCTGGGATTTGAGGTTTACTACAGTCCTTAATCTCAGTTTGTGGTCACATAACTTTGATAAAGGCTGGCTTTGAGTGGAAAACCAGCAAACTTTTATCTCTTCCCTCCTTCCAATCTGATATTCCTGTCCCAGCAAACCTCAAATGACTTCCCAAATGCAGCTCAGGCAGTGCAGAGCAGCTCCAGGACCCTTCAGCAGGAGGATAAATGGGATCCCTGGAGTCATGTGATTAATCCCATTATAATCCCAATTTCCTCGTTCTCTTCCAGTCCCTGTGAATTAGATTCAAATTGTACCCAGTGGGTTTGGCTAATCTGTCATTGATAACAGGCTTTCAGCTGCCTCTGCAGGTCTTCTGGTGCATCCAAAATCGTCCTCAAACCTTTGCATTGTTGTTCTTCCACGACTTTCAGCTCTCCAGGATTCATGTTATTGTCAGCTCTGCTTTAAAGGCAAAGCACAGCTTCTGGGGAATGTTGTAAAAGCTTTTCCTAAACTGGTGTGAATCTGAGGCTGGGTTAAATTTGCTGAGAATTAAGTGTTTTCTGCAATCTTTAAACTAGTGATGGACTAAAGGCCTAAATTTTGGATTCAAAATGCAAATATAGGGATGCTGAGTTTTCTGAGAAGCAGAGGGGCTGGAGCTGGGAGTTCAGCTCCCAGTTTACACCCACATGCCCTTTTCGCCAAGGCAGGAAAACTGGGAACTGGTCTGAGCACAGGGTGTGAAGATCCCAGTCTGGGAGGGAACATTCTTGTACACAGCTCACCCTTCCCCTGGACTTGGCAAAATGAGCTCAGCTTCCTCCCTCTGAATCACTTTTACCTTCTGCACTAGCACAGAGTTGCCTGGTTGGGTGGTGAACTGGGGTGCAAGATGCAGAGGCAGAAATTTGGATGGTAATTAGAGTTATGGATGGTTTAGATTGGAAAGGACCTTAAAGATGGTCTAATTCCACCCCCCTGCCATGAGCAGGGACACCTTCCACTATCCCAGGTTGCTCCAAGCCCCATCCAGTAACTCTTGTGTAAGAAATTTGCCATTTGCTGTCGAGCCTGAAGAAAAATTTCAAGTAGCTGTTGGTCCTGCAAAACTTTCCGTCCTCTCAGAAGGACCCTGACCTGCAACTGGAATTTATCCCCAACCTTCCACATCACTTGGCCACTGCCTGAAAGGCCACATTAGCCAGCAGCTCCTGCTGGATATTGCAGAGGCTGTCACTCATCTCTGGAGCTGCCCAGCACCGTGGTAGGAGCCGTTCTTACGTGAGTCCCATCAGCTTTTCCGTGCCCCGGGACATTTGGGAAGCAAATCCCACCACCTGCCAGGGATTTCAGGGCTGTCAGTAAATTCTTTAGTTCCTTGAGAAGTGTTGCCATGGAAGGTGGCCTTTTATTCCTGTTTGTGCTGGCTTGTCTGCATGAGTGTCAATAGCAGCATCAGACTGGGCAAAGTGGAACCTGTCAGTAGCTGCCTCCTGATGTTAACATTGGCAGCAGCTCCTCGGAACTGTTGCAGGGAAGTAGCTCCAGTGCCCAAATTCTTTCAAAATTCAGATATTACCTGTTTGAATGGTTAACTCCTTCAGGAGAGTTCTCAGTGTGTTTCCAAGCTGCTGTCCAGGTTTCTTTACATAGGAGGGCTTAGGAGAGGTCCTAAGAGCTCATTAAATCCATCACCTTTTCTTTGGGAGGGATCAGCTCTGCCCACGTTGAGTCTTGACAGATGTATTCAAAAATCCCACTGGAACTGGGTGTTCTTTTACATCCACCCCACAGGCTCTGCACAGGCTGTTGTGTGCCTGGCTAACATGCAAAGGCTTCTCCAGCTCTTTAAAAAATGGATCTGTGTTGCTGCTGCTTACAATCATTATTTCTTTACCACAGGGAGTAGAACGTGGAGCTGAGACCATCGTTCTCTCCCAACCTTTGACATTCACGTTGCTCCAGGAGTCATTAACCCCAAATCATGCATTCCTGCCTGTGTCCCTGGTTAAGGCTGTAATAGCTACTGGCACTGCAGGCAGAGATGAGGCTGGCAGATTTTCAGGTTTTCTCAATCATCAAGGCTAAATTACCATTTTTCTCCTTACAGCGAGTATAACCTGACCAGCCCTCAGTGTGAATCATGGCAGGCTCAGACTCTGAATCTGCAGTCTGGCATCTTAACCAATACTGTGACCCTGAACCAGCAGATTGTTGCTGTGCCTGACCTTTCCTCTGAACATATTTTAGGGAGTTAAACCGTAAAAGACATTTAATATTGTTTAGAAAGTGTGTGTGGGAAGGGGGGGGAAGATGGGTAGGGCAGGTTCAAAGATGAAGGTGCTGGAGGACCAGGAGCACCTGGGGAGGCTCAGCCTGGGGAAAAGGAGGCTCAGGGGGGACCTTCTGGCTCTGCACAACTCCCCAAAAGCAGATTGTAGCCAGGTGGGGCTCAGGCTCTTCTCCCAGGGAACAGGAACCAGGCTCAGAGGAAATGGATCCTCCAAAAAATTCAATTCCCTCCCAAACTCTGCTTGGAGGTGAATGAGCAAACCCCCTTTGGATTTCTGGAGCCAGTGTCAGGAACCCTTCCCATTCCAGCCATATGGACTAGACTGAACCAAGTCTGGCTCCTTCCAGCCATTTTTTAATTCCCAAATGTGGCCTTTCAGGGGATGTCCAACAGGTACCTTCACTTCCACGCTGGGAAACCAGCAATGCCTGGCTGTGCTGGTGGGCTTTGCAACAATTACACCGTTATTAATTGGAAACCAGCTTGAATGCAGACACACAAAACTCGTAACAAGAATTCCCAGAGCAGCGTCCCGTGGTAAACTCCCTCTGAGCCCAAGCAGAGAGATAAATCCAAATTTGTGCTTTTAACTCCTACAAATGTGCAGCAAATGAGGGGAAGACGATTAGGGAGTGAAGGATGTGGTCTCTCTCCAGAGAGTTGAATCTGTCCTGGTGACTCCAGGCTTAGCAGGAGATACAAATGGTTCTGTTTCGCTGCTTTGTTTTAATGTTGATTTGTTTGTAGTCTGCCCGAGGTACTAATTGGTGTTTTACAAGTAGAAATACAAAGGTGTCTGCCCTGAAGAACTCACCAACAAAAAGCGCTGCAGCACCGTGTTAATGACAGTCAGATTTTGTGCCTAATGAACCAATCGCTTTGATAAAATCTCTGCCTCCTGGTGAATTCCCTGCTTTGATTTCCCCCTCGACTCCCATCTCCTTTTACACCTCACTTTGTATTCTTTTTCCCCCTCTGCTTTAAATTTTGGGGGCGGTTCTCGCTCTAATCAACATTTTTACAGCGCAGCTCCTGGAAAGAAAATGAATCACCCCTTTCATTAGGAACAAACAACACCGGGCTGATGTTGCAACTGTGGATATTTCAGCTGAGAAAGTGGAAGCCCGTGGCCTGGCACTGGATTTTAAGAGGGATGGTGGCCTGTCATTAGCTTTTAATCCCTTCAACATGCTGCGGTCGCTAACAGGTTGTAACACGGATGTCAGTGCTCATACCCAGAATAATAATTGAACAATTCCTCCTCTTCAGTGCTGTGTTGGCTTCTTACCACCTATGACTTAGCATGGATTCTTGCTGGTTTTCTTCAGGAGGTGTTGATTGCTGCAAAAATAGTGGTGTTAGTGGTTGCCATCGGCACCTTACTCTCACCGATGCCATTTGGATGTTTTTGATGTTTTTGCCACTTTTCCAGAGGTGATTTCCTCTCTGGAAGAGGGTCTGTGGCTGCTTCTTGGCTGCTTCAGCACAAAATATTGTTCTAAATGGTCTTTAGTGGTCATTTATACTCTTGTTACTGATTTCCTGTTTCTTATTGAGCCTTGATTCCACCTTAAATCAACACCTGCTTGGGTTTGCAGGAAGGAGGTGAGAAATGTCTGAGAAATCAGATTAGTTGGAATTAATGGTAAATACTTCTGGCACACTTGATTTTGGAGAGCTTTGGACCAATCAGCATTACAGAGATTTCTTTTTAACCTCTATCTGTGTGCTGTACTGCTTTATAAATTGTCCAACTGCTTTTAGATATGGTATTTTAGACATGCAGAAGCATCAATAATAGGCTGGATGAACTGCTGAAATACATCCTGACTTTCTGATTTTATACTGTTTCATATTAGGTTCCGTTTTACCCAAGTGCATTTCTTTTTATTTATCAACATTGGATTATTTTGGTTTTATTTAAACTACTTAAAAGGACTGTTCACTTTTAGCCTGGTTTCCAGGTCAGTTAAAGAGTAGATTTAGGGGTTGTTTATTTTTTTTTGGAACACTCCCCATGCTTGGAAGTAGTTTGAAGACATGGATGTGGCACTTGAGGATGTGGTTTATGGGTAAACTTGGTGGTGGTACTGGATTGACTTTTCCAACCTTAATTCCATTATTAATTCGATGATTCCATGATTTATTTGGTCTGTTCCATCCTCCTTCACTGGTCTGAGACACAATCCTGAGGCAGACAGTAAAAAGCAGTTTCACAAATATAAAGTTCCTACTCTTGGTGAAAATAAATGGTTGCATGAGAAGGAAAGACAAATTGTTTTCCCAGCTGGGTTCAACTGTACCATTCAACATCAGACAATCCACATGGAGGAAAGGTGTTAAAAACTCCATACCACAGTTACAGCTTTTGTCAGAACCTGTTAGAAGCTTTATCAGGTCTAGGATTCTCCACCCACAATAGCCAAAGCCTCGGGAAGTGAAGTTGCATCCTTTTCTAAATGAAAAACGGAGCTCCCACCTCAGAGCAGCCCTGACCTTCACCTGTGCTTGGAATGACTTCTTGGAGAACTCGGTGCCTCCACCCTCCTGCTTTTCTCAGGGCATTAAGTGTGGGATAATGGAGGGAATGAACCTGAGCTGGCATTGCTCAGTCACTGCAGGGATTGGAGATGGGATGGTTTGATAGTGGAGGGACCAGCAGAGGGCAAACCCAAGGAAAGAAAAGGGCAGTGGAGGATTGACTGGAAGGAGGCAAAGCAAAATCAGCGAGCAGATTTAAGGTGGGTTTTAGAGTGTTAACTGTGGGTGAGTAACATCTCCTGAAGCTTCTGTGTTCCTACTAAATGTGGGGCCACTCGTGTCTGCTGGTGAGGGGACATTCCCCATCCCTGGAAGTGTCCTAGGTCTGACTGGATGGGGCTTGCAGCAACCTGGGATAGTGAAGGGTGTCCCTGCCTGTGGTGTTCCAACCCAAACCATTCTGTGATTCTTTATTTCCCTTTTCTTTACACCATTTTTATACTCAGATCAAGCAAGAGTGTCTTTGCTGTTTGGCATCTGTTTTTTTTTCACTGCTTCAGGACACTTAGGACTTCCTGGAGAGCTCTTCTGAGCCTTCCATTGTGGATTTGAGACCCCAGCCAACAGCACTTCCCTCTCAGCAGAGCAGCTTCCCACAGCTGAGGAACAGGAGGAGGCTGGGGACAGCCAGCTCTGTGTTGGGCTGATACATCCCTGATGGTGGGGGTCAGGCTCTTCTCCCTGGTGACAAGTGACAGGACCAGAGGAAATGGCCTCAGACTGCACCAGGGGAGGTTTAGATTGGACATCAGGTGAAATTTCTTCATGGAAAGGCTTGTCCAGCCCTGGCACAGCTGTGGAATTCCCATCCATGCAGGGATTTAAAAGCCCTGTGGATGTGGCACCTGGGGACACGGGGCAGTGGTGGCCTTGGCAGTGCTGGGGAGTGGTTGGACTCTGATCTCAGAGGGCTTTTCCAACCTCAGTGATTCCACAGCTCTGTTTTCCTTCGCTTACCTGCAGACCGCGGAGCGTCAGGAGCAAATGAGACGTTGGGAACAAATTGGTCTTCCCTTTAATCTGACATTTCCTCTTGAATCTTCATTTTTCTGCCTATTCCTGGAGCAGTTTGCTGCTGAGCTGTGAGGAGCATCCCGTTCCCACTCGTTTTCCAGAGCTGCTGCACCAGGAGACGTTCCGGCTTGGAACGCGTGCAATTATTTATATTATTTTGTACCCACTCAGAGCTTTAACCTGCAAGTCCCTTGAGGCACAGGTTCTGTGTTTTTGTGTGGTTCACTGGGCAACCTTAGAGCTCTTCACTCCCCTCAGGGCATTACCCAAAGTGTTAATAATAAAATCCTAGGAAATCTATCTGGAATTGCGGGCACGGGGATTTTCTTGCTGTAGTTTTTTTTGCATTGCTGAGGGATCTTTATGCAATTCCATAAAGCTCATGCTTGGTGTAATGAAAGATAAGTGTGCCTTTAAAACTCAACCAGGTCAAAACCAAAACAATGAAGAAAAAAATAAAAGGGAAAGCACCTCTGCTCTGGAGCCAGGCTGGGAGAGCTGGAGGTGCTCACTGGGAAAAGAGAAGGATCCAGGGAGAGCTCAGAGCCCCTTGCAGAGCCTAAAGGGGCTCCAGGAGAGCTGGAGAGGGACTGGGGACAAGGCAGGGAGGGATAGGACACAGGGAATGGCTTCCCACTGCCAGAGGGCAGGGATGGATGGGATATTGGGAGGGAACTCCTGACTATGAGTGTGGACAGGCCCTGGCCCAGGGTGCCCAGAGAAGCTGTGGCTGCCCCTGAATCCCTGGAAGTGTCCAAGGCCAGGCTGGGCAGGGCTTGGAACAGCCTGGGACAGTGGGAGGTGTCCCTGCCCGTGGCAGGGGGTGGATCTGGATAATCTTTAGGTTCCCTTCCAACCCAAACCATTCTGTGACTTCATGAAAAGCAGAGCAGAAACACAAAGGTCACCATGGAAAGCAGCCCAAAGGCAAAGAAGCCCAAAGATGGGTTTGAAGGTGCAAAATGCATCTCTTTACTCCCAGGAGAGGAACTCAGAGTAAAGCCAAGAGGAGGCTGGACAAATATGGATGTGGAAGAAGAATAAATCAAATGTTTTCACCTTTTTGGGAGATCAGATCTGGATTGTCCATGAGCAGAAAAGATAAGAAATAAGAGATAAGAAGTACCTCAACATTATAGGATTAGAGAATCACAGAAAGGTTTGGGTAGGAAGAGTCCTTAAAGATCATTAAATTCCAGCCATGCCGTGGCTTTTTATCAGTTTTGAAGGACAATAACTCTCCTTTTGGACATTTAAAATTTTCTTTGCCACTGAAGCAGGCTTGGGAAATGCCTGTACATTCTGCTCTGAGCTGTTCTGTCCTCAGATGACCTAAGGTTAAAGCAGGTGAGTTGTTCTGCAGGTTGGCAGAGCCAAAGCTGTGCCAGGGATGGCAGATTTCACCAAGTGACCAGGAGGATCCTTTGTCCCAGGTCACAGCAGACGTGCCCTGTCTTGCTCAGGCTGCAGGGCTGGGTGAGACATTCTGGCACTCTCAGGCTCCAGGGATTATCTATAAATTAGTGCCAACTGCTCCATTACAGGTTTTCCAGCTGCTTTGGGGCTGAAATGTGCTGTTCACTGTCCAGTTCTCAGTGGGAATCACCTCAGTTTGGTGTTTCAGGACAGGATCAGTGGTGGATGAGTCTAAAATCAGGATTTCAGAGTGTGGTCATCATTGGTGACCTACTCAAGGCTGTAAAATGTGGAGATTTAATCACATACTTTCTCCTCCTCTTTCTTCAACATTATTCATTATTACATTCCAAATGCCATCTTTCTCCATCCCAATAACCACTTCAAAGTGATCATTTATCCATTTTTTCCCTCTCTTCATCCTCCTTTATGTGTCCTTGGCTCCCAAGCAGAATTCTGCTTCAGTCTTATTAGAAACTTCTGTCTGATTGCTTTGGCACCTTTATTTTTCAGTATTGAAGGGATACCCAGGACTCATAACACTTCCTAGGAAATGTGCAGGAGCCTCCAAGAGCTGTCTTACAGTAGGAAGCCTCAAGAGCTGGAGATATTTTATTTGTTGCTGAAATAAGAACGAGTTTTTAGGCTTTCCCTGATGACTGTTACCGTTCCCTACTGGCTCTTGGGGGGTGTGGGGATGGAAACCCAAGAATAGGCTCTGTCCTTGTCTCCTCCAGCAGTTTTTTTTCATCCTCAATGATGTCATTACGTTGGTGTTGCATCTTGCTCGTGGTTACAGTCATCCTGTCTTTCCTTCCTTCGGTGCTCCCGTTGCCAGAATTAATTTAAACCAAATTATGAGCCCTTCACCTCCAATTCTGAGGTTTGTTGTAGCACTCTCTGTGTAAACACTCACAACTGGTCGTGTTAACGAGCGGGGAAAAAGCAGCAAAGCCTGGAAATCCAAATAAAGTCAGAAGATTTTATGTCTCCTTTAAAACACAGCGTTCACCTTTGCTTTTTGTGCTGCCTTGGAGGGGAATCTGTGCCTCCAGGAACTTGGAAGCTGCAAGAGAGCGCGGAACAATGCAAGTCTCTGCAGAAATGGGGCTGTGATAACTTGGCTTTTTTTGGCCTACATTTCTCAGTGGTTATTATTTGTTAATTATGTTGTAGAGTGCTCACAAGTGGGCTAATTGCTTCCCCAGAGAGCTCGCAAGGAAATGATGGACAGAACAAGGGCAGGATGTTACACATCTCAGATAGCGAGAGGGTAAGGTAGGACACAGGCAGGGTGGGTAGGGAAACACTTGGAGCAGCATTTTGAAGCTAAAAGGAGAAGAGTTGGGTTGGTTTTTGGGGAGGAGGATGAGTCCCAGTTGGGATTGATCTTCTGTCAGAAGAGTTGTTTAAGGAAGCATTGAAACTAAAGGCAGAAATGAAGAAATGCAAGAATTTTATGGAAAAAAAGACTGCTGAGAGGTTGTACCTGTCTGGGTTGTAGTGACTGTGCTGTGCTGTGTGAATCCTTGAAAAAAGGGATAAGATCTGTAGGCACACTGGATGAATGGTATTCCTTAAAAAATAAACCCCATTCCTCAGACAAGCTCTTTTCTTCAGACCCTCATAGATGGAGGAGAAGGAAAATCATGTGCATACACAGCCCCGCTGTTGTATTTCACATTTAATTCTCATTCTTGCTGTTTGTGTTTTTGCATCTGTCTTTTAGCCTACACAGCAGGGCCCTGCTGGTATTTATGGTATTTCTTGTCTGTCCTGCCCCAAATTGTGAAGTTCTGATTCATTTCCCTGTGCTCTGAGTCCCCCTTCACACCTGCTTAGAGGAAAGGAACCAAGCCTGAGGAAGGCACACTAAAAAGTGACAACAAAGTGACACAAGGTATTTCTCAGTGGCTCCTGAGCCACTGCTGGTGCTGAAAAACAGGAAATGTCTGTCCCCTTGCCCAGAGCTGTTCTGGATCCGTGGATCAGCTCTCCCACAAATCATCCTCTGGGATCAGAGGAGCAAAAGAGGCTCAAGTGTCCATTTTCCTTTTGAGAAGCATTTTCTGAGAGGAAGGGGAAAGGAGCAAAGCTTTAGTTTGAATTACCTGCTTTGAATGCTCCTGGAATCACTTTATTTGTACACAGACCTGCTTTTCTACCTTGATCATTAGAAAAGGGCCAGAAGAGGAGTTTGACATGGACAAGTGTTGTTTTCAGATTTTCAAGCACGTTCTCTGCCAGAAGCCAAAGCTGTGATGCTGTGACTGTGCTTGCTCTTGGAATTGCTACCAGAACTCCTTTCTCTCCTCGGGGTCCTTCCAGTGGTTTTTATTCCATTCTTTCCCTCAGCATCCCAAACTTTGTTTGTATTCACACTCTGGCTGGCCAAGCCCACTTGTTACTTCTTTTGAGGTTCTTCTGTATCTGTGGAGCACATGAAGAAATCCTGAGCTCGAGAATCAGTGAGAGCTTGGTCTCCTGAATCCTTAATAGCAGCTTCCCATTCCACACACATTACAAAGGGATGATAAAAAGTGCCCAGGGAATCACAGTGCATGTGGGGAAAGCTTGGATTGCTTCTGAGCCTGGCACAGTACCCACAGTATTAGGGACAGGAATGACTGTCCTGGACTTTTGAAGAGTTTTTAGACATTTGGAGTCTGGATTCAGAATTAACAAAACAATCTGCACTGATTTGCATCCTGGGCTGATCTCCAGTGTGGGCAGCAGGAGAGGGGGGATTCTGCCTCTCTGCCCCCCTCAGGTGAGGCCCCACCTGCAGAGCTGCCCCAGCCCTGGGGACAGCAGCAGAAGGACCTGGAGCTGCTGGAGAGAGTCCAGAGGAGGCCACGGAGCTGCTCCAAGGGCTGGAGCCCCTCTGGAGCCAGGCTGGGAGAGCTGGGGGTGTTCCCCTGCAGAAGAGAAGGATCCAGGGACACCTCAGAGCCCCTTTCAGAGCCTAAAGGGGCTTATGAAAAAGAGAGAAAGGGACTTTTTACACAGGCAGTTAGTGATGGGACAAGGGGGAGTGATTTTAAACTAAAAGAGAGCATATTTAGATTAAATATTGGGAAGGAATTTCTCCCTGTGAGGGTGAGGAGGCCCTGGCACAGAGTGCCCAGAGAAGCTGTGGCTGCCCCTGGATCCCTGGAAGTGTCCAAGACCAGACTGGACAGGGCTTGGAGCACCCTGGGATAGAGGAAAGTGTCCCTGCCCATGGCAGGGGGTAGGACTGGATGATCTTTAAGGTCCCTTCCAACCCAAACCATTCCATGTTTTTTCTCCTGCCCACTCCTTTAAAATACAGTATCTGAGACTCCTGGTGATTTGATTCCTCCCAGATCTCTCACAGACTTCCTTCTGGGTCAGGTCTGTGTTCCCTGTCCCAGCTCCAGGTGCAGGTGAGCACAATTCCAGGATTATTTCCATCCTTGTTCATCTGAGATACCTCTGTGAAGGATCTCAAGGCACCTTACAAACCCTTTATGAAACTCTTAGCTCTGCTGTGAGTTTCATGCAGCTGATCAGGCATGTTCTATGCTTTGATAACCTGTGCCAGAGCTGGAGGGAATAACTTCTCCAGGGTTTCCCACCAGCTGGGCAGAGAACTTGGGGAACGTGACCTTCCCAGTCCTGTGCTGGCTTTGCTGGACTGCACTTCCTCTGTTATTCAAGGTGAGAACAGAACAGTTAGAATTGATTTAGGTGCTTTTGGGGAAGATGAAGTCACTGTGTTTGGATCTGTGCATCGTGCCAAGAGAGAGATCCTAGGGGAAATCTCTTCCTTTGGTTTTGTTTATATCCAGTGTAAGGCACAGATGTAATTTGCAGGGGTGTGCGAAGGAAGAGAGGCTGTGCTGGCCTCAGCAGAAGAGCTGGAGTGGAATGAGATGTCACAGGGATGTCTGAGTGTCTCAAGATATGAAAAGGATTTTCTCTGCCATGTGCTGAGTTTTTTAACTCTTTCCTTATGTGCCTGCAGCCTTCTGCACCTCTTGGGAATTATTATTCCCCCTTAACCTCAGCTCCTGGATTTTAGTCACTACCTTGGTCATGCACAAACATCAATAAGTTTGATTTTTTTTCCTAAAAAGTGTAAGAACAGTAGGAGGAAGTGTGTGTGTGTGCCCTGTGGGACACAGTGCTGGGATTCCCAAACTGCCCTTGGAAATACAGGTGCTGTGGCCTGCCCAGGATCTGCTCAGGACAGCTGGAATGAATCCCCAGGACTATCGTTGCAATCAAGTCCCTGGCCAAAATTTAATCCGTTGCACTTTTGCAACCCCTGTTGTTTCCTGTTCCACTGGTGTTTGCAGGCTGGAGGCAAAACCTGGCTGAGTGTCACAGCTCTGTTGTGCAGCTCCTGTTTCACTGATGGGATCAGGCTGGGCTCCAGCTCATCCTGCACTCCTGGAAATGGATTGTTTGTATCACAGAAAAATGGCATTTTGCATACCAGGAGTGTTCAGCAGGAGAGATGGGGGCTCTCTGTTGTGTGAATTATAAGAATGAATGAAAATTGCTAAAATTGGCCACTTGCTGAGGTACAGGATGAGCTTTTGACAAAAATATAAAGTAGAAGGACAAGACAGGCTGGGAGAATTTGGATGTGGTTTTAATGGAAATGCATCACCACGGAATTTAGAACTGAAATAAAAAACAGGATCAGCAAATACAATGTAAATGAAAATCAGGCACCTGTAGATTGCTGCAGTGGGGTGAAGTGGGTGCTGTTAGGTGGTGATAAAACCACATTAGGGTGTGGGGCCCAACCCAAGGCCAGGCTGGATGGAGCTGGGAGCAGCCTGGGACAGTGGAAGGTGTCCCTGCCCTTGGCAGGGGTGGAATGGGATGGGCTTTAAGGTCCCTTCCCACCCAAACCATTCCATGATTCTATAATCAGAATAGGGATATCCTGAAGGATGCTAAAACCTCTGTCTTTGCAGGTTTCCACTAAAAAAAGTGGAGCTGGTCTAGCACTCACAGTAGTTCTTCTCCAGAGGTCAATGATTCTATTAATACCCTCCAGATTATTTTAGGCTTAGATTTACTGTAATAAAATTCCTTGGCCTTTTGATTGCTAGAGGAACAATCTCTTTTGTAGTTGCAAGTGTAGCAAAAATGGATCTTCATAATTCCATGGAAAAACATTATATTTTTTAAAACATTTTTCCTGTCCCCTTTCCATTAATTACTTCCTAACCTCTCTTCTTGTCCTTGCTGGGTTAGAGACAGCTGATAGCTCACGTGGAGTGTAGAAATGAATATCAACTGCAAGCCAGCAGCTGATGTTTCAATATATTCTGCCACAGAATTTATTTTAACAGAGTCAAACAGGAAAGGGCTTCTGTGTAGTAATTGGAACTTGTCCTTTCAACAAGTCTCATGTCATCCAGGTATTGGACATTCAGAATTTTCATTCCATTTCCCATCAGTGGATTCGTTGTTCTGTTGGTACTCAGGATAAGTAGCAGTAAAATTAAACCTTCCTATGGGAATGTGGCACGTCCTGGTGATTACACCACCATGGCCAACAAAAAATAGAAGCTGCAGGTGACCTGAATTTTTACCACTTTTGTCCAGGTTGAGTATCCCTGCTTCTTATCTCTTTCATTAAACCCTCATTTATTTTAACAGGCTGCCCATGGCAGTGGTGGAATCATCTTCCCAGGAGGGGTTTAAAGCCGTGTGGATGTGGCACTTGGAGACATGGGTTGGTGATGGCCTTGGCAGTGCTGGGGTATTTTTGGACTCAGTGATCTGAGAGGGCTTTTCCAACCTTAACAATTCTGTGGTCACCAGGAGGTCAAATTGTATCATCCCTGCTTAGGTTTTTGAAGCATTACAGGACTGAGAGATGCTTCTGGAGCCCAGATCCCACATTTTCCATTCCTAGCAAGGATTAACTCCCCCTAACACTTCCCTGGTAGTTGTCTGAGTTGCTTCCAGTGGTTGAGACTCCCAACGGTTATTGAGGCTTCACAAAAATACTGATTTCTCCTACTGGCAAAGTTTTCCTGTGGATGATTTCTGCTTGTCCTTTTCCTCATGAGCACCAGGGAATTTGTCCCATTTTCCCTTGGCATCAGCCCTTTCTGTACTGGGAGTCTGTTCTCATCAGCTCTTCACAAGATGCTGTCTGCAGTAAACCACTTTTAATCAGGTACATGAAAAGCAGTAGAGCCTTTGGGTACCTGTTCTGATGCCAGAATCGACTGCAGAACTGATGTATGTGGCCTTATTTATGCATGTATTTATTTTAATCCTGCTTAAACTCATCAGGCTACAGGTCTTTGTTCACCCTCTCGCCTGTTTGATCCCAGTCCAAACACTAATGCTTGTACTTAACTTGAAGTTGTTGACTCCTTAAAGCAAGACTCTGTCATTGTTGATGTCTGCAGAGCTCCAGAGAGACTCTTCAGGAATTATCTGCAGCCATTCCTGGGATGGAAAGATACAGGGATGCCCTCAGCTCTTGCCTGTCAAGTTTTGTGCACTGCATGGGGGTCCCACCAACCTCTCAGTGAGGATCTGAAGCAGCAGGAGCAGAACAGGATTATTTTAATCTTATTGTTACAGTTGCTCAGCCAGGAAGTTGGTGAGAAAGGCAGAACAGGGGTGGCTGCATTTTAAAGCTAAGAGTGATCCTGTGTTATCCATGGAACTCAGGCTCCGTGTGCTTCATCCATCCCACTTTCTGTAATTTGAGTGAGAGCCTACTGAAATAGTTTGGTTTTACTCTGCCTTTTTGCTCATCCCTTCTGGACTTTGCCTTTTATGTCATTTTTGATCCTTAGGATCCCTTTCAGTCCAAGCCTTTTGTGCCCATGGGCTCAGGAAATGTTGGGAATTCAGCTCTGGGAATTCCAGAGTGCCTCAATCTCCTTCCTCCCACCCATGCCCTGCTCCAGAGGAATGAAAATCTGGATAAGTGGAGCTGAGCAGTGTTTGCCGTGTCTATTCCTGAGAAATCCAGAGCTGTGCCTGCTTTTTTCTTTTCCACATTTTTTTTTCCCGCCGTTTTTCCCACACAATTTTTTTTCCGCCATTTTTGTTTCCCTCTGTTTTTTCCCTGCCCTTTTTTCTTTCCCACCCTATTTCAGACTTCACAGAATTGTTGTGAATTAGTACCAACAGAGCAAAGCAATGTGAAATTGCTGGGCTTAAGTAATAGTAGTTCATATGTAGCAGACAGAGATGGTATAAGAGAATCTTTCATTCTCCTATTTTAAAATTTTAAGCACTAAAAAGGAAATACTTGCATTCTGAAGAGGAGGGAAACTTCTCTGAATTACTCCAGGCTGCTCCTGTGTGTTGCCAGGACCCTTTGCTTTGTGCTTGGGCTCTATCTCACTTTTCCTCCCAGGGTAACGTGCAGGTGCAGTTCTTAATTTTGAATATTAATTATAATAATCCCAGAAAGGTTGGGGTTGGAAAAGACCTGAAAGCTCATCTCATTCCCACCTCTGCCACTAGACCAGGTTGGTTTCAAACCCTTTTGATTTCATGAGGTGTCTAAATCCTTCCCACTTTGAGCTTCCTCTCTTGCCAAACTGGTTTTTTTTTCACTGACGTGAATTCCTTTGCTAATTGTCCATAACCCCCTGTTTTTTCCTTTCACTAAATAACTGAAAGGTGCTCTGAGAGTGGGATGCCCTGGAGTTGCCATCCTGATCCTGCAGGATTCAAGGAAGCCAGGATTTCCCTCTCTGAGTTTAGTGTACACCCTTAATGATTTAATCAGCAAGAGAAGAAAGGCAGAGAAAAACACGGTGGTACATGGAGTGCTTTATGTCCTTTAGATTATTTTCCATACGTTTCACTAATTACATAAACAGATGATATTTACAGGGGATTTCTGTCTGTAATTGACCTTCATCTCTTCCTGTGCACTTCCCAACCTCTCCTTGAATTTTCCTATTGTTTCCTCTTACTCACTTCACATTTAACTCCACATTTCAAGGTGTCCTTTTCTTTTGCTTGGGACCATCCTACCAATTCCCTATTCCCAAATTCCTTCTAACTTCATCTCCTCAGCTCGATTTTGTGGGCAATTTTGGAACTCATGGCATGGACAAACATCTTCTCCAAAGCCCAATCTTCTGGTTTCCCTCCAGTTACAGCACAATTGCTCTTTCCCTTTTACCTGATCATCAGTTCTGTGGAGCAAGAATATTTCTTTCTACTTTTAGGGATATCTGCCTTATTTTTCTTTGAATTTTTTCTCTGAGTTGGGTCAAGCAGGGGAGGAATTGCACAAACTGTGAGGGGTTAGAGAAAACCCCTGGTTAGAGTTCAGCAGTGTTCCCATGGCTACATGGACAGGTACACCACGGAAGCAGGAATACCTTGGCATTTATCAGCCCTTCCAGGTGATTTATGCTTTTACACAAGCTTTTCCTAAACCCAGAGGTTTTCTAGGGTTGGCACCTCTTTGCTTGTCTCCATGCCCTGTTAGTTCTGTGCTCAGTGGCCCATGGTTATTAAAATTCTTATCAATAAAGGAGTTTCTGAGCAAGGTTCTTATTTTCTAAACTCGTACATACCTTTGGAACTCCTCTGCTTAACCAAAGGAACGTTTGTTTTTATGCCTAGCATACTTCATGAAAAGAAAGAAATGTGTAGGGTACAAGTAATATTTGCCTTCAATTACAGTAATTAAGTTGTCAGGACTTGAAGTCACCAAGGCAATGAGAAAATCCTTTCCTGGTTGGCCAGGGGGTGTTCTGGGCCCAGGTGTGTTTTACACATTGGGGTGGGGAGGGAAACAGTTCAGGCTGAAAACTGGGAGTCAGTTTGTCCTTTTGCAACCCAGGGTGTCAAAATCCTGCTGTGGGGGGAAGGAGAATGACCCTGTTTGCCTGGGCTTCAGCAGGGCCAGGGCAGTGAGGGTCCCTCTGTGCTGGCTCTGCTGGGGCACCTCCAGCCCTGGGGACACCTCTGGGACAAGAGGGACTGGGGAGTGTCCAGGGCAGAGAAGGGAGCTGGGGAAGGGGCTGGAGCACCAGGAGAGGCTGAGGGAGCTGGAAAGGGGCTCAGCCTGGAGAAAAGGAGGCTCAGGGGGGAACTTCTGGCTCTGCACAACTCCTGACAGGAGGGGACAGCCAGGGGGGTTTGGGCTTTGCTCCAGGGAACTGGGACAGGAGGAGAGGAAACGGCCTCAGGTTGTGCCAGAGGAGGTTCAGGTTGTTAGAAGGAATTTCTTCATGTAAAGAGTTGTTAAACATTGGCAGGGGCTGCCCAGGGAGGTTTGGAGTCCCCATCCCTGGAGGTGTCCAAGGAAGGCCTGTACAGGCACTCAGTGCTTTGGGCTGGGTGACAAGGATGCTCACAGGATGGACTTGATGGTGGTGGAGCTCTTTTCCAACCTAAATGATCCTGTGATGACATGAGATTCTCTGCTTGTTGAGTTAGGTCTTATTAAAAACAGGTTTAATATAAATATAGCTCAACCCATTTATCCTGGGAATTCTGTCTTGTTAAACTTCTGCTGCAGCTCCCCTTTCAATGTAACCTGTGTGGGGATGTGTGTGGATACATTCTGGTTTTTTCCCCCATGTTCCACATCCCTTTTCAGGCTTCTTTGCCAGAAGTCAAATAGTTTCAGTTACTTCATTACCCTTCAGGAACACTACAACATATCCCTACAAGAAAAGTCCCTAATTTTGATAAGTGCCCACACAAATATTACTGGAATCTCAAGTGCAGCCTTACTTTCGTTCCACTGGAATAGCTCTCTTGAAAGGAGCTGGATGAGGAAATCACCACTCGTGATGCATCACTAATGACACCAATTTTTGCATTCCTGCTCATGGGAGTAAAGGTTATGGATGCATAAAGAGCCAGACCTGCAAAACTTTACTCACAAACCTTAATAAACCCCATTTCAGCCACCAGGTTTAACGATGCCCTCCAGAGAGCCAGGTCCTTTATCTGCAGCATCAAGCAATAACTATAAAGTGTTGAGATAAGTGGGGTTTTATCTCCCAGCTCTCTGCTGGCCTTCCCCCAGTATCAGTGAAAGTGGCTGTGAACCCTGACTGCTCTGATTTGGGCAGGCAGGACTCAGGATGTGTGGGCAGAGCAGATGCTCTTACCCATTTATGAATGGGAAAACAGGGAATTATCTCTGACTGTAATCCCAGTGGATCCCCTTTCCTTCAGGAAGGGGTTGTAGGGCAGTTGTTGGTGAGGATTTTACACCATCCTTCCCAGCTTTTCCCATCCAGAGGGGGTGCCTGGTTCCCTGTGGTGCACAAGGATGTAAAAAAATAAAAAGTTAATGAGCTGAGGGAGCTGGGAAGGGGCTCAGCCTGGAGAAAAGGAGGCTCAGGGGGGAACTTCTGGCTCTGCACAACGCCCTGACAGGAGGGGACAAACAGGGAGGGTCAGGATCTGCTCCCAGGGAACAGGGACAGGAGGAGAGAGAACAGCCTCAGGTTGTGCCAGGGGAGGTTTAGGTTGGACACTAGAAGGAATTTCTCCATGGGAAGAGTTGTTAAACATTGGCAGGGGCTGCCCAGGGAGGTTTGGAGGTGTCCAAGGAATACCTGGATGTGGCACTCAGTGCTCTGGGCTGGGGACAAGGTTGGGGTCAGTCACAGGTTGGACTCGATGGCCTTGGAGTTTTTTCCAACCTGAATGATTCTCTGATTCTGTGAAAATCTGGGACGTTTCCAAGAGTCATTTGTGACTTTTGCCAAGCAAAAGGCCATACCACAAAGGCTTTGTTTTGAGTGCTTTGGTATGTATGTGAACAAGCCTTAATTTCAGCTGCCTTCCTGGTTTGTTTCTTTTGTAAATCTCAGATAATTTAACAAATTATACATTTCCATCTTGTGGCATTTGTTGCTTTCTCAGTCAATTCTCTTCATGCCATCCATGGCCTGCAGCTGCAGAGCTATGCAGCTTCTCATTTGATATTTCCTTTCTAGAAAGGAGACTCTTCACCTGCAGCTGGAGATCATCATCTCTTTATTTCATGTCTGCAGAAACCTTGTAAGATGTAACCTGTGATGTTGTTTGTGCCATCTGATAACGTGTGATCAAATGGAGCCTGTTTAAATAACAACATCTGGGACACCCTGACAGCAGAGCAGCTCCGAAACAAACATTTCCAAAGATCAGATAAGATGGAAGAGATGCCTCAATGCTGGATTGCTCCCTGGGTTACAAGTTTTTTGCTGGAGAGTTATTCCAGGCATGGGATTTCCTTTGTGCCACAGGCTAAAGGGTTGTAGTGGATCATTTTTCATGCTGGTTTTTGTCTTGCAGAGACATGTGCTTTGTAAAGTCAGTGTATTGCTCTGAGTATGGCAGTGGTAGGCATGAGTTATGTAGGAGCAGGTAAAGGAACTCAAAGCAACTGAAAATTGTCTTGGTTTGCGTTCTCTTGCTGCCTTCCCTCCTTCCACTTCTTCTCCCTTAACCTACAGCATCTTTCACATTAAGGGCTGCCTCACTTCCACCCAAATCTGTATTTTCACAGTTGATTCTCAAAGCACCATGTTGCTTTTCAGTGTCTTCCTCATTAATGTGCAGAAAACCAACATTATGTTTAAAGCCATGACTCCTGACTCACTCCTGCCCCTCTCTGTTCCCTTGCAGGAGGATATTGCTGATCCTGACTCCCAGGAGGAGAAGGAGAGGAACAACTGGCTCTCCAGCCCTGGAGATGGTTCCAATACAGTGAAGAGTGTTCTCACTGTCCAGGAATATTTTGCCAAACGCATGGCCAAGCTGAAGGGATCCCAGAAGGGAACAGAAACAGAGGTGGATCATTCCAGCCCAGCTGATGAAGCTGTGGAGCCTTCAGAAGAGCTGGAAACCAAAATGAAAAAGAAAAAGAAAAAGAAACACAAGAGAGATGATGAGGCAGAGAGGACAGAGGACTGTGAGATATCATGGAAAAAGCATAAGACAGGGAGCTTGAATGGAAAAGAACTGGATGATCCACTAAATGAATGTCACAAAAGGAAAAAAAAGAGGAAAGATGAAGAGGAGAATGAAGGAGAAAATATTAGTTGTGATGAAAATGGAGAAATTTCTGTGGGAATGTCTGAGGGGGAGGAATTCGGCACAGAGGAGCAGGAGGAGAAGCAGAAGAAACGCCACAAGAAGAAGCACAAAAAGCAAAAAGAGGAGACTGGGGAGTGTGGGGAAGGAGCACCCAGAAAGAAAAAGAAGCACTGCAAGAACATTTAACCCTTTCAGGCTCAGGGGTGAGTCTGTATTAGAGGAGGCTCTGTGTAAACAGCACCAGTCCAGGCTTGGACACTGCTCCAGCTCCAGCTGGGACAGACTGGATCTAAACTCAGGCTGGATCTAAACACAGACTGGATATAAACTCAGGCTGGATCTAAACTCAGGCTGGATCTAAACCCAGGCTGGATCTAAACTCAGGCTGGATCTAAACACAGGCTGGATCTAAACACAGGCTGGATCTAAACTCAGACTGGATCTAAACACAGGCTGGATCTAAACTCAGGCTGGATCTAAACACAGGCTGGATCTAAACCCAGCTCCCCAAGGGAAAATGTGGTGATGGGCCAACAGGAGCTTCAATGCTACATTCAAAAGAGATCAAAATGGAGAATTAACATCAAGACTGTGAAAGGCAGGGAATGACTTTCTGCTGCTTCACACTCACTGTGCTTTTCTCAATCCAGGAAAAAAAAATAAAAATCATCCTAGTACTGTCTTTTTATTAAAATTGTTTTCACTTGTGAGAGCCCAGCTCTGCTTCTGGAAGCAGGAGGGGGTTTGCAAAGCTGTCTGTGTATTTTCATTGATTTTTGCAAAGTGGTGTCTAGTTTTTACATTCATTTCTTTTTACATATAAAATGAATGTTGTTTCTTCACAAAGTGCTTACTCTGATTAAAAGTTTGCTCCTGAGTGTCAGCACTAAAGGATGAAATAAAAAGAGCTCCCCGTGCCTCCAAACCATTGTCAAACAGTTGTAACTTTGCACCAAAGCTGAAGGAAATGTGTATTAACCCTGTCATTTAATAACCACACCTAACTCTTTGATTTCCAGGCAATGCTTAAAGCTCTTCACTGGGACCTCTGGAATCCAGAATGCTGCCTTGGATAGAGCAAGGCTTTTCCCTGAAATTGGGAGACCAGTAGATTTTAAAAGCACAGTCAGATTGCTGTTGCCATTCACACATTGAAAACTTGCAATTTGGATTTATAACCAAACTAGAGCTTGTTTCTCATTGTAAGGCTGGAAATAAGGAATGCTGGAACTGGGCACTGCCACGAGCAGTTCTGTGGGAGAGCTGAAACATTCAGCATGAATTTTGGCATTTTAATGTCACTCAGAGCTGTCAGAAGAGATGGATGAGCTTGGAAGTGGTGGGATGGGAAGAAGGATTCACCTTGGTGCCCTGTGCTGATATTTCCTGGGCCACAGCAAACTGCCAGCACAGCCCTGACCACCAGCCAGTTATCCTGGCAGAATCCAGAGTCCAAATCCATGAGCTGCTCATTTCATCCAGGCCTGGCTGGGTTTCATCAGTGTAAATCTAAAACATCCCATTGGCTGCTCTGCTGAGGAAAATGGGTACATTTTTATATTGTCTCAGCTCAGTGGAGTTGCTTAACATGGTCTGAGGAACATTGTGAAGATGCAGATGTTAATGGGGAAAAGAATTTCCTTAAGTTGCCTTTATTGTGCAGTGGAGGAAGCTCCATCTGCAGCACCCAGACCACATGGATGGTTTGGTTGCAGCTCAACTCCTCCTCTTTTAAGATTTCTTGGTTTCCAAAGCAGGAATTTTTTTTTTTCCCTGCCCTCAGGACATGCTCATTCACAGCAGCAAAATGAAGTTTCACTTCTTGTACAGGAGAGCAAGATGCCTTTCCCTGGATTTCTCATGCCAGGGGTTTTAACTCTTGTTGCATCTCCTTTTCAGGCTGTACAATTATTACTCACAATAATCTGCTTGTCCCTGGCTTCCTTAAATGAAATATCACCAAATACCATCAGCTGCTGTCAGACTGGGAGGAAACTCCATGCTCGAGGTGAAAAAATCATCTTCTCAATGGAAGAAGACAGCAAAATGTTTTATGTTAAACTGAAGCAACCCTCCTGATTTCTTGCTCACCGCAAGTCAGAATTTTTGTGATTAGAATCCAAAAGCCTGATTGTTTCCTATTTTTTTTTTTTTAACTCTTAAGCCACCTAAACTTCACGGCCTCTCTGGGATTTCAAAAAGGTGCTAGTCAAGGAGTAAGATTTCCTTCTCCAAGTACTGCTGGGCTTGTTTGTTTGTTCCCACTGTGAATTTTCATGTTTCTGTGTGCTGACTCTTGTGGGTGCT
This sequence comes from Thryothorus ludovicianus, assembly GCA_013397245.1. Taxonomy (NCBI): domain Eukaryota; kingdom Metazoa; phylum Chordata; class Aves; order Passeriformes; family Certhiidae; genus Thryothorus; species Thryothorus ludovicianus. The sequence continues at coordinate 129,281 of VZTB01002867.1, read as the reverse complement.
TGGCCACATTCCAGTGTCAGTTACAGGAAGAATAAAACCAGGAATAAACCTTTAAATTTGTGCTGTTGCTCCTGTTAAATTCAGGATACCCAAGACTTAAATCTGGCTCAGATGGAAGTATCAGCTACCAATGCAAGATTCTCTATTTCTGCAATAAATACATGGCACATTATCCTGGGAAATGTGGAATTTTAATGTGCCCCAAGCTCTGCATGTGGTTGTAGGAGGGGAAAAATCATAATAAATAAATAGTCATAAATCATAAATTGCTTGTATTTGACAGAAGCAATTGATTTAACTGCTCTGCTCTGTGTTTGTGGTCAGCATTACTCAATGAAAATCTCTTCTTACCAGATACTGTCCAGTGAAAAGGATGATTGGAACAAGAGGAACATGTTTCAGAGTAATAAATTACATATATATATTTTTGTTTGTTTGTTTCTCGTGGGTTTGGAGTTGGGTTTTAACCCAACTCTGGGTTTGGCAAGGAGGCCTTTTTTAGAAAGCACAAGAAAAAAGAATTACGTCAGTGCCCAGATGGTGGAATTAGCAGAATGTGAGCACAAAGGAACGACTTGGTTTCATTTCCGCGAAAAAATCAGACTTTGAAACTCCGAGGCCTTTTGTTACAAATTCACCCATTGTACTCACGATGAATGAGGTGGCTCCCAGTGAAATTACCTGGACACCAAGGAAAATGAGAATCCCCATTCTGCTGCCACACGGGGAACGAGGGACGCGCGGCGCAGTTATTAAAATGTTTTCAGTTTTGGTAACCCTGGGTCAGCAGTGACTGAAGGAAATTTTCATTTTTGCTTAGGGAACGTTCCAACGCTGGTTTCTCCTGAGCTGCTCCATTTTGTGCAGGGATGGGGCTGTTCTTGGCTCTGAGGCTCGGAATTCGCTGCGGGATCCATGGAAGTGTTTGGCAATGTTAGAGCAGCAGAAATGGAGGCTGAATTGTGCTTGGAAAAACCTGCAGGCACCAAACTACCCTGGGAAGTAGAAACGATGGAAAAACAGCCCTGGTACCGTTGTTGGACCCAAATCTGCGTGAGCTTTGTGAGCCTTTGGAGTTTTGTCTGATTGTGGAGCTTTCCTTGGAGCCAGGGGTGGGAGATGGCATTGGAGCAGCCCAAGTGACAGCCCAGACCTGTGGTAAAGGCAGAATTCCTTGAATTTCCTCCCAAGATGTTCCAGCTCAGATGTTTCACACACAGACAGCGTAAAGCAGAGGTAGAATTGTAAAATCATGGAATCACTGAGGTGGGAAAAGCCCTCTAAGACCATCGAGTCCAACCATTCCCTCAGCACTGCCAAGGCCACCAGTGCCCCGTGTCCCCAAGTGTCCCTCAGTAACAACCAGGGTTTTCTAAAGCATAAATGCAAGATTTCAGAACCACCTGTGCTTGTGTTTAAGAGAAATTGAGTCCATTGAGATGCTTTGTGACTTTTGTGAATTGAAGGGGCTGGAGAGTGTCCAGGGAAGGGAACAGAGCTGGGGAAGGGACTGGAGCAGCAGGAGAGGCTGAGGGAGCTGGAAAGGGGCTCAGCCTGGAGAAAAGGAGGCTCAGGGGGGAACTTCTGGCTCTGCACAACTCCTGACAGGAGGGGACAGACGAGGGGGTCAGACTCTGCTGCCACAGAACAGGGACAGGATAAGAGGGAATGGCCTCAGTTGTGCCAGGAGAGGCTCAGGTTGGACACCAGGAGGGATTTCTCCATGGAAAGGGTGGGCAGGAATTGGCAGGAGGGATTTTGGGCAGTGCTGGAGTCCCCATCCCTGCAGGGATTTCAAGGCCATGTGGATGTGGCACTTGGGGACGTGGGTCAGAGGTGGCTTTGGCAGTGCTGGGGAATGGTTGCACCCAATGGTCTCTAAGGAATTTTCCACCCTAAACCTTTCTGTGGCTCTGAAGTGTTTGGGGACAGCTCAGCATCGTGTCCATGGCTGCAGTTCTGATTTCACCTGGTGCTCTCTGCCTCCAGCTCCTCAGCTCTCAGCGAGGACAATTAGCTGCATTCATCAGTGTAATTAACCAATTTTCTCCTGCTTAAACACACGAGACCAAAGTTGTTGCAGCATCCACCTTCAAAGGGCACAATTTACATCACAAAACCTCCGAACCTGCCAACACTGAGGGGAGGAAGGAAGCTCCGAGAGAGGGAAACCACGCAAAGTCTGTTGGAAACGCTGCCCAGCATCACACCTGGCTGGAGAAAAGGTCTGGGAATTGTGTATCCTATTGGATATGGGGTGAGGATTGTGGGATCCAAAGCCATCCAATGCCCAATTCCTCCTCATTCCTGGGCAGGAACCCCCAGGAAGGATCAGAGCTCAGAGAACCTGGGACAATAACCAAGGCTTTTGTCTCTGTACCTATTCCATCCAGGGATAAACCCATTTTTTTCTTGGATCAGCAAACTTTTGGTGATGTGGGACCGGCAGATTTGTGGTGGCAGAATATCGTAAAACAAATTGAAGCTCCATTTCTCAGCAAGTCAAAATCTGCTTCTGAATCACTGAAATACATTTTTTCTTATCTTTTAATCCATCTTTATAAATTTAAAGATGTAAGAGGGAAACTTTTCCTAGTTCCTTTTAACCTAAAGGCACTAAAATATATTTGTAACCTTAAAACTGCGTTTTAGAAGTAGTAAGAGCAGAAATATTCAGCACCATGCTGAAAAATTTAGCGTTTTGGTGGGGGTGGGAGGTTTTCTGCATTTTTTTTTTTTTTTTGTGTAATGGGAAAGCTCTGGGGTTTTTTACCTAGAAAATAAATGGTCCAGGTAGCAATCCCTGGGGAAAACCCGGTGGAATCAGGGAGGATGGGCAGAGTTGGGAACTGCAGCACTGAGGGAATCTTCTGCTGGGAACCCCCAGCTCTCTCTGCAAAAAACTTCCCTTGGGAGCCAAGAGTTTCATCAATAATTAAGGAACATGTGAATATTGAGCTAATTTAGGATTTGCACTTTCTCACATATTTTAATGTCCCTGAAGGTTGGTGGGGTGCGAGGTTGGGGTGGGGGGAAGTGAAAATAAACCCTCCCTTTGCAGGAGTAAAATTCCAGA
>VZTB01002867.1:103480-122849 GCA_013397245.1 Thryothorus ludovicianus | reverse complement strand
GGGGGGCCATGGCTGCGCTGCTCAGCACATTCCCCTGGCCGGAGCGGCTGGAGGGGGACGCGGGAGAGGGGCTGTCCCCAGGGCCACCTCCCCGAGCGTCGCAGGGCGAGAAGGGCTCCGAGAGCCGCATCCGCCGGCCCATGAACGCGTTCATGGTGTGGGCGAAGGACGAGAGGAAGCGGCTGGCGGTGCAGAACCCCGACCTGCACAACGCGGAGCTCAGCAAGATGCTCGGTGAGGAGCGCGGCGGGAGCGGGTTCGGGGGGGCGAGGGGGGCGAGGGGACCCACCCGGGCATCCCCTGGGGTGCGAGCCCTGCCCGGATCCGGTGCCCCGGGGTGAGCACCCGGGCACGCACCCGCCCATCCAGGTGCAAATCCTGGATTCAGTGCCCACCGGAGATCCCTCCTTGTCCGGATTCGGTACCCACGAGCCCACCGGGGCATTCCCGGGAGTGCAAATCCTGCCCGGATCCAGCGGCCCGGGCATGGGATGCACACCCTGCTCGGATCCTGCGCTCCGGGCTTGGTCCCCAGGCACCCACCTGCGGTCCCTGGAGTGAAAACCCCGTCCGGATTCAGCGCGTTGGGGTGGGGATCCAGGCATTTTCCGGCAATTCCTGGGGTGCAAATCCCGTTCGGATCCAGCGCCCCGGGGTGGGCACCAGGATCGTCCGAGGGTGCAAACCGCATCCAGATCCAGGATTGGAAATGCCGGCGCCGCTGCCATCCCTGGGGGTGCCAACCCTGCCCAGGTGGGCACCCCTACACCCGCCTGGCTGATTTTGGGGTGCAAAGCCAGCCCGGCTGCAGCACCCTGGGGCTGCAAAACCTGATGGAGTTCTGCACCCCGGGAGCAGCACCGTGCACCCACCCTGCCACCCCCGGGGTGCGCACCCCAGAACTGTCCCACACTCCCGGTGTGCAGCCCCTCCTCAGGGTGCAAAGCCTGACGGTGTCCTGCACCCCAGGGGACGGGCACCTTGCCACCCCTCTGCTGCAAACCTGAGAGTGCTGCCCTGCTGTGAGAGGAGGGACCCCCCAAATTTTCCTGGCCTGCCCTTGCTGTCCCACTTTGTCCCAGTATTCCATGGCCGGGGTGTGTGTGTGTATTTTTGCTGTTACTTTTAGGGGATCACAACCCATTTTGAGCACACATTTATTTCCCACTCCCCATCCACTATATCTCCCTTTCTCCCAGTCCTCATTTTGATGTGAAACCAAGAGGGCAAACCGAAATTATCAGCCCAGACAGCCTGAGAAAGAGCTGCCCGAATTGCAACACAGCTTTGCTGCCCAACCTCTTATCCAAAGTTTGTGTTTCCCTGGACAGTTCTGTGGTGTTTTCTTTGGTGGTTTGGGTTTTCTCCTCGCTGCTTTGCATCTCAGCTTATTAGTGTTATTTCTGCTGTCTCAGGCCATGGGAAGGCATCAAAGGCTTTGATCTATATCCTCATTTCTCCCCCTTACCCTGAGGAGCAGCCTGGGACAGCCTCAGTGTGGGATAAAACCCCCCTGCCCAATGCTGCTTTTCTTTCCTGTGCCTTGGGGACATTTTATCTCAAACAGGGATGACCAAGGTCATAGAATGAGAAAATCACTGAATGATTTGGGTTGGAATGGACCTTAAAGACCATCTAATCCATCCCCCTGTCATGGGCAGGGACACCTTCCACCATCCAGACCGGCTGTCACAGTGCCCAGGTCTCCTTGTGCCCTGGTGCAAATCCTGGCAGGGCACAAGCTGGGGCACCCTAAAGGACACCGTGTCCTGACCCTCTGCTCAGCCAGGCACGGCCTTGGCTGTCCCTGCTCCACAGCCGGGCTCTCAGCCCATGGAGCTGGGAGAGTTCATCTGCCTGGATTTATTTCCTAACCCTAAACCCACCCTGCGTGGGGACTTGGGATGAAGGGAGTCAGAGCAGCCTCAATTCCCCCCCTTCTTCTCCCCCCTGCTGTCACCGCGTCCCCCTGCGGAGTTTTTGGGATGTGTCCTCTGTGTGCCAGGTGGGACACTGGGAGCCTTTGTGAGGCTGCGGGAGCTAAGGGAGCGTGTCCTCCGTTTCAGGGAAGTCCTGGAAGGCGCTGAGCCTGTCGCAGAAGCGTCCCTACGTGGAGGAGGCCGAGCGGCTGCGGGTGAAGCACATGCAAGATTATCCCAACTACAAGTACCGGCCCCGTCGGAAGAAGCAGGTCAAGCGCATCGGGAAGAGGGTGGATCCCGGCTTTCTGCTGGGCAGCCTGACCCGGGACCAGAACTCTGTGCCGGAAAAGCGGACCTGCAGCCGGGCCGGGGGGGACAAAGAGGGCCCGGGTGAGTACCCCCCCCGCCCGGGGCTGCCGGCTGTGCGGGGGTACCGGGAGGCTCCGGGCAGCGGCAGCAGCACCAGCGTGGACACCTACCCCTACGGGCTGCCCACCCCGCCGGAGATGTCCCCTCTGGATGCCATAGACCCCGAGCAGAGCTTCTTCTCCTCGCCCTGCCCCGAGGAGCATCACCGCTCCCACCTCGCCGGTGCCACCTTCTCCCCGGAGTACGCGGGTGGCTCCCTGCCCTGCGGCCACCACCCGCTCAGCCCCATGCCACAGCCGGCCACCTGCATGATGCCCCCGGCCTCCAGCTGCCCTCCCCTTCCTCCTCCTCCTCCTCCCAGCTACTACACACCCGCCTTCCCCTCCCTGCCCCCTCCAAGCCTCCATGCCCACCTGGGCCAGCTCTCCCCACCGCCCGACCACCACGGCTTCGAGACCTTGGACCAGCTGAGCCAAGCGGAGCTGCTGGGGGAGATGGACCGCAATGAGTTTGACCAGTATCTCAACAACCCCGGCCACGCTGACCACCACGGCGGGGCCTTGGCCAACGGGCACGTCCCGGCGACCGGCAGCTCCCACAGCTCCTCCGAGAACAGCCTCATCTCCGTCCTGGCCGACGCCACGGCCACCTACTACAACAACTACAGCGTCTCTTAGGAGCCCAGCCGGGGCCGCCTGGACCGGCCGAGGAAGGACCCGACACTGTTCCGAGGCGTTGCTCCCTGGGGACATCGCCCGCGGCCCCGCAGGGCGACCGAGTGAACCGCGGGGCCCTGGAGTCTCCTCGGTGTCGTAGGTAAAGGATTTGGGTTGTTGGGTCAGCGCCGTGCAAAGCCTGGAGTGCTCCCACCGTGGCCAGGGGACACTCCCTGACGCCGAAGCCCTTTGGCCGAGTCCCCCTTCCAAAGCAGGGATGCTCCTGGCAGCACAGGAAGGCTGCCCCTCATTTCGGGGCATCCCCCAGCTCTGCTTTGGAGTCAGGAGTGAGGCAGCACCCCGCAAAAGTCAGGTCTGAATTCCCCCTGGAAGGGGGAAAGGCAGGGATGGGAGAAGGGAAGGTTTTGGTGAAGGTCCATGAGCTGGGTTTGGGCTCTGGTGGCGGCGCTGCTGCAGCCACCCTGACCTGCCTGAACACTCCAACGGGGATTAAAGCCCCCATCCCCTGCCCCAAAGCATGGACTGGGGGCTTCATCCTTCAGGAAACCCCAGAGGGGATGGGACACCAGCCAGGACAGGGGGAGCCAGCCCCGAGGGCGCTGAGCCTGTTCTGGAGTGGGGTAAGATCAGGGCTTGGAAAGGCAGGATCCGGCCGGCATCCACCCCTGGGAGCAGGTCCTGGAATGAACATTTTGGCCAAGAGGTGATGATGTAGCAGACACTTTTTTAATCAAACATCCTTTGAAGGGGAAAGCTCCGTGTTTGGAGCCACAGTGCCCAATGCCTCTCCTAACTCTGGCGTTTTATTGCTTGTAATAAAGCTGTACATTGATTTATTCCTTCCATTATTCCTCCCCCCCCACCTCAGATTTTGTATTGCTCGAGTTCTCTTCCTTTCCATAAAGATGAAGCTTTATTTTAAATCAGTTATATGACATGATTAATCTTAGTGTTTACTGTATGGCACTTGGTAATGATTACTTAGTAACGTGGTTATGATTTCCTGGTTTCAGTCCCCAAAATGTATTAATAATAATTGCAAAGAAAACTTTAAAAAAATCCCCAAAAGTTCACCGGTTTTTAAGCTAATACATTCCATCTCTTTTGTGTGACTCTATGCATTTTGAATGAGTGTAGATACGAGTTTGCATAAAATATTTAATTTAAATAAATATGTTTTTATATGATGATTGTTCGATGATTTAAATTGCTGTCGCTATTGACAACAGTTTTCAAAACAGAAACATTTCCTGTGCAAGTGCTATTTTTTTATATTTTTGTTGTCGTCATTGTTGTTGGTATTTTCAGCCAAATTTTTCTACTTCCATTTTTTTATAAATAAAACAAAGATCTGTGGTTATCTTTCCAAATTGTGGATTGCTTTTTAACAGACTCAGGGCGTGATGGGTGGTGCTTACCCTCACTTTTCATGGAGTGTCTCGGGGCTCAGGTCACCGTGCTGGCCTTGATCCTGCTTTTGCCACCTCTCAGATGTGATCTTTGTAATCCTGTTTCCATATTACAGCGAAGTCAAGAGCTTTGCCTTTGGTGCCTTGCTGAGCACAGATGATTTTGCCGATTTATGGAGCGTGTGCCAGTGCCTGGAGCGTGGGTTTCAGTCACATTTAAGGCTCTCTGTTGTTTCACATTTTGGGCTGATTCATCTCTTAAGGTGCTCCACAGTGTGGGGACCTCGAAAAGGGTCCTTGTTTCAGGTGCAGATCAAGGCAATGAGGCCTCAGAAATGTGTGGGGGTCAAATCTGGGGAGCCACGTGAAGGTGATGTTGAGTGATGATCTTCAGGCCTGGCCGGCAGAGAGGAAATCTTAATCCATGTTGTTGTCCACGGAAAAAACTTCACAGCCTGCTCTTGCCAGGCATTAAATCAGGCTGTGTCCCTGCTGTCCTTGAGGTTAAGCCATGCACAGAGGATCCCAGGGTTGTTAGGGCTGGAAGGGACCTCTGAAGATCCAAGGCAGGGTCAGCACCTCCCAAAGTTGTGTCCTCCCATGCTGGCTCCTCCTGCTCAGCCCCAAAAAGTGGAAGAGCACATTTCTTAGTGCACTTTGTGATGTCACCTCTGTCTGGTGGCTGGGAGGGGTCTTCAGAGGTCACCCTACCCAATCCAACCCAATCCTGTCCCTCAGGGTGGCTTGTCTCCCAGAAATGCCATCTCTGATCCACGGAGCCCATGGTCCCAGAAGGTGGAGGCTGCGTGAGTATTTGGGGAGGCACCAACATGACCCTGTCCTGTTCTCCTTCACTCCCCACTTGTATCCCCTGGATTCAGCTCTCCCATCCTGCCTCTTCCTTCTTCCACCTCTCAGGCATCCAAACTCACCCTTGGCCTTTATAGGGGGAAAGGAGTGGATGCCTTTGGGTGTCCTGCCAGCCCCAGGTACTGTGGTGGCTCCCTGGCTCAGCCCAAATGTGACTCTTCCGAGAGGATTTTGGAGCTGGAGGGAGGGAGGTGCCAGGATCCTGTTTGGCCTCTCTGCCCAGCAGCACTGACTCACGTGGGACCGTGCCAGGAATGGGGCTGCAGAAGTCCTGCTTTTCCCTTCTCCATCTCTCCCTGCAATCCCCGTGGTGCCCCAGGCCCGAGAGGCAGCTGAGAACAGTGAAACTGCCTTGGGGACAAGGCTCAGCTGTCCCAGCCCCCTCCCCAGACATTCAGCTCTGGGTGTTGCCACCAGCCTGATCTGGGATGTCACATTTGGACCCTATAGGACCCTTTCTCCAGGACACTGGCTGCTCCTACTGGTCCTTCTTATTCCCATGCCCCGAGGAACAACGGGATGAACTGCGCCACCCTATAAAGCCTTTTCCCTCCTTGCTTTCATCCCAGGCAGGGATGGTGGAAACAAACCCCTCTCCAAGAGTTCCTAGCAGCTCCCAGAGCCTGATTTCCCCAGGGAAAGGGGTCCCCCCATGCACCCCATCCCCAAGGAGCCCGTCATGCCGGGATGAACGGAGATCCCCGCCAGCCGAGCCTGTCCCCACTTGCTCAACCCGGAGCCACGTGAGGAGAGGTGGGAGCTTGTCCCTGTGCTCTCCGCACGCCAGGAGCAGCCAGGAACAGCTACAGGCCCCAACCGGGAGCCGAGGGCCCCCCGAGGGCGTTGGGAGCTGCAGCCAAGGCGAGGCGCGGCTCCCTGGGAGCCACGGCCGGATCCGGGCACACGCCCAGCGCCGGGAGCAGCCGGCTCCCACCTCCAGGACACTGCAGCTGAGATGAAATTCAGGAGCAGAACCATCCGCCCCTTCTCTGCTGGGATGGAAAATGAGATGCTGTGGGTCAATCCCCTCTACCCACAGCAATTTTTTGGGGATGCAGGGCGTTGCTGCAGGGAGCGGATGGAAAATAAGTGGCTGGCTGAGGTGGGAAGGAGTGGTTTCGCTTGGGAAGTGGACATCCATATGAAAGAGTGCTGGCCATCACCGTTTGTGGATGTTGGGAGGGTCTCCACCCCAAGCAGGACTCGTTCTGCATCAGTCCTGGGCGTGTTTCTCCTCCCTCTCCATCCCAAATCCAGGAGCCCATGGCTGTCTCCGTGTATGCTGAGGAGCCTTGTGGTTTGTGGCCTGCTGTGCCCAGCCTGGGAACCAGCAGGAAAATCAAATCAGGGCTGCAGGAAAGGCTAAAATTGCCTCACACCACAGGACGGGCTCCTCTCGGGGGTCTCAGCTTGGGCTGGCACAGGGATATCTCCTTGCCACGAGCTGAGCAGGGTGTCCAGTGTCCTTGGCCAGGCCCTGACCCCCGTGGCTGTGCAGGTCATGGTCCTGGGCATTGGGAGCAGGGATGAGGTCACAGCTGGGATTTGGGCTGGCCAGGAGCTGCCCTGTGTGTCATGCCCTGGGCCATTTCCTTTACATCCCTTGAGCAAGTGGTGACTCCTCCGTCCTCTCCCTGCTTGTCCCAGTGCCACAGGTGGGCCCTGGTGACAAATAGCCACGTGAATGTTCCATGCCTCAGTTTCCCTGTCTGTAAAACACAAATAATTCTTCCTTCCCTCCTGCCCTTTTTCCAGCCAGCACTGGGACATGAGCTGTCTCTTCCCCAGAATTTGAACAGGGCCAGGTGCTTGTGCTGCCTTTAGCACGGGGGGTCCCTGCCCCATGTGAAGGATCTGGATCCTGCTACAAAACCAGCTAGGAGGCAACAATTTCCTTTGATTTTTCCAAGCATAACCAGGTGAGGGAAGTAGAGGCAGAGAAAGGGATGAGGTGACTGAGCTGAGCTCACCCCTCAAATAAGTGACAGAGCCTAGAGAGACCCTCAACACGGCCAACTCCCCCAAATCCCCACATCTTAAATCCCCTTTTGCCCCCTTTTTGCTCACCTTCCCCCTCCATCCCTTTTTTTTCTCCCCCAACCCCACCCTGGCTCCGAACCCCGCTGCACCCCACGGCGGGGAGGGCAGGATCAGACCCTCCCTCCCGTTTCTCCAGAGGAGGGAATGAGACAAGCTGCTGAGTGGTTTCCTGCCCGGCACTGCCAATGGGAGCTGCTTGGGGTGCCGGGAGCAGGGGAGGATGTATCCGGAGCTGAGTGTTTCCTGGCAGATAAGGCCAACCCCTCCTGCCGGATGTTATGAGTCCAGGTCCTACCTCCACGTTTCAAGAGAAGGGGCCGAGGAAAGGCTTGGATGTTTATGTCAAGGAAAAATAACTTCTCCCTCTGTGTACAATCCTCTGGCTCCCCCAGGGCTACGTGCGGCGGGGTTGATGCTGGGAATAGGAAAACAGGGGAGAGGAGGGTGATGGGGGACAAAGGAGGGCTGGGGGCAGGCTGGGGGCTCTGCCTGCTCGCTGGGGCTGCGTGGGAATGTGCCCAGGGAAAGGCAGGATGGATCTGGGGAGAAGAGCCTGAGGGTGGACAGTGCACGCTCAGCACTGTGGGATCAGGGTCAGCATCAACCCAATCATTCCAGAGTCACCTTGGCAGAACCCAAAGTGCCCCCTCTGGGTTCCCACCTGGAGCAGATCCAGCCTCCAGGTAAGATTTCTCCTCATCCTGCCCCTCAGGGGCAGAGCCAAGGCCAACCCCCACGGCTGGAGGTCGGGGTTATCCTGCCCATGTCTGTCCTCCAGGGCATCAGAGATGCTGGCAGAGGGAGGACAGTGGCAGAGTCGGGTCTGGCAGCCTGGGTAGCTGGGGAGGAGGGGGAAGTTGTGCAGTTGGTATGGAGGGAATGAAGAAAATATAGATTTTCTCCTTATTTTTTTTGCAATAAATAAGGAGAATCCAGTGCTGGCCAGAACCTCCTCTTTGGATTGTTGCTGTGGCCCCCCAACATCCTTCTGGGAACGTCCCCAAGGCTCAAGCCAGAGCCTGTGCACTGCCTGAGGGTTGATACACATCCAGGGCCACCTCTGGATGATGGAAGGAACATGGAGAGATCTGAACTAGACTTACACTGGTCAAGAAATTAGGACAGGGAAGACCCCCAGGCCTCAAGTGTCACCATTCCCTCTGAAATTACTCCAAATCACAGCACAGCTGTGCCCAGGCCACGAGTCCTGCCTCAGGCCCAGAGGCAGTGAGGACATTCCTGGTGAGGGTTTGGATGTGGTCACCTGCTTGGGATGGGTCCAGACACTGAACAGTTTTTTGTGGAGAGTTTGTGTCCGACATCAATAGGGAGAAATCTGAAATTAGACAAAATCTGGCAACCTCCTGTCCAAGGTCATTAACGAGAGCTGAGCTGCCTCCCACTCCCATCTCAAGTGTCCATCTCTCAATCCAAAAGGGACTGCTGGAGGTCCCATTCCCCAGCCAGAGAGGACTGGAGGACAACCTAAGAAAAAATGAGAGAAGAAAAGCCCTGTTCCTCCTCCGAGCTTGAGGAGCCCAAGAGGGCTCCCACCGACAGCTGAAGGGAATCCAGGGAGCACTTCTGCCTTCAGGGAGGATTTTGGGATCGAAAACCTGGGATAGAATTTTGGGTTGTCTCCCACCCCTCTTCCCTCAGCAGCTGGAATTCCCCCTTGTCCCATCCAGCCAGGACACCGCACCCCGCCTGGGCCAGCCCGAGATGTTGTTCCTTTCCCTTTGATTTCCAGGAGCTCCCACTCGGCCCCCAGAGCTCCTCGGCAAACAAAACATCAGAAGCTCGGGCTCGGCGGTGCAGGAAGGAAATCGGCTCATGCGGGGCTGAGTCACGGTCCCGCTGCTCCTCCCGGCATCCCAGGGAGTGGGAATCAAGGGATGCCGGCTCCCACCTACCCCTGACCGGCTGGGCCACCAAAAATCCTTGCCCACCACCAGCAGCAGCAGCACCCCAATTTATTTGTTTTGATAAACAAAACGCGGCTCGTCGGCTTTTTTTATTATTATTATTAAGTTATTATTGTGGAGTGGGAAAGGCTGGATTTGCTTCCCTGTTGAGGGAGAGTCTCCACACTGCCCGTTTGAGTCTCGGCCAAAATTCGGCGAGGTTGCCAAAATCCTGAGTTTAAAAGAGGCTCCTCAGCACCCCTGACCTGGGACCAGCTGCTTGATTTTCTCCTCTCAGGGCCAGACTTCTTGTCTAGAGCTTCACATGGTTGTGATTGACACCACTCAGACATTTCCAACTCTCACTCTTGTATTTACTGTACATAAAAAGACCAAAAATAATGAAAAATACATACATATGGACATATACATATATATGTATTTACATCTATGTAAGAAAGATGGGTACTCCCAACTCTACCCCTCCACCCATTTACCAAAGATACTAAATATAAATATAAATATAAATATAAATATAAATATAAATATAAATATAAATATATACAAATACAAGTACAAATACAAATACAAATATATAAATCAATATACACATATATATATAAATTTAAAAACATACACATACAGGAGATATGAAACATACATGTACCTATATATGTATGTACAAGGGATCCTTAACTACATATATAAGAAAAACGAGTTCAAACCTTTTTGAAGGCCAGTCATGATAGGATAAAGTGTAATTGCTTTAAACTAAAAGAGGGCAGATTTAGATTAAATACAAGGAAGAAACCTGGTCTAGTGGAAGGTGTCCCCACCCATGGCAGGGGATGGAATGAGTTTTAAGGTCTCTTCCAACCCAAGCCATTTTTGTATCCCATGATTTTATGATTTTATATGTATTTGTGTGTGTGTACACACAGAGGACACAGGACACCCAGCTTAGGGGAAGCAGCATCCCTCGGTCTCCTTCTCCACAGCTCTCAGCACAGCCTGGTGGAACTCTCAGCAGAGTCCTTGTCTCAGGTGTCCTTTTAGGGTGGATATCAGGAAAAGGTTCTTTCCCAGAAGGTCTTAGGCCCTGACCAGGGTCCCCGGGGAATGGTGACATTCCCAAAGCTGCCAGAGCTCCAGGAGTGTTTGGACAAAGCTCTCAGGGATGCACAGAGTGGGATTGTTGGGATGTCTGTGCAGGGCCAGGAGTTGAACCTGATCCTTTTGTGTCCCTTCCAAATCAGGATCTTTAATGATTCCAGGATTCCATGATTCTCATCCTCTTCAGGGCTGGCCTGGGAGAGGTGACAGCCTCTGGCTGTGCCTCCATGGCCTGGTGGTTCCAGAGGCTCCAATGACCCTCACGGATGCACCCATGCAGGAAAATGAACCCAACTGGTCCATCCTCTCAGCCTCCCAAAAGAGGATGGCAGCCCCAGTGTCCTGGGAATGATCCCTGGCCTTTGCTCACCTTGAGCCTTACCTGGGCAGTGGTTGCATCCCTGCCATTTGATTTGGGCCAAAATCACCCCAAATAATTGGAGGGTCATTGGGAAGCCTCTGACCCTGCTCCTATTCCTTGATGGGCTCTTCTGCAGTGTGGATTTGTCTGCTGGGCTTTTACCACCTTAGAAAACATTCCTGCTTCCCTCCCCTACGCCCATGAAGATGGAAGCTGTGTTGCAGTTGCAGAACCAAGTGCTCCAGGATTAGGAAAGGCCAGGCTGGAGCGTGTCTGTGCAACCTCCCTGCTCCTTCCAGGTGCCAGGCGTTGCAGGAGAGCTGGAGTTGCAGGAGTTCCCAGGATGTGGCAGTGCATTGGAAGGCACTGATCTCGTGGTTATAGAATCACAATGGACTTTTCTCCCCCTTTGGGCCACTCTCAGCTCAGGCAGATTTGGGTGAATCCACTCAGGATTTAAGTTTTAGCAAGGCCTGCCAGGTCCCTTCCCAGTGAAGCCTGATCAGTGATTAAAGGTGGGATTTAACTCCCAGGTGTGCCCAGCTATCTCCACTCTGATTTGGAGGCCAAATCCATCCTGGTGCAGTTTTTATCTCGATTGGTTGGAGCACGGTGCCAATAATGTCATGGCTGTGGGTGTGATCCCTCTGTGGGAAATTCACTTAAAAGTTGGACTTGATTAGCCTTGTGGGTTCCTTCCAACTCAGAATATTCTGTGATTCACACAGAAATGGTGAGGTTCTAAGGGACCTCTGGAGATCCCATATGGGATCTGTGACAGATCTTTTCCTAGATGGAGGCCAGGCTTGGAGGCAGAAGCAGGTGAGACTCTCCTGGGGTTCTCTGTCCCTCTCCAAACCAGCATGACATTCCAAAATGCCTTTTCCTGGCAGCCTGGAGGCCCTTCACTTGAAATAGAACCCTCATTTCCACTAGCAACAAACAGATTGGATATCTTGGCACTGTGGTCCCGTAGAGAATCCATGGAGGTTCCAGCTCTCCCAGGATCTCCCATTCCAGAGCTCCCTCCAATCCAGGCTCCTCTTCCCTTCTTTTACTCAAGAGAAAGAAGAGAAGCAAACCCAAAACCCAGCCCTGCCACATCTGCCTGCCTTGTATCCCCAACCTCCTGAAAAGTCCCAAAAGCCGCTCCAAGGGAATTTCTCCAAGGCATGGGACTCCCCTGTGAAGGACCTGCTGTACCAAATGACCCATCAGACCTTCCTGGTTGCTCCTCCCGGGTTCAAAAGGTGATTTAGGATGACATGCTCTGCTCTACATGAACTTGCCAGCTACTGCCAGCTCTTGCCAGCAGCGTGACGAGACACCCCTTCATTGTACATTAATTCCAGCAGGCGTACGGCCCAGCAATCAAAGTGCCTCATTAAACTTTAATTAAATTTCCCAAGTGATTTGCTCCCGGGCGGAGAACCTGCAATGCAAGCCCAAGCAAGTCTCTGTGTGTGTGTGTGTGTGTGTGTGTGTGTGTGTGTGTCTGGGCTTTTGGGGTGCCTTTTTTTCCCCAAAGTGTTATCAACACCTCATGGCTGGGGTATGAAACAAAGCCAGAGGTGGAAATGCGCCCCAGAGGTGGAAATCCAGAGTAGAAATCTATTTCAGACTAGGAAGAAAAGCCAAACTGAGCAGACATTCTGCTCCTGCTGAGTGCTGTTCTCCTGGAAGAAGATTTTTCAGGGCCTTCTCTTCTGCATGGCAAACAATTTAATCCTTCCCTGCTGTTCTCCTGGAATACCAGGAAGACTTTGCACTACAGTCCCTTTGTAGGATATGGACAGGAGATAGAGTGGTCAGGAATTAGAATTCATCCTCAGATAGTTCCCACAATCAAAGCTTGGCAAAAAAACAGAGGGACAAAGGAATTCCGAACTTGTAATGGGTGGCAAACAAAACCAGATCTCCTTCTATCAGTGACAAGTCTTAGAATCAGAGGGGTGAGGATTAGGAGGGACCTTAAACCTCATCCAGTTCCACCCCCTGCCATGGGCAGGGACTCCTTCCCCTATCCCAGGTTGCTCCAAGCCCTGTCCAACCTGGCCTTGGACACTTGCAGGAATCCAGGGGCAGCCACAGCTTCTCTGGGCAAGCTCTGCCCATCCTCTGCCTTGATGGCCAGTTGCCCTGGTCTGGCCAAAACCCTCTCCAGAGCGAGGTGGCTGCACCTGAACACCCACTAGGAATGGTCCGTGGGCCGTGCTGATCCTGATCCGTGGCTGGGATCATTTGGGCTCACTCCAGCAGACTCAAACCCCAGCCAGGAGTGCACAGGAGCGACGTCCACTCCACACCGAGACATATCCAGGTTGTCTCTGTTATTTCCTGCAAGCTGCAAGTTGATCTCCAGGTTCAAATTCCCTGAAGACTCCAGAAGGAGCCAAAACTGAGGGGACTGCACAGAACCGACCCGGCGTGGATTCCGAGGGTCCCTGCACAAGGTGAAATTCCCCCGTGTTTTTCCCTTGGGCTGGAGTGCATGGATAGCAAACAAAAGCGAATACTGGAGCACTTATTCACATCGAAAGAGGCACGAGCACAAAAAAACCAGTCAGCCCCTTGAAACTTGGAGTGAGGTGGGGATTTCCATGTATTGCCTGTGCTTCCAGATCTGCAGATAAGGCTACAGCTGGTCAAACATTTTCCATTGATGATTTCCTTGCAGAAAACATCCTTCTAAGGAAAAAAAAAAAAAAAAGCCCAGTAACTTAAAGAAAACTTCTAGTTTAGCTTTGTTTCCCTCAAGCATGCTTAAAAAGAAAGTGCATTTTATGGAACTTTTCAGGTTTTTCTCATAGAAAAGAAAAATAGAAGAGATGAGGGGCCAGTATGAGTGAGGTTGTTTGGTTTTTTAAAACGACAAGATGTATAAATTTTTAATGTATATTTTTTTCATAGCTATATCCAAACTCCCCCAAAAAATCCATAGAAAACAGATTTTTTTGGTTTTTTTTTTTCATGTTCTGTATATTTTCTTTTCCATTATCTGTACTTAACAGTTTCTTGGTCAAGTTAAGCTTCATCCTCATCACCAGATCCTACCAGCTTGAAGACCTATTTAGTTTTAGGGGCCATAGTTCATGATCTTCAAAGATCCCTTGCAGCCCAGTGATTCTGTAATTTAAACCCTTTCTAGTTTAATGTTAACTATATTCAGGTGTATAACTGTGAGTAAAAATAAGAGATTTTTCAATAAAATTGATAAATTACTATTCTCAATTAGGCAAAGATAAAACTGAAATAGAGAAGATGATTTTCTCTCTAAAAAAAGGATTTTAATATGATTTTTTTTTTCAAAAAGGTAATTGGTTTGTTGCTTTTTTTTTTTTTAATTGAGGAAAGAAAGATGAGAGCCTCAACTGGGAGAACAATTGGGATTTTCCAGTTGTTTGTTGCTGATTTTGCCTGTCCCTTCAACCTAGCTGGATAAAGACATTTATAGAATTAGGGAATATTAATTAAAAATATGCTTGGAAGCTGAAGGGAAACAGAGATCTGCTTCCTAACTCTGCGTTATGTTAATAGGAGAGAATAATTAGGAATGGAACCAGATCTCTGCATTTACACGATTTTGCTCCTGCCAGCAACTCATCCCACAGCCTCTGCCAGGTCCCTTAAGCCCAGTGAGCTCTGTCCAACCTGTCAGCAGTGCTGGGATGATAATTCCTCTCTTAGGGGACACCTGGGAACATCTGGTACTCCCTGCAAGATCCTGAAGCGAGCACAGGCTGCTGTTGCTTTCCTCCAAGGTGACACGAGCGAGTTGGAGAGAGCTCGGTGTCCTGAGCGAGAGATGTCTGCAGGAATAGCTGAGCCTTGGGAGACCAGGCTGTTAGCATGGGAACGTTTGTCTAGGAAGGCAGATCCGTGGCAAAAGCTGGCAAAAGCCCAGCCCTCTGGGGAAGTGTTGGATAAACTGATGTGGTGATTAATCCCGGCATTCCCTCGATGCCTTTTTGGTGGGGAATATCCGAGACAGCTTAATTACAGGAGGCTGGAGGAGCCTGGTGCCCACTGATTTCACTTGGAGGCTCATTCCTGGACTTTCTTTGGGCTGGATGTCCAAAAATGAGTCATGTCCCGGGAATGGGGTTAGGGGGTGAGACCGGGAATTGACTGGGTACGCCTCGTCCTGCCTAGGCATGAAAAATCTTTCAGGGATCCTGTGGGATGAGGAGGAACAGGTTATTGTTGTGCAAAGTGCCTGGCTACCACTCTCCAACCTTTTGCAATTATAGGTTCATGAGTAAAAGTGGAGTCTGCATCCTTTGTGCATTTATACAGGAAAAAAACTCACAGGGCTGAAATTCCCAAATCCTGCAGCTTTGAACACATCTCCCAGCAGACAAGGGGCAATGTGATTCCTGGGGAACTGAAGGGTGGAGAGCCACCCCCTGCTTCTGATTTGTGCCCAGCATTGGTGAATTCCCTTGTGGTGAAAATGGCAGGATAAACCTCAGCATCTGTCCTGTGATCACAATCTTGGAGCTCTTTTCCAACCTTAGAGATTCTGTGGATTCTGTGAGCAGAAAATAAAATGCAGGGTGCTTTATTTAGGTTTATCTCATCTAAATGATGGAAACTCAGAGCTTTGTCTCCATTAGTTGTCCAAATATTTTAGGGGAAGGTGTCCCACCTATGGTCTTTATGGTTTTATCAAACCCAAACCCTTTTATGACTATGATTTTACTACGACTATTTCCTTCCCAAATAATCATAATATTAAAGATTTTAGGATGGTACACCTATATTGCCTGCTGGGAATCACCCTAGGAAATGCAAAATCCCAAAATCTGCACAGGAATACACTGGGTCTGTGCTGGTTTTCCAAGAAAAAGCCATTTCAATGCCTTTGCTCTCTATCAGACAGGACAGCAGTGCTCCAGCACTGGTGCCTTGGGACTCCCTGGTTTGCTGGAAGATGAATAACCAAAAAATCCAGGTCTTTTATTTAATTTACCTCTAGTTGAAAAGGAGGACTGACAACCTCCAAACATGGTCAGGGTATTTTATACTGGATACTTATACCAGGATATTTGATACCAGTTGTTTTAAAATAAGACAACGTGTCCTTTTTCAAAAGCAACCTTCGTTCTTACTCCATTCTTCCATTTTATTCTCCAGAAGGGGTAAAAGGAAGCAAAAGCTTGGATTTCTCCAGCTCCAGGCTGTTTCCTTCAGTTCAGTGAATCCCAACAACACAAAGAGCCCGGCAGCCTGTGCCAGGGCCTGACGACCCTCTCAGGGAACACACTTCTAATATCCAATATAAACCTCCTTTCTTTCTAATATCCCATCTGTCCCTGTCCTCTGGCAGTGGGAAGCCATTCCCTGTGTCCTGTCCCTCCATGCCTTGTCCCCAGTCCCTCTCCAGCTCTCCTGGAGCCCCTTTAGGCTCTGCAAGGGGCTCTGAGCTCTCCCTGGATCCTTCTCTTCTCCAGGTGAGCACCCCCAGCTCTGCCAGCCTGGCTCCAGAGGGGCTCCAGCCCTTGGAGCAGCTCCGTGGATTCCTTTGGACTCTCCCCAGCAGCTCTGATCATCCTGCCTTGTCTTTGGAGGAAAATGTCACAGGTCAAGGAATGAACCAGAAATGTTGTGTTTCTACTTCTCACTCCTTTCCTTTTTCATCCAAGTTCATCTAAACACTGGCTGCTGGAAGCTTTGAGCTTCTTGTGCTCCATCTGACTTTGCTCTTCCAGCCTCCAACTGGAGATTTCCCTCACTGGAGCAGAGCAGGAAGAGCCTTTGTGCTCTCTAAATATGAAATAATTTAGGGTGGCTTAAAATTCCCACGTAATCAAAGCCATGCACTGTGGTTACAGCCATTAACCTCAGGATTTCTGTTTAAAAACCCTTCTAAACAGGGACAATTTCTAGGAAATATCCAAGCAAGTTCCTGTCAGAACCCCCTCCAACCCCCAAATTTCATTGTTCCTGACCCCCAGAGCTTCTCTCACTCCCAGGACTCCACACCCCCATTGTCCCCTCCACTGGTCCCTGTATTTGTGGGGCTGTGTGGGAGCAGGAGCTGCCTCAGAATTTATTTTCAAGTATTAAAACTTCTGTTACAGGACTGGAAGTGCAGTACCAGAGTGAGAGCCCAAGAGGCAGTTCCTGAAATTACCCCCCCCAAAAAATGCACCTCCAGAAATTCATCAGGAACTCACAAAATCCTCAAAGCTGTGCTTTCTATCCTTGTTTCTTAAACTGAAATTATTATTTTTTAATTGCCATCTCCCCACCTCCTCTGAAAAAGAAAGGAGTTGTGGAAGTACATCCTGGCACCTCAGCAGGACTTTGGACTGCCATTAGCATCTCATGCATTATTCAGTGGGCTGATTATGAATGAATCAGCACAGATCCCTCCCCTTGGAAAGCTGAGAAAAGCTGCAGCTCTGTCAGAATGCCCCATGGCCCTTCCTGACCCAGCTGGCTGCAAAGGGAGATGTAATTTCTTAGTGACGTTTAATTAAAATTTAATTAATTTGTGAAGAAGCAGTGGATGTCCTGAATAGATTTTTTATTTCAAAGGGAATGCTTGAGAATTGGTGCCCTGATCCTGTGTGGTGCTGGGAAAGTACTGAGTGGACACTTTTTTATAAAGATTGGGAGCTCAGTGGGGCAAAAGCACCTGGAGGAGGGTTGGGGATGGGATGTTTGATCCGTGGCTGAATTTGTGTTATTTGCAAAATAAATAAGGAATGTTTGATTATTAAGCATCTTTTGATCAGGAACATCAGCAAGAAAAAAAGATCCCCTTCAAGTTATAAAGCCTGGGATAAATTCCTCGTAAACCCAGCAATCCAGGAGCAATTACCACATTGAAATCCAGCTGCTTTTCCCTTTTCCTCTTTCCTCCCTCTCAAAATTCACCCTGCGACAATTTCCTCAGCCTGAGAGCTGATCCCCTATCGAATGTGCTGAATGGATAAAATCTGCAGCAGCAACAAGTTGTCTGTGGGATTAATTTGTCTCTGGAATCAACATTATGCAAACAGGACCCACCCTAATTTGTGTGAACAGGCTGCGTATGTTATCTTATGATTAAACAGCTTTGTAAGCATCAAAATATCTCATCTGGCTTCCCTGAGCAGGGTCTGATCCAGGCTTTTACCTTCCCTTCAGCTCTGCCCTGCACCTCCAGCCCGATCCTTAGGGCTTAGGAGGTCCCAGCACATTTTTTTAGGTAGAGGAAGTAATTCTGTGTCGAGTTATAAATTAGCAGCACCTTAATTTTATTTCAGGGGAGGCCTAAAAGTTCAGTGGGCAAAGGTTTAACCCATCATCAGCACAACTCCCTGTTATTTCTCTTGGACATGGATCACTTCTCAAACGTGGGTGAGGTGGGGAAAAAAAACAGAATATAGTGCAGAATTCCATGATGCTGTAGCACAATCCCCTCTTTTCTCTCCATTCAGTGCAGGAGATGTTTTCTCACCCAAATGTTTTGTGGAAATCTTTTGAATTGGTTGATGGAGCATCACTGGTTCTTCTCATTACTTGCTTTGTTCTCATTCTGTGTGGAGGCTCAAAGGGAAAAAAGGATCATCCTCACCATCCTCACCTTTCTCTTAGTTTGGATCTGATTTCTGCCTTACATGCATCAATTCAAATAAGAAAAAAAAAAAAAATACCAAGAAGATGGATATGAAAGAGTCCAAGAGGATATTCCTTATTACACCTTCTGGAGTGCAATGGGGTGTAACTGAACAACATCAGCATGTCACAGAGGACTTTTCTACTTTTTATGAGAGGCTTTGGTACNAGTTTGGATCTGATTTCTGCCTTATATGCATCAATTCAAATAAGACTTTTCTACTTTTTATGGGAGGCTTTGGTGTGCGTGGAACACATCCAGAAAACTGTGCCTGGCTGGAGACTTCCCAGTTTTGAGCTTTTCCACAAGGAGGAGATTGACAAACTGAAGAAAGTCAGACAGAAGATCAGGGTATTTATATTTATTTATTTGTTTGTTTGTTTATTTATACTCACATGTTTAGGGAGATAAAGAGCAGGATTTAGAAGCAGAAGCTGAGGGATCTGGGTTTGGTTAGCCTTGAGAAGGTACACAGAATATAGAGTCAGGTTTTCCTTGGATGTCCAGAGGGAAAGGAAAAGAGACAATCGACTTCAACAGCAAGACCAGAAATCCCAGTTAGACATTGGGGGATTGAAGGTGGGGGAAATTCACCGTGAAGAGAATAAAAAATGTGAGAGGTGACCGAGAGATGTTGGAGGGGAGATAAAATATTGCTGAGTATGACCCTGAGAAATGAAACTTTGATCTTGCATCTAACTTTGAACGGGGTTTTGGATCAGACACCTCCTGAGGTTCCTTCTGACCCTCATTGCTCCGTGACTCTGTGAGGAGCCTGGACGTGGCTCCAGCTGCCCTGCCCAGCCCTGGAGCTGAGGGAAGCTCTAAGGAGCTCCCACCAGGCTCCAGGGAGGAGGTGAGGTCTCCATCACTGCAGAGAGCTGAGCTGGGGCACACAGGGCACACCCCGTGTGTATTTGTCTTGGTTTAGGGTAAATTTGGGAAAAAACCTCTGGATGGAGTCTTTCTAGAAAGTGAATCTGAATTGCCCCTCTCTTTAGCTGGTTTGGGACAGGAAAAAAATTTCCGTGGAGGAAAGTGGAAAAAATTTGTTTGTTTAACATTCAAAGCACTCCCCAGCACAACAAATGAACA
>VZTB01002867.1:37356-103220 GCA_013397245.1 Thryothorus ludovicianus | reverse complement strand
ATTTCTGAGCTAAACAGACAAATAGGGATACAATTCAGCATCAACCCAGGACACCGTGCTGTGAGGCTGCTTTGTTTGCCATGGGCAAAAAAGGAGAGTGTTAACTCAGGATTATTTATTGGCGGCCAGTGCAGGAGAGAAGGAATCAAACTGGTGATGGTTTTAAATGGCTCTAACAAGGCAGATACTTCCAAGCACTGAAGGAATGAGTGGGTTCAGACTGAAACCATTAACACAAAAAAACTGAGGCTCTTGCAGGAAGAAAACCTCAGGATAATCTTATCTCTGTGTGCCTAGAATATTCTTATTCAACAACCAAAAAACCAACAGAGGTAACATAAAAAACCTTTTTTGCAGCATCTATATATCAAACAGTGCCTTTTCCATTCTCTGGGACTTCATCCACCTGATGTGGTTTGGACATGTCCATCCTGTCAAGTTCAGCCTTCAAAACAGGGTGGACCTGTGCTGACTCCTGATCCACACCTGGGATTTGTTCCTGAGAGTGGTGCAAGGTCATGCTGAAACCCTGCCAGGGATTTGACACTGGGTTTAGAGGCAGCCAAAGTTCCCAGTGACTCAAGTCAGCAGTCAGGTCATCCATGCACAGGCACAGACACACTTCAGGGCTAATTCATTCCTTAAAACTACCAGTGCATTCCTGATCACCCTCAGGGGACTCCACTACTGGAAGGGAGTAGAAAATGCTCCATTAAGAATCATCCCACCTCTCATTTAAGAGTTGGGATCACTTCAGAGGAGAGTCAGAGCTGGGCAAGGTGGTGACATTCATACAGTGCCAGGGGTGGAGGCTCAGCAGATCAAGACATGGGGTTTGGAAGAGGGAAAAGTGCAAAGGCAAGCCTTGTTCCCTGGGAGGAATCCATCTGCACTGGGGTTTGCAGCAATGCCACAACCAGGCTTCTGCAAAATCCACCCAGTAGAGCCAATTTCTCTCTGCTGGACAGTCTGTAATGCCCAACATGAGTATAATAATCAGCATCTAGTGAGGGGTTGAATTCTGGATTTATTTTAATGATGTAAAGTCACAGTAGCTCCTTCATCTTTAATCTGATCTGATCAATGTTACTGTGGTGGAGAATTTGTGTCCAGATCTGATGCCCAAGGACATCTGTAAGTCCAAAGCAATATAAGATACAAGTAAAATCAGTAGCAATATTTTTTACTGCCATACACGGGACTGAAGTCTTAGGATTTTTATTTAATTTTTCATTCCTGATGCAGTGTAAATGTACTCTGAAAAGGCTGGGACAAAGGCTGGGACAAGGAAAAGAGCTGGATAGAGACCTGAGTGCAAAGCTGGATTTAGAGGGCCAGTTTTACCCGGGGGTAAACCCTCTCTTTGGGAAGTGTGTGTGTTGAGTAGAGCCCCTTGCTGCACAAACCCAAGTACTCAGAGGTGTGCCTCAGTTCTGACCCCTCCAGCTCAGCTCCATGGGGATGTTTTCCTTGCCACCCTCAGATCCCCGCTTGGCAGGGCACGGATGGATGTTGTCATCCCTGTTACAACACCGGGAAGCTCTTGAGAGCTCACTGGGAGGTAGGGTGAGGGCAGGATTTCATGCCAGTCACAGCGGTGTGAACACACCAGCAACCCCACCAGACTCGTTCTGCAGGGCTGTGCTCCCAGACACTTCACCCAGAGCATGACTGCTCCTGGTGTCCCCAGCAACCACAGCTCCAACAAACCCTTCCCTCCTGGGCTTATCCCAGCCTGGGGCCACTCTCAGCCTGCCCTGGAACTTTTCTGCCTCTATTTACACTTCCTCTCTGAAACAACATTGGGTGGTTTGGGGTTAGGACAAGAGGACACAGTCCTCAGCTGCACCAGGGGAGGTTCAGGTTGGACTTAAGGAATTTCTTCACAGAAATGGTGATTGGGCATTGGAATGGGCTGCCCCAGGAGGTGGTGGTGTCACTGTCCCTGGAGGTGTTTACAAAAAGATTGGATGTGGCACTCAGTGCCATGATCTTGATGTCTTAAGTTTTAGCTTTTATATTTTTCAGATTCTGTGCTGGTTTAGCAGGTAGTTTTGGGTTTCATTTGAAGTGTTGGTAAGCTCTCTTCTCAGACTCAGTAAACAAAGCAATTCCTTTTCTAGCTTGCTACCAAGGACAAACTTTACAAATTTCAGGCCCAAGGGTATAAACAACAGTGAATTGAAGAGAGAAAAACCAGGAGGATGGAACATAACCTGAAGCTATAATTGTACAATTAACTCCAATGTGCTAATGGACCAGAACCTATAAAAATGTGGAACCTTGTGATTGGTTGTCCATTCTGTGACCATTTTGGGGTCCAACCTGGGGATGGCCCAGCCACGCTCTCGTGCTGCCCAGGGTGTACCCATTGAGGCCTTTTAATAAATACCTATTTTAACATTTTGCTCTGTCCAGTCTGTGCTCCAGGCCAGCCTTTCTAAGGCATCAATCCAGTTGAAAAGGTGGTGTTTGATCACAAGTGGAACTCGATGATCTCAAAGGTGTTTTCCAGCCTGGTTAGTTCTGTGGTTCTGGGTTGGAATGGGTTCAAGACCATCCCATTCCAAACCCTCTCCCATGAACATCCAATCACAATTTTTATATTTTTGAGCTAAACACCCCACACTCTTTATGTAAAACATCTCTGGAGGATTCTTTCCTGTCTGCTCTCCCCATTTTCCCTCAGCTCAGGAGACACAACAGGCAAACATCTCATGCTGGGCCACACAAGGTCAGTCCTCCATATCCTTGAGGAGCTTTACACCTTCCTCACTGCTGTTGTAGAGAACAGCACTGAGAATCCCAAATCTGGTTCCAGTGGCACCTTTAGTGCTTGGGAGAGGTCTTCAGGCTTTGGGTGGCTTTTGGGAAGCCAGAGCGAAGATCCGAAGCCCTGTTAGAAAATTATTGACTTCCACTATTGGCTACTTCCAGGAAAAAAGAAAAAGCATTCCTGAAGGTGAAAGAAAAGTGGAAGGGACAAAAATTTAAAAAGAGAGTGTCTGAGAAGAGCAGAGTGAAGTAGCTGGGAGAGTGGATTTTGAATCTCAAAAGGACACATGGTGCATCCTGTAACCTTGTCATGTGAGGGAGTTTTAAGTCATTTCCCTTTTCAGCAAAGCCAGGAGAAATCCAAGCCCCTTTCCCTGGAGGTGTCAAGTCCCACAGCTGTGGGACCTCAAAATCTCAACCCCTGAAAGTTTCTCCTTGAGGACCAGAGCTGGGTGGTGGGTAGGGAAGGAACCTCCACTTTGCACTTGGTGTCATTTCCCTGGGGAAGCATTTCTGCCCTGATTCACATCCACTCTGGCAGTTGATGGCCTGACCAGAGTCAGATTTCCTTTTCCTCAAGGTTCTCCACCTCCCTCTCCACCATGTTTTTTGCCTTCCTTTAGTCTCCATTTTTTTCTGCTCTGAATCCAGCAAAGTGATGATGCTGAGAACAGTCAGGGATAAGCACTGGGCAAACCAGTCTGTAAAAGTTGTTTTACCACAATCCCAGGTCAGGCCCAAATTGGTACCAAAGCCCATCCCTGATCACAGACAGGAAACATTCACTTCATTTTGGAGGAACTGTAGTACTGTGGACATTGTCATCAGGACCAGAAAATTACACCAAGCACTGATTGGTTTCTTATTAGAGATGTCACCTTCCTGTCCTGTATCAGTATTGCATCCTAAAAACTGAGGTATGAAAATGCTGCAGCAAGCAAATCCTGGTTGTCATCACCCATCCTCTCTAAACCAAAAAAATCTGAAGTGGTTTTATCTGAATTCTGCTACTACCCACCTTTCCCTTCCCAGCCTCCTGTGGTCATTCTTGTGACAGTCCCAGAGAACACAGGACATGCTCCAGCGTTCCCCAAAGGTGTCCTCAACTCCTGCATCCTCTGGCTAACCATGGCTGGTGATCAGGTGAGATGAAATAAGAGGTTGTGTCCCAGGTTTAGAAGATTTGCTAAAGCATTCCCAGTCGGTGACACAGCCAGGAGAGCACCAGAGCTTTAAACTTCTTATTCATCATTTCCATCACCGTATTTTGGACCTTAAAGTGTTCAAACAAGCAGCTCTTGGATGAGTGGGAGAGCTTTCCCATGTTCTGACATGACAGGCTAGATCTTCAGTTTCAGGTTTAAGGAAGTTGCATCATTCCTCAAAATACAGAGATTTCCACATTTCTCCCACCTCCACCTCCCCTCCATAGCCTGAGTTTTTCCCTGCAAATATATTCACTAAAGAATATCTACTAAGGATATCTACTCTATAAATATCTGCAGCTTGGTTGGATGAATTCAGGCTGATGCAGCTGAAATTGTGGGGGGAAAAAAGAGCCGTGAAAAGCCCTGCTTTGAAGAAATTCCCTTTGGACTGAAGGCAAGGCCTCCAAGTGGAAATGTTGGGTTATGGCCGCAGCAAACAGCCAAGGCAGCTGATTCCTGATGGGAAATTGTATCAACTGAGGAGAGTGGGAGATACCAAACTGGCACATGGCAGTATTTGGGTGTGGCTGGAGATTAGGGGTGATCTAATTGAGGCCTGAAGGGAGCCCACAGGAGCCTACAGGAAAGACGGAGAGGGAATTTTTACAAGAGCATGGAGTGACAGGACAAGGAAGAACGGCTTCAAACTGCCAGAGGGCAGGGTTAGAGGGGATATTGGGAAGGAATTCTTCTCTGTGAGAGTGGGAATGCCCTGGCACAAGTTTCCCAGAGAGGTTGCAGCTGCCCCATCCCTGGCAGTGTCCAAGGCCAGGCTGGACCAGGCTTGGAGTAATTTGGGATGTTGGAAGGTGTCGCTGCCCATGCCAGGGCTTTGGAAAGAGATGAACTTTAAGACCCCTTCCAACCCAAACTATTCCATGAATCTGTGACTCTACAGGATGAGAAATGAGTGCTGGAAGGCACAAGGACCAGGCAAGGATGGAGGCCTTTAAAGGCTGCTGACGTGGTGGGCGGGGGCGTGGAGGTTGCATCATTAATCAAGTCCGTAATGCTCTTAGTGCTAATCCATTAATGCCTCAGCATCTACGGCAGTTACTTCTCTCTTAGACCAATTTTGGGTCCAAAGGGATTAGGACAGGAGGTCTCTCATCTCCTGTGCTCGTGTGGTGCAGCGCACCCAGGGCTCCTTACATCTGCTGCACCTTGGACGGTGAAAAAATGCAGTGCTGAAACTGCATTACCCATTGCAGGCACAGCTGTGGCAAGGCCAGAGATTTGTCCTCAGCCCAGCAAGGCTCAGCTGGCTCCCAACAGCGAGGTGAGCCCCTGGTGTCTCAGAGCCCACCACACTGAGAGCATGGTCAGGGCAGGGGTGTCACCCTGTGCATCTGCTGCTCGTGTCCCAGCACCAAGAGGAGATGGCAGAGGCTGTGCTCTGGATGAGGTGAGCACAGCCGAGCCTGGCAAAGCTCCAGATCTCCTTCAGACTCACCCAGAAGAGCTGCTGATGATGGAGGGTTTTGCCCAGACCACTGTGGGGAGCCTGGGGATGGTTTCAAAGAGGGGCCCAGGCAGGAGGTGAGGTCTGGAAGATGCTCGAGCATCCCATAGTTGTCTCTTTCATCTGTGATGGACCAAAGCAAGGTAATGTCCCTGTCCCGCCAGTCAAACCTCCACACAATCAGTGTTTTGAGACCTGTGCTTTTGGCCTCTAACTCCTGACCCTACACAGGACATCCCAACAAACCCACTTTGTGCATCAGAGCATTGCCCAAACACTCCTGGAGCTCTGGCAGCCTTCCCTGGCCATACCCTGGGGAGCCTGTTCAGTGCCCAGCCACCCTTCCTTCACTGACCCACAGAGCTTAATGCAATTTATACAGCTGCATTTCAGGACAAAACACGGTTTTCAGGCTGTTTGGTTTTCAGGTGTTTCTATTTTTATAAAATTCCAAAGCAAATTAAGAGCTTTCTCAAGTGACCCTGCAAGGCTGAAGCAGGATGTGTGTTTGGTGAGGGAAAAGGAGAGATTTGGCAAAGAAATAACTTCAGTCTCAGTGGCAAAAAGGCATCTGCCTGCAGCTGCAGTTCTTGTGTTTCTTGACTCCCCTCATGCAGTCCTGTAGAATATTGAACCATGGAATCGTTTGGGGTGGAAGGGACCTTTAAAATCCATCAAGTCCAACCCCCTGTAATAAACAGGCACATCTTTAACTAGATCAGGGCAGTCTTGGTAACACTCAGGCTTTTAGACCTCCTAGAAATTGGTCACCCACCACTGGGACCATCTGAACAAAGCAGTCCTTAAATGCAGTCTCCCTAAAATTGTACAATTCTGATGTGTCACCACACACACACAGAGAATTTAATTTTGTCTGGAAATTATTTTGGTAGAGAGCAGAAACTGATAACTGACACAGGGAGGTCTAGGCTGGTTCTCTTTTCCTGGGCAGGGAAGTCATCTCTTGATGAACACCTCTGGGGGTCCTTTCTCTACGTGGAAAATTATTCCATAGGGAAAAAGTGAGGCCTTGTTCAGAAGAGGAAAACACAGGAGGAGGTTAAACATCTCCTGGAAATGAGGTGCTGGTTCATTTTCCTATGGGAACAGGGACTAAGTGATTTCCCCAAAACAATCCCAGTTGTACCACACTCAGTTTTTCTAAGTGAGACCCAACAGCCTTGATAATTTCGCTGTTAAGTGTAAAACCTTTCAATAATGGATTAGAAACAGGTGCTAATAATATCCAAAAGTAAGGAGGGGTTTATGGGAGCCAAAGGGATTAGGTTCTCCCTGTCAGTCAGCAAATTTCTCCTGTCTTCTGCTCAATTTCTCCTTGAGGGGCAGGAGGTGTTTAGTAGGGGAGGATGGGATTAGAAAAAGGGACCCCTGGGTTTGTTGCATGACCTGCTGCTGTGTCATGTTCACTGGATGTTTGAGCTCAAGGCCTTACAGAATTCTTTATCTGGGGAGGAAATAGGGTCAGAACAGCCACTGTGGTGAGGAGCTGGGACCTACAGTTTTGATTTATTAAAAAAGCTTGGATCTGGGTTATTAGTTATCCATGCTGGTGCTTTCTCTCCCCTGCAGATTTTACTGGGGTTCAGCCTTGAATATGAGCAGTGGTCCCAGCAGGAGTTTTTTCAAACCTAACACGTTTTCCAAAATGCCTTTCCCCCCCTACATTCTCCCTTAACACTTAATAAAAGCTCCACAGCCACTTTCGTGGGTGAGTCTATTTTCATTAGTGCCTTGAAGTTACACAGAGATTTACAGGTAAAATAGTCCAGGAAAGCTGCCAAAACACAATTAATTATAATAAACAATTAATTATTGAGACAGTCTCGGAGGAGAAAAGTGCTGGAAATCCCACTCTGAGCAACTCTGTGTAATCTCCTCTTGGAAAAAACCCCAGTCAACCACGGCAGCGTGAGGTCAAGCTGATCATGTGCAGCTTTAGGTGATGAAGCCATTGCACGGGGTAAAGCTGGAGAGATTCCCCCTGTTCTGATGATAAACAGCCACCAATCCCCCGGGAGATTTAACATGACACCTGCCTGGAGTTACAGCCTGCAACGTGTGGAATCCTCACACATGGATGAAATCAGCTCCTTTTTTTTGGGTCTCGGAGGGGTTGGGGTGAGGAAGGAGGTGGGAGCGCAACACACCAAGGGAGAATCTTTTTACACCACAGTTCTTGTGGCCTTGTCTTTTGGGGTGTTATTTTGGGCCAATCATGCAGAATTTTAGGTTTTTATATGGTTGCAACCATCGAATAATTGCAAGCAGCCTCTGGGCTGTCATCAGTGGGGCAAGTGTCACTTGCAGGGGTAATTCAGAGCTGGCTGAGCTTTCCCTGTTTCCCCCTAGAAGAAACAGAAGCACCTGAATATAGGTGAGAATTTCTGGGACTTTTTATTTACAGGCACACCTCATTTAGGATTATAGGATTCACTGAATAAACTCAAACATTGATCTTTTTATGCTTCTACTGCATGTGTTTTGCATATGAAGATGTTCCTCCTGGATAAGATGTAGTCAACAGGGCCTGGAAAATGGTTCAGCTCCTTCTAAAGTAAGGATGCAAGGGTTGTCTGTCTTTCCCTGGAAGGAATTTAACCACTTATTACATGGTTTGAAGCAACCTGGGATAATGGAAGTTGTCCCTGACCATAGCAGGGGGTGGAATGAGATGATATTTAAGGTCCCTCCCAATCCAAACTGTTCCAGGATTCTGTGATGGTCGTTCTGTGCTACAGTCAGCTTCCACTGTAGGATGCAGAAAGATTTTGGAAAGTGCTTGTCTTCTTGTATGGTTTGGCAGGATGTGAGTGTGCACCCATCCCATGTAATTCCAGCTGTACGTTCCAGAGGTCAGTATCTGAGCTGAAATCTCAGATTTCACTTATTCTCTGGAGAGATTAAGTCATTCTTGAGGGTGAATCATGGAATCACAGAATATCTTGAGTTGGACAGGACCCATAAGGATCATCAATCCAGCTCCTGGCCCTGCACAGACACCCCAAAATCCCACCCTGTGCATCCCTGAGAGCATTGTCCAAACACTCCTGGAGCTCTGTCAGCCTTGGGAATGTCACCATTCCCTGGGAAGCCTCTCAAGTACCCAAGTGGGAATGAAGCCTAGGAAAGCACAAGAGTTTTGGCTTGGAGGCATCATCTGGGGTGAGGATATTGAGCTTTAGGGCATTGGGCTCTGCTCTTGGCCTTACTGTGGGGAAAAATACCATAATCTGAAGATGCCTCTTCTCCACTGAAAGGATGAAACCAATGAAGAAAGAAAAACTCTTACTCTCACCTCTCTGGAGTTGTGATTTTTATCATTCCTTATAACACAATTTAAGAGTGTCTGATGAAACGTTTGAAACTTTGTCCTGGATACTCAATTCTTCTTTTTGCCATCTATGAGAGGTTGTTCAGGTCGGAAAGGGCTTTTGCATTCACTTCATCTGACTTAATTATTGCATATCAGAGGCTGGAGACTTAAAACATGGGCTTGGTGATCAGAGAAGCCAAGAAAGCCTTTGCCACCAGGAGCCAGCTTTTCCCTGTGCTCCAGCTCCTGGCTGTGGACAGAGGAGGAGGAGGGGGCACTAGGTCAGGCTGGGCAAACAGCAGAGACCACGCTGCTCACAGTGATGCAAAACTCTCCGTCACCAAACCTGCGTGGGGAACAAGAGAAAAAAAAAAAACCAACAAAAAACAAAGCAACTTTAAAACCTCATTAGTTAATCATCGTCACCGCAGATGGTGCCCAGCTGTAAGCTCCTTTCTGCTCATCCTAATCTCGTTCCAAGCAGCTCCCCTTGGCAGAGGAGCCTGTGGGCTTTGTTATCTGGAGAAGTGGCAGAGCATGGGAGCTCCTGGCAGTGGGGAGAGCTGCGGGAAGGGGAGAGATGTAAAGCTTTAGGAAGGGAGGTGGGTTCCCATCTCCCTGTGCAGGCAGGGGCTGAGCAGAAGCGTCCCACCCTTCGCTCGCAGGGCTGAGGGGCAGGAGCCAGAGGAATTCTCTGCTTGGCTTTTGATCTTCACTGTCAGTGCTCCAGGAAGGCCTGACCTGGGATGGATTATTGACCTGAGCAAAGCTATGTACCTGGATTACCTTCGCTGTGGTGAGTGGAACCTGCCTTTCTCTGTCCCTCTGTGAGCTCTTGAACCTGCACTGGGAGAAGGAGTGACAAGGGAGGTGCTGGAGGACTGATGTTAGCACTGATTGTCCTTTTTCAGCAGCTCTGTCGCCCTTTCTGATTTGTTTCTTACTAGGAAATTGAGATGTTGTTGGTTACGTGGGGGAAATAGGTGCCTGTGCTAAACAGGAATTCTGCTTACAGGGAAAGGTTCTGATGGGAACAAGCCATAGCTGGTGGCTGTGCTTTGCTCTGTTGAGCAATGCAGATGTTATCCCTGGAAGGCCTCCAAGGGCTGTGTTTGTGTTTTCCTGGGAGGCTTTGCAGTGGGCTCTGGGTCCATCCTTTTTGAGGCATTTCCCAGGCAAACAGGTCTCCTTTCTGACCAGAGCTGGATTCTGGTTTTCCTGATGTAACTTGCTGCGGCCACTTAAAGTCTCTGCTGCTATTTAGGGACAGCAGGAGATTGAGAGGATGAATCCCATAAGAAGATCCATGCTCCTGTGCACGAAGAGGGGACTCCTGTCCAGTTTAGACAGTGCTGCCCAGGCAGGGAGCCAGGTTTGCTCCAGGCTCTGATGGGAGACATGTCACTGTCACCACAACCCCAGCCAGAGTCTAAACCAGAATTTTTGCTCTGATTTTTCTCTGTAAGAACTGAGTAACCACAAGGCCATTTTTTTTTCTCCTTTTCATTTTCTTTTCTTGGCAGCCCCTCAGTCTCTCTAAGCACAAGCTAAAAAGGGGGCCTTGTGTTTTTTGGCTTACATGAGTCTCAGGTCATTAACCCTTGACAGTTCTTTTATGAATTACTATTAAAAAATTAATTGATTTCTTGGGTTGACGAGAGATTCATACTTTGAGTGACATAAGGGTCATTTAGATCATCAAATGTGGCCATTTGAATAGAAAATTACATTGAATTTCATCTTGTAGCTCCTTCACTTTCTGATATTTTCACGTTGTGTTGAGAAACTCATGGCAGGACCACATAAATCGAATTAATACAAAAGGGAAGGTGAGAACTGATATAAATTCACCAGGAGGCCACAGGTCAGCGACCCACTGAGCCTTTGAAGAGAAGAACCTGGCAAACCACTGAAATCCCAGCTGCTTCCGCCTGCCTGTTATGGAAGGATGCTTTTGGTGGCCATACCCCTCATTTGGGAACTTCTGCACCTCTGTGACTCTTCAAGGCTTTGGATCAAGATTTGTATTTGCTTTTGAACATCTGAAACTCCAGTAGATCCTTGGCCTGGCTGCAGTCACTATGAAATATTGGTTATGCTGCCGATTGATTTCTCTTTATCTTCCACATCTTCTACTCCCCCAAATTGCTCCTTACAGCACCTGAGGTCACAAGATAATTTTTCCACCATCCCTTTCTGCTTTTTTGATTTTGGATTTTTCCCCCCCCTGCTTCACTTGGCTTTCCTTTGGAACTTCAATAGGTCTTTTCCTCCTTTCTTTTAATGTACTTCCCTGCAATTATGGCTGGCTTCTAATTTTGCTTTGAAGAAACACAAACCATTGGCCAAGAGGTGAGTTTTATCACTATCAGTTGTTACAAGTAATTTGTGCCCATTAATGTAGAAGAGGGACAAACTGCACATTTAAGTACAAAATGACATTTGTAAGGCTGATGTGTTTTAATCATATTTTAAATAATTTTTGAGAGATAAACAATTCATCTTTTAATCTCTTCCCTTCACAGTGTGATTCTTTCCCCCCTGCCAATAAACAAAACAATCTCTTTTTCCCCACCAGTCTAGTTTTAAATAACCTGTGGGAAGGGGCTTCCGCTCCTTCATTTGAAGATTATTCCAATCCAAATGACCTCACTTGCCCTTTTCTCAGTTTTATCCCATCACATCTATTTTTACCCTCTTGCTCTACATTAAGCTGTTCCTCTGCACGCCTGGGAAGGGGAAGAATTAGAGCCTTAACATTTTGACCACTTAGAGAATGAAAAATACCAGAGAAAATCAAGACCCAGGTGCCTGGCTGCTGCCAGAAATGTTGTTCCAGAAAGGACTTGATTTCATTTCTGTGTGCAGTGCCTCCACTCCTCAGCTTCCCCTCAGCATAACTTATCTCCTGGCTCCCAGTCATTCCTCATTGTTCCCTGCCAAGGGCTGTGAGCTCTCAACAATGGAGATCCTGCTTCTTCCTTGGCTCTTGGCTCCCTCCTGCCTGCCAGCTCTTGAATTTTCCCTTGGGCATTAGTTGGCCAAGCAGGGTATATTTAGTTCTTTCAACATTTTGTTTTCTCCCTCCTTCATCTCACCAACCCCTCAATCACTCTGCTGCTTTTCTCCAAAACCTCCCAAAATTGGCGGCATCCTGCAGGCTTGTGGTTGTCCAGTGCTACCCTCAGTCTTCCTCCTCCTGCAGGGCATGGAAGTTGAGTTTGCTGCCTGACTTTTTTCAGTGTTTCCACCGATTTTGGTGCCCTGGATGGTGTGAGAAGGATCCTGCACATGCTTAAGGGCTTAGAGGGAGAGGTGGGCTATGGAGAAGGGAGAGTAAATCCTCCCGTGGCTGTTTCCGAGCAGCTCACCTGGAAACAGTGGAATTGTGTCAGATATTGGGGTTGTGTCTCTCTCTTTGCTTTAATGCAGAAGTGTAAATCAAAATATTTGGGCCAGGGGGACAAAGGTCATGCTCCTGTCACTGTCCCAATGGCAGAGCAAGTGGTACTGGGCAGGTTACTTGATCCACCAGAACCTCGATTTTCCCTTCAGCTGTTGTCCGTGTCTTCTGTCTCTGAGAAATTGTGAACATCCAGTCCTCTTGGAATCCAAGGCCTGGTTTAACAGGGCTTGGATCAACCTGGGATAGTGGAAGGTTGGACAAGGGGTGGAACAGGATGAGCTTTAAAGTCCCTTCCAACCCAAACCATTCCAGGATTTTATGATTATCCCTTGGGTTTCTGTCCTCACAACTCTGAGATGGGGAGACCCTAAGCCCTTCAGGTTCCCCAAGCTTTCTGTGGTATGTGCTGGATTTCAGCTGGGTCTCAGCATCCACCGTGTTCTTGGAAGGATCCATGGGAGTATGGAGAACTTGGAGAAGAGAAAGCTCCAGAGAGATCTTAAAGCCCCTTCCAGTACTTCAAGGGGCTCCAGGAGAGCTGAAGAGGGACCTGGGACAAGGACCTGGAGGGACAGCTGAAGGAAGATAGATTTACACTATCTGCTAGGAAGGAACACTTGGCTGTGATGATCAAGAAGTGGAACAGGGTGTCCAGAGAAGCTGTGGCTGCCCCTGGATCCCTGGAAATGTCCAAGGCCAGGCTGGACAGGGCTTGGAGCAGGCTGGGATGGTGGAAGGTGTCCCTGCCCATAGCAGGGGGTAGAATGGGATGATCTTTACAGTCACTTCCAACCCAGATCATTCTGATTCTATGATCTGAAGAGGAGGCTCAGGAGGCACCTCATCATTCCCTCCAGCTCCCTGGCAGGAGGTTGCAGTGGGGTGGGATCAGTTTCTCCTTCCATGACTGCACTGAGAGGACCGGAGGAAATGGCCTTAAGCTGAGACAGGGGAGGTTCAGGTTAGATATCAGAAGAATATTTTCACTATTTGGGTGGTCAGGCATAGAAAGAGGCTGTCCAGGGAGGTGTTTAAGGAGTCACCATCACTGGAGTTGTTTTAGAGGCATCTTACTCCAGCACTGGCTGATGTGGTTTAGTGCTTTTGGGGTTACAGTGGCAGTGCTGGGCTGGTAGNATTTTGGATTGGGATTTAAAAGCATCCCCTCCAGAGTAAGAGTTTTCATTGCCATGTTTTCCCTCCAAGTTTAAGGGTGACGCCAGCTCCCATTTCCATGAGGAGAACCTGCTGTGCTCCACCTTGGACCTGTTCCTAACTGGGACTGAGACAACGGCGACCGCCATCCGCTGGGCTCTGCTCTACATGGCCGCGTACCCCCACATTCAGGGTAGGGCCACTGAGGGCTCCCTTGCTTAGCCCAAAATCAGGCAAGGGAAACTCAGGGAACTGAGTTATCCCAGCTCTGCCACATCCTGGATATGCCTGTGCCCCAGGTATCTTCTTGGGAGCCTTCTGAAGACAAGTCTTAGGAGAAGCTCTTGAGGGAACTGGGAGTGTTTAGTCCCAAAAAAAGGAGGCTCAGGGGGGAGCTTCTGGCTCTGCACAACTCCTGACAGGAGGGGACAGTTGGAGAGGTCGGGCTCTGCTCCCAGGGAACAGGGACAGGAGGAGAGGGAACGGCCTCAAAACCTGTGCCAGGAGAGGTTCAGATCAGAAAACAGGAACAGTTTCTGCCCCCTACAGGGTTGTCCAACCCTGGCACAGCTGCCCAGGGCAGTGGAGGAGTCCCCATCCCTGCAGGGACTTAAAAGCCTCGTGGTTGTGGCACTTGGGGACATGGGGCAGTGGTGGCCTTTTGGCAGTGCTGGAGGAATGGTTGAACTCGATGATATTTGAGGGCTTTTCCAACCTAAACGAATCCGTGACCTAAATGTAGAATATTTGATCAAGAGTTACTGGGAAGAAACACTTTTGCAGCAACTTTTGGTACTAAAACTGCACCTAAGAATAATGAGGCCACTACAGCTGCTTCAGGAAGTTGCAATACTCTGGTGGAACTTTTTGTCCTACTTCTGGGAACATTCCCAGCTGCATCAAAGTTTGTTTGAAGTTGTCCCATACCAACGGCTCCCAGGTTTCTCTTGCATTTCACATTCTTTCTACATTAGCTGACCAGACTTATTCACCAGGTGTCATCCTCGATTCTTGACTGCACAAGCCAATCTTGTGTCACTGAGATGTGGCCACGAGGCCTGGCAGGGAGGAAGTTCTGACTTGTCCTCCACGAACACCTCAGGGAGCCCACGAGCACATTTGGCAGGTGCCCTTGCCATTAAAGTTCAGGCAAAGTGAACACTGAAGTCAGAAAAACATGGCCCTTGGCCAACTAATGGAAAAAAAAAAATCAGCACAGATAATCCCATGGTTTTTTTGCAGTACTTTTCCAGACCTATTCCCATACTGCTGGCGATTCACTCACTCATTTCAACACCCTATCACTCCAAGCTTCCTCAAAGGCATGCAAAGCCTCTTAAATGAAATAATCTTGCTATTCCTTATCACATCTGCCTTTGAGTGAGAGACAGGACAAATGGAACAGCGTTCCCATCTGAATCCAGGTCAGGATCAGATATGAGCTGGGAAATGGTGGAGTTGAGGAGCTGAGTGATCACTGCAGTGTTATATAAGCTTTGCTTTAACTCCAACGTGTTTTAGAAGATCTGTGGTTTTGGGATGAGGATGAGGCCAGGGAAAGGAGGTGAATGGCAGCGAGGACTGTATCTCTCCCTCAACCCTCACTTGCTGCCCATTCCCATAGTATGATAACAATTCCTGCTTCATGGATTGAGAGGTGTGAGCTGGATTGGCCAACACTTGAGGTCCTCAGGACAGGCAGGAGCAAGAAAGATCTTCAGATCAGCTGAGCATGGTGAGGAAAAAGGTGAAAACCTGGAAAAAAGCAAGAGTTTAAGCACTGGAAGGGGCTGCCCAGGGAGATGGTGGAATCCCCAACCCTGGAAATGTTCAATAAACAACTGGATGTGACACTCAGTGCTGTGGTCTCCTTGATGAGATGGTGTTTGGTGACAGGTTGGACTCAATAATCATGGAGAGGTCTTTTCCAGCCTAAACGATTCTGGGATTCTGTGACTGCAGAAGTGAAGAATTTTTTAGGCAGAATTTTGACTGGAT
Organism: Thryothorus ludovicianus; assembly: GCA_013397245.1. Taxonomy (NCBI): domain Eukaryota; kingdom Metazoa; phylum Chordata; class Aves; order Passeriformes; family Certhiidae; genus Thryothorus; species Thryothorus ludovicianus. The sequence continues at coordinate 87,882 of VZTB01002867.1, read as the reverse complement.
CTTGTATAATATTGTGAAAACTGACAGAAGTTTATGCAGGCTGAGATGAGGTCTCTCAGAAACAGATGTTTTACAGGAAGGGATGGCAGGAGGCTTGGGAGCAATTCCAGCCAGGAATCTGTAAGATTTGGCAACAGTCCAGATGGGAGTGTTTGGTGTGATGGAGGTGGAGGTGTTGAACACGACAAGGAGGTTGTGATTTTGGGTGTTTTGTGAGTGTTGGTTATTGCAGCAGGGAGGGAGGAGCAGTGGTGGGAGATAAGGAGGTGTTCCTTTCACTGTGATAAAAGGCTGCCCAGGGATTTCATGGAGTCTCCCTCTCTGGAAGCATTCCAGACCCACCGGGATGCATTCCTGTGTCACCTGCTCCAGGTGACCCTGCCCTGGTGGGGCGGTTGGACTGGAGCATCTCCAGAGGTCCCTTCCAGCCCAGATTATTCTGTGATTCTGTGAGAAGCGTTGACAGAACCACCCCTGGGAAAGCTCAGGAAGGAAAGGAGAGGCCCAGCAGTGGAGGGTTGCACCTGACACCTTGAATGGCAAGGCTGATGTCACCAGCTGACATCACAGGGACCATGATGCCAGCAGAGAGGGAGTGAGGATGAGGAAGAAGCACCAGGACATTCAGATCCTACCCTGGGGTGAAGGCAGCAGAGCAGAGCAAGCCTCAAAAATGTGGTGTCTGTTGCTGTGGAGGAGAACTGGATCTCAACTGCAGCTAACATGGAGGAGCAGGAGGTGACTTTTTGCTATTTTGGTTTTAAATCACAAGTTCAAATGTGGAATCTTTTAAAGACTCCAAACCGTGTCTCAATAGGACATTTCTATTCTCTTTCAAGCATTCTTTCAAATGCTTCGAAAGAGCAATTAAGGTAGCAAAATTTTAAATTTAATTTAATTTTTTTTTTTTTTTGCTTTCTCATCTCTCAAGAAGATCAAAAGAATGTTATTTGAAGGGACAGCTCAGGAGGAAATGCAGTGCTTTTTGGGGGCCTTTTCCCCCTTCCTTCTCAGTACTTCAGGTGTTCATTCTCAGTAGCCCTTTTCAATTCAAATTTAAAAAAATGTATTTTAAACACGTTCTTTGAAGTGTCAGTAAGGAGCCATTCAAGCACTCATTTCTCATAATTTAGAGCCAAGACACAACAAATGAGACACAACGGATGAAACATCCTCATTGTAACCTTCTGTGTTCACCACCTTGAGCTTCATTTCCAAACAGTGGAGAGAAACAACAGTTCTAAGAGAGAGCTCATTTGAGACTTCCAGTTGAGGATTCAGGATGTGGAACTGCTGGAAAGAGTCCAGAAGAGGCCACGGAGCAGCTCCAAGGGCTGGAGCCCCTCTGGAGCCAGGCTGGGAGAGCTGGGGGTGCTCACCTGGAGAAGAGAAGGATCCAGGGAGAGCTCAGAGCCCCTTGCAGAGCCTAAAGGGGCTCCAGGAGAGCTGGAGAGGGACTGGGGACAAGGCAGGGAGGGACAGGACACAGGGAATGGCTTCCCACTGCCAGGCCAGAGGGATGGATGGGATATTGGGGAGGAATTCTCAGTTGTGAGGGTGGGGAGGCCCTGGCACAGGGTGCCCAGAGAAGCTGTGGCTGCCTCTGGATCCCTGGAAGTGTCCAAGGCCAGGTTGGACAGGGCTTGGATCAACCTGGGACTGTGGAAAGTGTCTCTGCCCATGGCAGGGGGTGGAACAAAATGATCTTTAAGGTCCTTTCCAACCCAACCCATTCCATGAGCTGAACACAGCCTGGAAGACTGTGGCTCTTTCTGGTGGCTCTGAAGGAGAGCTGGGGTCATATCCTCAGCTGGAGTCGTTACAGGCATCCACATCCAGCCTCAAGCACCCTGCCCTGCCAGATTTATTTGTCTCACGTTATCCAGGCACTGGCTGATCCCTGTCCCAGCTCCCGGGCTGCACACCGTCTCCCTGACCCTGTTTGGGGTTGCACGACCTCACCAGGACATTTTGTTCTCCCAGAAGGGCCCCAACACATCTGGGAAGGAGCGTTTGTGTCAGAAATACCCCCCATTGTCCCCCAGCTGGCAGTGGAGGGGAAGCATTGTCCCTTCTGCTCCTGCACAGAACACAGCAGGTGTCCAATCCCAAGGGATCCCCTGAGCTCTTGCTGGCTCATCTGATCAGAGTCTGGCACTGGAATTCAAGAGATGGGGAATTAAGAATAATTTAATTGTGCTGGAAGTGTGGGCAAGCAGAAAACACCGAATTTAGACTTTGACCAGGGTGCCACTATTAGCAATGCTACTCTGCACAAGAGGTCAGAATTTTGCTGATGTGAACTAAAACTGAGGGCAAGCAAGAACTGGAAGGATATAAATCTTGGGGGGTACAGAAAAAGTAGCAGAAAAAGCAGAAGTAATAATAAATTAATAAAGAGGATAATAATTCAAAACTGGTTTAGTTATTGAACACTTTTAAAAAAAAATCTGAAGAAGAAAAGTGTATGAGGGTGATTTGGACAGGATTTGAAGTGAGGAAGGAAGTCACTATAAAAAAAAAGCAATTGGTAAAGAACAAATGAAGGAATCCTTGAAAAAAAAAAAAGTAAAGAACACAGATAAGCTTTGCTGATCTTGACAAGTTGGATGTTAGAGAATGAACTGAGAAACCAACTCTGTCACTTCCCAAAGGCAGCTGATGTGAACTAAGATGAATAAAGGAGAAAAAACTGGGATAATAGCCCTGATAATTTTTTTTTCCTCCTATTGCTCAAAGCCAAAAGGAGTCACTCCAGGTGAGACATTGTGTCTTCTAATACAATGGAGCAAATGTTGAGGCCCAAATTAAGGGTGCAGCTGTATGGCAGAAGAATTCCAGACAAAAGGCCAGATAAACACATGATTCCAGAGAAACTTGACTCTTTCTACTGTTCATCAGATTTTACACAGTGCTGGATTTGGCTTGGAAAATTATTTGAAAGCATTTTAGAAAGAGACATTGTTGGATAAATAAATGCTGTCCATGGATTCAATACTTCACATTGAAGAAACGAGAGAGAAAGGATATACATGTTGGAATGTGGAGGGAGCTGATTTGATTTAATATATTTTAAAATAACTTTTTTAAAACTGTAAAAGACACCTTAATGAAAATCAAAATTGATAATCATTTGGAAGCAGCTGAGGGTATAAGAAAGGAAAGAGAAATCATATAAAGGGTCCTGGAAATGTTAACAATGGTGAGAAAAATGAGATCTGTACTGAGGAAAAAAAAGCCAATGTTTCATTCATAGCTTTAATAATTTCAAGTAAAATGTCTTATTGGAAATGGAAAATAGAGAAATGATGGTGCTGTAGAGGAAATTGATTTGTGCTTTACAGAGATGGAAACACTGGGATGCAAATGATTGTTGGATATGTGGAGAACCACATGCTGAACTCCAGAGATCTGGGCAATAAATGATATTTCAAAGGTTGCCTGTTGTCCTGAGGAAGGACTGGAGTGGGTTTTTTGGTGAAAACAGGGAAAAAAATCCTTCCAACCCCTGCAGTTTCTGGAACTTGTGGTGAGTTCCTTCTCCTGACACGCAGCCTTGAGCTGCCAGGCCAGGTCCAGCTGCAGACTGAAACCTCTCCAAAGCTCCTGGGGATTCTCTTCATTCTGCATTCAGCTTCTGGGTGGCAATTTTTAGGCACAGCTTGGCTCAGGTCCTGGATTTTGTGCATATTCCTGGTTTTTCAGCTTCTCACTCCAATCACCAGGTTTGCTTCCCTGGATGTGGATTTTCTCAGCCTCTTCCATCATTCCCTCTCACAGAGAGGAATTCCCAGTTACAGGGGAGCTCACCAGCTCAGGAAATCTCTGCTGCTTCTCTATAAACTCCTTGTGTGCCTGAGCTTCCTCCTCTGAGCTGGAAACAGCCCTGGGATGAGAGGTGGGAGGTACAGGAGCCACCTTGTGTGACTGTGATCATGAAATCAAGGGACATCCCTACCAGACAACCTCATGGAGAGGAAAAAGGACTGCTAACATGTGTCTAACCCATTCCTGATCTTTGTGAGCTTTTGAGATCACATTCCTTTCGTGTAATTAACTGCACAATTTTAGGTTTGAGCTGGGCAAGCTGCTCCAGTTTTGCCACGCTCTCTCCTCTGCCTGATGTGGTGAATGGAATCATGGAATCACAGGACCTCCTGAGATGGAAGGGACCCACAAAGAGCACTGATCCAACTCCTGGTCCTGCCCAGGACACCTCAGCAATGCCATCCTGTGACTGAGAGCATTGTCCAAGTGCTCCTGGAGCTCTGGCAGCCTTGGGGGTGTTCCACTGCCTTGCCACTCTCTCAGGGATGAACCTATTCCTGATATCCAGCCTAAACCTCCCCCTGACACAGCTCCAACCATTCCCTCGGGTCTTATCCCTCTTTATCAGGGAGAAGAGAAATAGCACCTCTGTTTATCAATTTCCTGGCACAAACATGCATAGCAAGTTGGACATCAAATTTCACCTCAGAAGGAAATACAAATTTATTTTCCCCAGTATTGCCAGGAATGTGAGTATGGGGCAGCGCCGATCACCTGTAACAGTATTTCTGGGAAATGCTTGGCTTCAGCACTAGAAACACCCTCTGAAAATTTGTCCCTGATCCTAGAGGTATTTCTGCCCTGTTGTTGGAGCTAACAGTGCAGGCTCTGAAGCATCCAGATGTGACCACAGCTGTCAGATCCTGTCACAGTGTCACTGGGGCTGTGTCCCAGCCAAACGGGCTGCCCAGGGAGATCTGGAGTCCCAGTTCCTGGAGGTGTCCAAGGAATGGCTGGACAAGACACTCAGGGCTGGGTGACAAGGTGGGGATCAGTCACAGGTTAGACTTGATGGTCTTGGGGGTCTTTTCCAATTCAACCATTCTGCCTCTAGTTTAATAAACCCTTATTTTCATTTTAGGAGAGACAAATCCTACATTTCTTTATGAAAAGTAAACAGTCCTCTCTATAAGATCTCCTCTGGTGGAAGAGTGTTTTTAATTTCCCAGTGGACTGTGTTTATCAGTATCCTGGGGCACATCTCACAGTGTGATTGAATAGAGGGACACCAAGATGGGGACAACAGAATGTGTCAGGGAGGGGTAACAAAAAGGAATCACAGTGTCCCTGTTCCTGCCAAACAAAAATCACAGAGTTATTGAGGTTAGAAAAGCCCTTTAATATTGAGTCCAACCCTTGACATAGCACTGTCACTGACCCATGGATAACATTTCGAGGGATGGTCACTCCATTATTTCCATCAGCAGCCCAAGCAGAAAGCAAAACTCACCTCTGAGAAATTTTGAGTTTACAGCCGGTTTTGGTAAAGTCTTTCCTGTCTGAGGTCCTGATCCTAGAGCAAGATCTTTAGGGCTCAGTCCCAACTCTCTGAACTGACACCAGGAGTTTGGTCTTCATCTTCATGAATATAACTTTTATTTGCTTAATGAAGGCACCTCTTGCCAAAGGAATAAACACAGAGTGATTTGAATTGGAAAGAACCCAAAACACCATCTAGTTCCAATACCCAACCTCTAATGTTTCTCAGCTCCTGTATTTTCTTGCATGTTGAAGGCACTCAGTTTCATGATTTAAACCCATGGAAAATGATGTATCAACTGTAGAGAGCTTGCAACAGAATAAATGCTTTAAAAATAGGGAAAATTGGGGAAAAACACTGATTTTTCAGCAATTTCAGTAGATTTTCTTTGTGTCTTCGCACCTGTGGCTGATGGCTGAAAAACTAATTAGATAATACACCTAGAACAGCAGGGAGATTTTCTGTAGATGAATCTGATCCCTGAGACTAATTCTTATCCTCCAGAAGGCTGGGCTTCTTTATTACCTGGGTTAAGTGCACTGTAATCCTTTGCATGGGAGGTTGTACTTGGAAATGCAACTTGGATTGCTGTGCTTTGAGTTTTGACTTGTTTCAAAATGATATGGACCCAAGTAAAGAAAAATATGTACATTCTTTAAAAAAAAAACCTAATAAAAAACCTACCTACCCTGCTAAAAAATCCCACCAATGCTACTCCCTCCCAAAAAAAATCCTAGAACAACAAAGAAGTCACATGTAGAAATGAATATTTAAATTTTTAGAAGGAAATCCAGTGATCACAAAAGGGAAGAGCAAATAATGTTAAAGAAATTTGAGGTGGAATATTTCATCAGATCTCAGAAAACATCTCTGATGACAGAACAGTTCAGGTGGCTGCAAAGGATGGATCACATTAAGCTGGCATTTAGCTGGATCCCAATTGCCACAGGAGCCTGATCCTGTGTAGAAAACCTTTGTAGAAGCTGCCTTGCCTTTGTTAAATCACAGAATAAATTAGGCTGTAAGAGATTTCAGAGGTTCTACACTCACAGATCAGATGAGTTTTGAATATCCCCAGACTTGGCTGTTCCTCCACCTCCAAGGCCCCAGTTTCTGATCATCATCACCAATTTATTTTTTTATCCTTCCAAAACAACCTTTTTCCTGCTGCCACTTGTGTCTGCCGTGTTTCAATGCTTTGCTCTTCTGGGAGGAGTCTCTATCCCAAACCTGTACCATGCCCAAGGTAGTTTAGACAAGGATGTGGCTGTTTCCAAGTCCTTCTCCAGGTTCAACAATTCTCCAGTTCTCTTATCACCTCTATCCACATCCTGCACTCCTAGAATCATGGATGGGACCTTGAAGATCACATAATTCCACCCCTCTGGCACAGGCAGGAACCTTCCAGCAGACCAGGTTGCTCAGAGCTCCATCCAAGCTGTCCATGAATGTTTCCAGAGATGGAGCCTTTGCCTATCTATCTACCCTGATAATTCCTAACAAAGTCCCAGACAATAAGGAAAAGAAATAAATTATTTTAGATGCAGTGAATCCAAATCCTCCTAGAAAATAGTTGATGAAAATGTTCTAAGCTGTAAGTGTCAAATCAAGAGGATTTTTTGGCGCTGAAGACAGAGTTTGCATCTCCAGCTTCCTTTCTGATCCGATGGTGAGGTTCAAGGAATTCTGCAAATCCCTGAAATCTCCAACACTTTTCCTACCTGGAAGTGATTTTCCATGGATTTATGACCAGCTTTTACAAGGACCTGGGTGAGGAAAAGTGAGGAATGGTTTAGGCTCATTCATCCATGGAATAGAATGACACGTTGGCTATCAGAGATCTCCTTCCCAAACAATGAAAAACTTAAAGCCCTTTTGATAACCCCTTCTAAGTAATTTAAGTAACAAATTAATTGAGAGAAAAATATACATTCTATCCATTTTGGTCTCTTTTATTTTTTCAGATAATTTTTATATATTCATAGGGAAATGGATAATCTGCTTTCCAGTTCAATGCTTTTATCTTTTCATGAATCAAATTTCTCAAAGTTTGTAATTTTCCATACATTACTATGTCTTGGTTAGACCATAAATACTCCTTGTTAATTAAGATCACATTGATATTTAAAAAATATTTTTCTCCGTCAAAAGTAGGACAGGGCAAATTGAAATGAGCTTTTTTTAGAAAAAAACATGGTTAAGTCTTCAAACTGATTCATATTCCTTGGTAGAAACTCTCACCTACTCTGGGAAAAATTCCACATGAGATCATTTTGTTTATGATTTCTCTCAAAGACAAACCTCAACCAGCTGCATTCCAAATATTAGTGGTGGTCTGCAGATTTTTCTTATGTCTGAAAGAAATGATTTTGCAGAAGTAGAAGCCTCAGTTACTTGAAGAGAAATTTGAGTTGTGGGAAAACTCAGAAACTCAGTTACGGGAAGAGAAATTTCCGACAAAATTCTACACTGATTTATCAACAGAAGTCATAAAAAAATTTACACTGGGACTGCTCAGGTGAGAGGAGAGACACAAATTTTAGTATTAAGTGGGATTCATGAGCTGTCAGTGCTGGATGGGATGGATTCTTGATAATTTAAAGTATTTGAGTCAAGTCTGGAACTCCTCATAAAGGCCTTGAACAGCAATTATAGACCTGGTGCTCAATTCATGGAGTCACATTCCCTGACAGCTCCCCTCCCTCGGCTCAGGAACCTTCTGGGTGACACCTGGATTCCTCTGCTTCTTCTTCTCCCTCAACAGAGAGAAGGAGGAAAAAACCTTTCCAAGATAAGAGCAGTGCAAGGGGCAGGAGGCGAAGGCTGATGTGAACAGATGTTAATGCTGCAAGGGAAGGAGCCCCCCAGGAGAGATGGAGAGGGACTTGGGATAAGGAACAGGAGGGACAGGACACAGGGGATGGCTTCCCACTGCCACAGGGCAGGGTTAGGTGGGATACTGGGAAGGAATTTTTTACTGTGAGGGTGGTGAGCCCTGGTACAGGTTATTCAGAGCAGCTGTGGCTGCCCCTGGAGCCCTGGAAGTGTCCAAGTCCAGGTTGGAGCAGCCTGGGATATTGGAAGGTGTCTCTGTCCATGGCAGCAGGTGGAATGAGAGGATCTTTAATGTCCCTTCCAACCCAAACCATTCCATTAGGTTTTGGCTAAGGGGTCACACAGCTTCCTCTGTGTGAATTCCAGCAGCAGAGGTTTGGTAGGGTTGAGAAATCCAGGAGTTCTCTGCCTGTTATACTTTAATCTTTTTGAAATTTCATCTCAAACTGTGATGGGAAATTGAAAAACATCTCCCCAGCACAGCGTGTAGAAAATCTTCCAAGAGGGGTCCAGTTTTTCCCATGGGTGGACTCCTACAAATTTTCCTGTTGACCTACAACCTCTTTTATACTCAATGCAAGCCTACAAAGAGATGACCTTGGTCCTCTGAGTGAAGGATCCCACTGGAATGGCCCCTGGACCCTCAAAGGTGTGTCCACAGCTGGAAGAGCAGAGCTCTGCAGAGAGGACTGTAAAGGCTCCTACACTGACATTGCATTTAGAACATTCCTGTTAAGGATCTGAGATGGAAACCTTGCTGAATTTATTCTTGCAGGATCCCCAAATCCCTGTCCTGGTAATAGAATCATGACCCTGATCTCTCTGCAAGTGGTTTGTATCTACAAAAGAATCTGTTTAGTGCTAAGAGTGAGAAAGGTGCACAGGCTGTGTAAGAAATGGAATCACAGAATCACAGTCACTAAGGCTGGAAAAGACCTCCAAGATCATCAGGTCCAATCTTCAAGAATTCCAGTCCATGCAGGAATGAGATTCCTCACTGATTTTGTACCTAAAAATGATTTTTTTTGCTGTTGTTTTTGAATGTGTCTTTTTTTGCAAGTAGGAACTGAGAGACAAAACAGGAAGGCTCTGTAAAAGTTCTGTAACTCCTACGTGTCTCTCCTCTGAAAGGGGAGGTCAGTCTTTTAAAGTCCTCGTTTAGGTGAAAATATACATCAGAATCTTGGTGTATTCGTTCTCCTGTTGTTTATTCTTTCCTTATCTGCAATTTCTGCACACCAGGCTTTACACCAGCCTGGCGTGAGGGAGAAAGGCACCAAAGAGCCCCCAACACACAGATTCAAGGTTCTCTTAAAGATAATTCACCCAATTATCACCCAAAATGTTCACTATTTCTACTTTTCTACCAATTACTAACTAAACTTCTATTCACGAAACACTGCACTGTGGCAAATCCCAGCCAATCATTTTGTGACCCAAAACTCTGCAGAATATGGAGTAGATGAAGAAGAAAGAAGAAACCTAAAAATCACAAGGATCCCCCATTTTGTCTTCATCTACTTGCCATTCTAACAAACACAAAAATCCACACTCGTTTTTCACCCTGTGATAAACTACACATTATGCTATTATTTAATTTATATACATGAAAATTCTGTCTTATCCCAAAGCCTAGGAAGCCCTTTCCATGGACAAAGGTTAAAAGCAGGATTTTTCAGAGGAATTGGATGTTTAAAACATGCAGAGAAATATTTTCTGCATTCCAGATTCCAACAGGCTCTTACAGGTGAATTTTGACGGAACAAATAATTTCCCATTTTTTGTCATTCACGTGCTTTTTTGTCTGTTTTTCGTGCCCAAATCTCAATGATCCAGCTGTGGAGCATCATTCTTAGACTGTGACTTTGACACCTGTCATGAACTTGAAAATTTTGGGGTTAGGGCTCTCCAGACTTTCCTGTTAATAGTTCCCTGAAAAAGTTGTTATGGATCTCACCCATCTGTGTCCTGAATAAAGGACTATCAGCCAGGTGAGAAGTGACAGATCCACACAAATCCTTCAGAGCCACCGTCATCTCTGCTCCGCTCCCATTGATTTCCCTGGAGTTGCCAAAAGACAAATAAGATCCCAAAGCATTTTAAGGAGTGAATTGGACCAGGAAAGTTTCCCAGGTCTCTGCAGGCCTTTATTTAAGAGAGGAATATACCCTGGATTGCATTTCCAGATGTACTGGTGTGATTTCAGAGCAGAGTCAGATTTATACCGGAGTTACACGGCCACAAGGAAGAGAGGGATTGGACAAATTGTGCCTAAAGCCCCAGTGGATTTGAGAGCCTTCTCCAGCAGCTTAGGTAGCTTTTCTTTCTATCCTTAGCAACACAGCCCTGCTTAACCCTCCAAGCTGTGGTCAGTCATTTTGAGGCCAGTTTGATTGACAGCAGGTAACCTGTTAACATTTTTCCCTGCCTTTCCCAGTGTGTTTGTTCCTGTAGGTGGCTGGTTGAATGTGTGGCTTTTCTAAATTATTATTATTATTCGATTGGTTTCATTTTTAATCCCTTGGATATTCTGTAAGGAAAGGTCATCTTGAGCCAGAGGGATGAAGTGTTTCAATGTAAGTACAAAATTAAGCATTGAGACCTCTCTTTTTTCTCTAAAAAGGTGTATTTGGGCAAAGCTGAGAGTTTTCCGTTGCAGATTTACAGTGGAATTCCCTTCCAATGGATATATTAAACTTCTCTGCATGGGAATTATTTATATTTCCTTTTTTTGTGGATATATGGTTTTGTAAGATAAGATCTGACAGACCCTGTAGGCTGGGGTGGGTAATCAACTCTGTCACCCAAAACTCAAGGAATAATATTCCTTTAAATTAATTATCCCATAGCAATCCAATGAAATTATTCCCCAATAAAAGTAATATTGGGAAAGTACGTTATAGTTCGTCCCGTATTTAATTTTTTTTTCTGTACTTCTTACAATATGATTTAAAAACTTGAAAAACGTACAAGGCATCTTTGGGAAGCAGTTTAGATTTTTGGGAATGCAGTCAGCATATTGTGGATCACCATTTGTCCAGTGACTACAGTTTGGATAATGGGTTTGTTTGGAAATGATGTTGCTGCTGTTTGAAAGCTCCAGTGTGGGGCTTGTGGAGAAAAAAGTTGAACCCACCTTTCTGGAAGCTGTTGGAAAATAGAGAAATGAGATATTTTTTCCCTGGAAATGTTGAGTTGGAGTAATGGATTGACCTTTAACTGGAAAATAAATAAATGAAGAATTGCTTGGCGAAATGTGTGCGTGGAAAGAATAAATCATGCTGAAATCTTTGGGGTGTGCCTGGATGTAAAAAAAGCAGGTATTTGTCACAATAATGGTCTTTCAAATGATGCCTAATGTCTTTTCATACCTAGCTAAGCTCAAACTTCCATTTATTGCAGCATTTGCTGTAGTACAATGTGCACAAATATCTCACTTGTAATGGTTTTGTAGAGAAATTCAGCATTTACAGCTTTTTGAATGCTCAGTGACAAAATTCCTATTAATGGCAGTGGATACAAAATTGATTCTCCAAAGAATAAATTGTGATTATCACAGTTATTCAAACTAGAACTTCATTCAGCTGCTGCAAGAGAGGTAACCAGGAGTAAACTGAAGGAACCATTTCATTATAAACACATTTACTGTTTTCTAATTCATTTGTGAGCTCTAAAATATTTCCTTTCTTGTAAGGCATTTTTTTAAAATTACCGTAGAAAACTGATACCAACTAAGAACAGAATTTAGAAAATAAATTGGATGTAGGTGTTTGTGGCCAGAGCTCCCTTCTGATTCCTTACTAACAATTCAAATTATTTCCTATCTGTGAGCAGATAAATGACCTGAAGATGACATATCTAAGTGCCATTTTTAGAATTTCCATTGAAATCTGCATAATTAGTCAGAGTAAACTGGGGAATCGCTGCTCATGTTAATGAAATAAATGTACTGTGCTCATTACAGCCAATATTTTAACATTTGTGAAAATAATGTCAATTCTGTTACTTTCCTCTTGTCAAAATCAAAATGTCTTCTTTTTTGGGGGTAATAGTTTCATTCCATGTGAGGCCTGAATTTTTTAGCAACTAACTTCCATGACATTGGCAAGTAATAGAGTCTTGTCTTCATCAGGACAATGACATTAAAACCACTTGTTTTCAAAATGTGGCATGCAACCACCAGGCTGAAACACCAAAACCAGTTTATCTTTTAAAGAGAGGGACACCAACAGAAATTCCACAGATGATCCCAAATCACCTTGGTTTATCAGAACCAAGTTCTCTAGTTCTATTTGATGTCTTGTTCTGTTTGTTATTTGTTTGCATAACTGCCAGAAGTTTTTCGTCCAGAACTCAGCACCTTATGGCATGGCCTGTTCTGAGACCAGACTGCTCTGCCCCTCAGTGAGATCAGGACTTATGGTATGCTACAAAGAGTAATCACAACGTGTAGAAATTCAAGCTTTGTTTTGGTTTTTGTTATGCTCCAGTCCACGGGGTTGAGGGGTTACATGAGAATCTCAGTGCTGTGCTTGTGAAAATAAAGCTGAAGTAATCACTGGCTCTGATAATTTCAGAGAAAACCTCAAAAATATAAGCAAGGAAGACACAAAACTCCAAAGGACAACAATGCACTTTTTGTGGGTTTCGCTTGGGGTCTGACTCATGTTTTTTGTGCCTCGGGGGTGACTGACACTGACTGGATTCCCACCGGAATCCGCAGGACCAGGAGGGTTTGACCGTGAGGAGCAGGGTTAGGGATGCTGTCCCTGCTGTGCTTCCCTGTATCTGCCTGATCCATGAATTCCTGAGAGTCATGCTGGAGCTGCTGTGAGGAGCACAAACCTTGCTCCCACACCAGTCAGGCTCTCATCCTTCCTGACCCAAACAAACCCCACTCTGTTTTTCCTTCTCTTTGTAGCTACCTTTAAGCAAGAGGGATGTCTCAGGTGCCTGCTGACTACCTGTCAACCGCCAGCTCCTACAACTATGAGCCGCCCCTCCCCTCCGTGGCTCGGGCCAGCACCCTCACCAAGGTCCCTCCAGCCAAAAAAATAACCTTCTTCAAGAGTGGGGACCCTCAGTTTGCAGGAGTCAAGATGGCCATCAACCAGCGGAGCTTCAAGAGCTTCAACGCGCTCATGGATGACCTCTCCCATCGGGTCCCGCTGCCCTTCGGGGTCCGGACCATCACCACCCCACGAGGAATACACTGCATCAGCGAGCTGGACCAGCTGGAGGATGGAGGGTGTTACCTGTGCTCCGACAAGAAGTACGTGAAGCCCATCAGCATCACCTCGGGGGGACACCGGCCGGCCCCGCCGCGGAACAGTCGCCCCTCCAGCACCATGAGGAGAGCGGCTCAGGAGGGCAAGCTGGAAGATTATTCCACGCCTTTTACTCACCACGGCCCCAGAATACCCAAGAAAATCACTCTGGTTAAGAACGGGGAGAGCGGATTCCGGCGCTCCATCATCCTGAACCGCAGAAACGCCCGGAGTTTCAAAACGCTCCTGGATGAGATCACGGAGATCCTGCAGTTCCCGGTGAAGAAGCTCTACACTGTGGATGGGAAGAAGGTAAATATCTCTGGTGTTGGTCAGTTGTTCAAACAGGAGTCATCTACATTCCTTGTGATGCAAGTCCTTTAGCTCATGGGTCCAAAAGTTTATCCACATTACCTTAATCCTTCGGGCTTTGTCACGTTAATTGCCTCCCCTTTAATTACCCAGTAGTTTGATGCAGAGGAATCTTGCTCAGCCACTCAAGAACTTCATGTCAAATATTGCTTGGGGTCAACAGGAGGTTTAATGTTTTGCAGTCAGATATAGAACCACTTCTAGTTATAGTGTTTCTCACCTTTTTTTGGGAGGCATGTCCCAACAAAGGTTCAACTTTTCCATACTTGACCACTGGGAATTCAACTGAACAAGGTGGCCCTTTGGTAGCACCTTGGGATCCACAGCAGAGAAAAGACAAGATAACCAACTAAAATGCATTTAAAAATTAAGGTTTGAGGGAAATCAAGAGACACTTTGGTATTAATGAATTAGTGAATCTGCTGTGGGGGTAATTCTTAAAATAAATTGAGGGCAATCCCTTTGTTCTTCTGTTCCCAAAGGAATTTCCTGACAAACCTGAGATCCTCTTGACTTCTTCTCCATCTCTTTTTAGCTAATTAACCTTTACCTCCATTTATTGAGAGATCTCATGAGTTATCCTGACTTGTATTATTTTGCAATAAACTCATTTTCACCTGGCACTGGGAAAGGAATGTGCAGTAGGAAGGAGGGAGGGAGGGGTTAATTTAAGCCATCCTTCCTGGTGGAAGCTCTGTGCCTTATAAAAGAGCTTTCTGCTATTCCCACCAGTCTGGAAAGAGCTTCCAACCAAACCAAATCCTGCTGCCAAGGTATTTTATAATCTAAGGATAGCTAATTAATTTTGCCACTGATTTCTCCAGTTTTCAAGACTTGGACTCCTGCTCAGTCCAGATGGATATAATAACCTTGTGAACTGATAGCAACTCCCTCTTCTTCAATTTGTGAGAATTTTCACTAATTTTTCTAAAGAAAAGTTTTGCCTTCTACTTCTTAGTGCAATCTTAAAGTTCCCCTTTGTAATTCCTAAATAAATTCCCCATAATTTTCCTTTATTCACCATAAACACCAATATTTTAGGTGAGATATGTGCTGAATATGCATTCTGTGAACACAATATCTTCAACTCAATGATCTTGGAGGTATTTTCCATCTTTCCCATGTTTTCCATCAGCAGAAATGTAGGGGTGGGTCAAACACCATCACTTGATCTCTCCATTGTCCCTTCAGATTTTGCTTTTCTAATATCAAAATTTTCATTACCGTTTTTTCAATAAGGAGTTGATTTTCTACACCTTAATAATTTTCACTCCTTTAATTCCTGTGTAGAATATCACAGTGACAGGTGATGAGGGGTCCAACCTCAGCAATATCAGCATCTTCCACATAATTAGGAGATATGTGATTATTAACACCTTTCCTGGGAATCTTTTACAGTGAGTTTTCTGCCATTATTAATTTTAGTAATTTACCTGCAGCTTTCAAACCCTTCACTACTGTTCATTTAATGATCATTCTTTCTAGGGCTTCCTGTTATTCTAGCTTGGGTGCTAAGCATTTAAAACATAAAAAATTCACTCTGTCTTGGATTTTCCAATCTTTTTCTTTCACATTGATTCTCTTAACTCTCTCTGTTCTTCTAAGTTTTTTTTGTCATAACTCAGCTTCAGGACCTCTTTTTCTGATACACAGTTCGTTGTGTCTGAGTTTTCACCAGATATAACTGTTTCATTGAGTGAAATTTGTGAATTCAATGCACAATTTTGAGCTTTCCTGAAATAACCTCCTTCCACTGGTGCTGGAGTTCAATTTTATCTGCACATCTTGTCTTTATACTTAAATTTGCATTTTCTGTTAAAGACAAGGGAAAGAACTTCCATTCTTCCATGATCATTCAGTGATATCTGGATGTTTCATATTTCTTGGGTGTTTCCATTTTTCTTGCATTATTCTCTTTAAAGAATAATTCCAATTCTCTTTAAATAATTTTGTAAACTTCTTTTATCTCAATTATCTATGTCATTTTTTCCCCATGACTTAGCATAGAGATCTTCCTGGGAAAGAGGGCTAGGATTGAGCAGAACAGTAACTTTTGATATTTACTCCCATATTTTAAAAGATTAGCAGAATAATTTCTAATCACTGCATCTGGATTACTGATGGATTGACTTTGTATCTGCCTCAGAATAACAAAATTTGCAGCATTTAATAGGAGGTTCACAACATCTGTTTTTCAGTGAGTTTTTCTTTTGACAACGAAACACAAAAAAAAGGGAAAAATCTCCTGTCTTACATATTAATCAATCTTTCAACAATGGAAGAGATGTTCATAGGCCTCTGAGTGTTTGCTCTTCAATCTCCTTTTGTTTCTTCTACTACTCTAATTCCAGATCTAAACTTAGATCCTAAATGTAGTTAAATCACCTCTGTTCCAATGGCTCTGTTTTGATCTGCTCCATTTTAATATTCTCACCATTTTTTTGAGTAAATTCAGGATGCTTCAAAATTACAAATCTTAATGTAATTTTAGACACACATGGAATCTGCTTGTTTTGTGTTCCTTTCATGGAGTATTGATTTGAGAAAGCTGAGAAAAGTTATTTCTTTGTTTTGTAGTCCACAAATTTTTCCAGTAAACCTCTAGGTTTAATTCAATGGTAACTCAAAGTTAAATTATAGAATCTAAAAATTTTAAAGCCCCGATTCCAGTGGAAGCACATCCAGGTTGGTTCTATTGATATTTACATATTTGCATTTTCATTCTAACTCCTGAAGCCTTCAGTTAAGTGAAGCCAGTATTTTTAATCCTAAACATGAAACAGGTTTCCTACTAACAAATCCTAGTCCCACTGAAGAAAGCAGGTGTGAAGTGTTTGAACACTCACGTCATCAGCATGGACAAATAGCCCATTTTCCCAAATTAACTAAGATTTTCCTTGCCTAGAAATTTGATGATTATGGGACTGGAGAAAAATTTTAATTCAGTTTTTGCTAAGCATAATCAGTTAAATTTTCAGTAAGAAAAGAAGTGTAAATCATAAAGTTTTTTTCAGGTCAAGCCACTCTTTGGTGTTTTCCAGGTGATTAACTGGAAATAATTGGATTAACCACCCAAACAGTGAAATTTGTTATTTAGGTTAACATCGACACACAACTGACTGGCCAGTGAAATTTTGTGCATGTTCTTCCACTAAAATATAGATAATCCTCAACCTAGTTCATTAATTCTTTTAAATGTGATTATCTTGTGAGGCGTTTGGGATGGGGGAACATTTTGTCTGTTGGACCCTCTTTATCAATTATAGGATACAGGAAGACAGGCTGAGAGTAGTAAATTAAGCTAGGCCTAAGTTTTAATACACTCCTTACAAAGTACTGCAGATATTTAGATACTGGCAAAACACAAGCATGGAACTCTACATCCATTAGCTGATGAGACTGTTGGAAATCACGTATTTCCTAGTTTTTACTGAGGACATCAGTTCTACACTAAAAAAAGAACCAGGTGTGTCAATATCTCAGTAAAAAGAATAATTGTGGGTTATCTTCTCCATCAGATGACCTTTTGACTAGGCTCTGGGAAGTTTTTATAGCGCATAGTGGGTTTTCTTCCTCATGGTCTAAACCACAGGAATGCACCTCTGTTCAGATCCCCAGCTCCCGCCTCAGGAGAGGGAAGGATGTCTCTAGGGGCATAGAGACAGAGATCACAGAAAGGGCAGAAATCCTCCCGGGCTGTAAGAAATGACGTGTAGGATAATGAGGCAGCAACAGAGGATTTCCCTTACAAATGGCAATTATCCAGGGCCCACCAGCTGAACAGTCATTAAGACTTTGTTAAGTCACAGGAACCCAGCACCATGACTGTGTCCAGGCACAGATGTCTTGACTTCTGAATCACTAGGCCTTCCTTTTACTGCCTGTCCTGAATTAAAACGAAAAACCAAACCAAACTCTTCCTCAAAATCCAACGTTCTCCTCACATGGCGTTTGAAACCACACTTGTGAGATGGCAAATAGTCTACATAGTTTATGGCTACTGGTGGCAATTACCAAGATCAGCTCAAATGGGATTTATCAGCCCTCAGAAGAGCTTTCCAGGGGATGTGGCCAGTTTTATGTTTGTTGGAGTGAGGCCAAGGCTGAGATGTTTTTTTTGTTTGGGCGCATTCAAGGCTGACCGTAAGTTGTAACATTTAATGAGCGAATCTGATCCGGTTTTGCTGAGTGGAAGACCAGAAAGACTCGATTTTGACTCAGATTCTGCAAATGAGATCATTGCAGAAGGAGCACTGTGTGCCACCAAATTTCCTTGAGGGATCAGAGAATTGCCATGTAGGTTAATCAGGGGAGCAATCATGAGTTAAGGAATGTTTCCTCAGGCACCATGAACTGTGGACTGCAAAGAATTAGTTATTAGAAACTCCTTGGGGTAAGAATCCTCAGTTTTCTCCTCTGTTTTTGTGGAATATGGCACAGGTTGCACTTAGGCAAGACCAACTATCATGGGCAAGTCAAGTCATCTTTGACCACATCCCAGTCTTGGAGAAAGACAGAATAGCCCAAATGAAATGACTTCTTCCCTGGTGTATCTCCCCAGTCTCCAGCAACCTGTAGGATAAGATCTTCAGCCCAAAGCATCACAATGAGCCCTCACAGCTATTCCAGGAGCCAGGAGAGGATCAGAGCACAGACCCTGACACCAAATGACACCATCTGTGGGTAATCACACTTTGTAGCATCCAAAATAGGGTCTAATTCCCACAGGGGTGGCCACGTTCAAGCTGCTTTTTAGAAAAGCTCCCTGGCATGTGTTAACTCCCAGATCTGCCCAGGAATTTCTTGGGAGAGTGCCAGCTGACCCAGGCTTTAAATGCTCTAAAGACCACTCTAAGAATTGTGGTAGAGGCAGCGCTGCTCCAGTGCCCTGGATCCAAAATTGATTTAATTTACCAAGACTTTTATTTTTATTTACTTAATTTTACAAACTTTTATTTTTAGACGCTATTAGCCAAGCTGGTGGCCTAACTATTATTACTAAGTCGTTCTTGATAATGACTGTATTTGCAGCGACCTAGGGGTGCAAGGCCAGGAAACAGGCTTGTCTGACATATTTCCTGACTCAGATTTACACATCCATAGAGCCATTCCTGGGACATCTGTAGGCTGCCCGCAGGCATCCTCTCAGCCACTCGTGTTTGGGCTCTCCACCAAGATCATCTGTCTTAATGACAGGTGTCATCAAGACCCTGATGGAAGTGCAGGAGGAAAACGGGACACATGGAGGCAGATAAGCTGGTTTAAAATGTGGTGTGTACATAAACAGTGAGAGAAGAGAGGTGATAATTTGCCTCCGTGGGATCGTTAATTTTCTGGTTGCACGTTGACGTATTCACTGTGACACTCGGTTTCTGTGCTCAGGTATGAAGGATTGCAACCAATTCCAGCCCCTGATCTGGAGCAAACAGTTGTTATCAAGTGAGCTGTGCCACTTTTCCACCCACCACGTGTGTGACTCATGGTCTAAAAACAAACCACAGGTTTCAGGTTTGATATTCTGTGATTCCGTGCCAAAACCACAATGACTCCAGCAAGATTTACACAAGCGATCTGTAAACCTCAGCAAAACTTTCCATGAACCTCATCCACGAGAAGATTCATATCCAGGTGTGTTTTGTGAACCTTTGAGATGCCCTGAGATCATCTGGCCAGGTGCCTCATGAGGTAGAGTTAAAGGGACCCTGTGTTTAGTGACTTTCTTATCTAACATGCAGCAAATCTGATATTTTCTTATCTAACATACACCAAATGCAGATGATTCCTTTAGCCTGAGGAGGTTTTGTTCTTTCAGTAATAATGGAGCTAAGTGTAATTGCTTTCTAATCCTTCTGAATTTAATCCAGGGCAAAGACATTTCCAATCATGTTATTGAGTACATGCAATAATCATGGAATTATGGAATCCACTGAGCTGGAAGGAACTCCCAAGGATCACGTAGTTCAACTCCTGGCCCTGCACAGGACATCCCAAAAATCCCACAATGTGCCTGAGAGTGCTGTCCAAACCCTCCTGGAGCTCTGGCAGCCTTGATGGTATCACCAGTAATATTTCCTAATTTTTCCTAATAGCAATTTAGAAAATTCCAGCCCTCAGTCAACTTATCCTTAGGGACTTCCATTATAAAACCAAAAGTTTCTGCCGTGCTGTGGGTACCTCCTACAACTATTTATGGCATTTTTGAGTTTTCTTCAGAACAAACGATTTTGATTTTAAAAGCAAGTGGTTTTGAAAAAAAGGAATTGAATTTTTTATAGGTACAATTTTGTCACATTTGAGTTTTTTCCATCTTAAACAAAATTTAGAAAGTACTTAGAGGAAAATTACTTCTCTAGTTACCAACATATATAAGCTTAGAACTCTGGAAAGATTACAGACAGACAAAGAAGAAACAAAACTTATAACCCCAGACTTATAAAATGTAGATTTGTCAATGCAAGAAAGGGCACAAAAGTGCATAACAATAATTTAAAGTTAATATAAAAATCCTGTATGGGGGTTTTATTTATGAAAAAATGTATTGAGCCAATAAAAACAGCTCTGTGTCAGTAACAGGTAAATTGCCAGAAAAAAACAGGGTTCATCAGAAAAAGTTCTTACAAAATATTTTATGAGAAATGCGAGCTTTTCCTGTTGGTGGTTCTCTTTATAGTGCAGAAAAGAAGCACTAAATAAAAGTGGACTTCAGGAGAATAAGATTTGTCACCATGATCTCTCTATTTATTCATTTGCTGAAAGTGCAAAAAATAGCAGAATTCCACCCTCTCCTGGAAAAACTGTGAATTTTCTGTACATACTTGCAGTCGAAATCACTGTTTCTTCAAAGAATTTTCACAGGAAAGTCTGTGCGTTTTTTCATAGGGAAATTAGGTTTTACAATTGCAGACTTGAGAGTCTTTAGCCAGTAAAAGGAGAGGAAAAGAGAGGATTTTTACATTTGCATCGATTTTCTTCTTCCTTTTGGACCTTAAATATGGAATTCAAAGGTTTCTGCTGCAACTCTTAGCAAGGTCTGGAAGCAGAGGTAAAAACCTTCCCACTTTTCCCATTTATACCATGGACTTTGCAAAATGAGAGTGAAACCTGGACTCAATAACAAAAAAACCCCACAAAAACCTCAATTAAACACAAATTTTAAGGTGAATGTGTCTCTCTTTGTGCCCAGAGCTTCTGGAGCCCACAGATTTTACCCACAAAGTTTGTGTTTAGAGGCATCCAAGATGACAAGACCATGGATCAATTCCCTACGGATCTGTGAGCTCGATCCAGGAGGATCTATATCCTCAATCCCATCTCCCAAAAACAACTGGAGCATAACTATGTTGTCCCTCCCTCCTTTCCCCACAATTTCCAACCTTCTCATCCACAATGTAAATATTCTCTGTATGAAAGGAGTGAGTTTTGACAATTTTTGGTCGTGGGGAAAAGCTTGAACACCCAAACTGGATCCTTCCCACTGACTCAGCCAGCACAAGGCTGAGCACAAGAACCAAATGTTTCACATTTTTCGAGTCACGTCAATTTTTAAGCTAATCCTGCCCCAGGAGAGGCTCAGGGCAGGCTCTCAGGGTGGAGTGGATGTCACTGACTCATCATTTTCAAATGCTGGTGTTGGATGGACCAGATTTAATGAATCCAATGCCAAAGGGGCAGGTGGGGAGCTCTGGTTTCAGTCAGAAGGTGAAAAAAAAACAGAAGCAAAACTTTTCTAGAATGGCCATCCTCTCTTCTCAGTTGAAATTTGCTCCTTTAGCAGCAGATTGCTCTTTCTCTGGCTGCTTCACAGGTTGAACAGAGTCAGGCCTAGTTTTGAGCTGACAAGGTGGGTGAAGAGAGAAAAGGCATCAAAACTTGCATATAAAGCCAGTGCAATGTGGACATCTCCCCAAATCTCCCAGCACTTTCTGAAGTCCTTGGGAAGCCTCCCATAGTCTTCATCAGGAACCAACTCATCCTGCACAGGGGCAGGACTGGTGGCACCTCACACTTAATCAAAACTTTCAAACTGATCCAGGCTAGAAATCACATTTCTTCCCATTTTTATCCTCTTTTCCTGTTTCTTAAAAACATGCTTTCTCCATGCCTTCATTTTCCCCACCAATCCTCTTCCCTTCCCCTTTTCCCTTCGCTCATGAGGTGTTTATCTTCTGCTACTATCCAAGTGATTTCCAACAGCCACCGATTTTTTGATTGCAGTATTTCTCTTGGAATGATGGAAGAATTGTTCATCCAAAGTATATTCAGGGCAAAACCCAGGATGTTTTTTTGATATGTGTGCAAAATGTCACACACAAAAAGCATCCATGAGTACTCCAGGAAAAGCTGCCAGCAGAGCAGTGATCTTTGTTTGTGCTTGACTGAGAAAGCAGAGAAGGTCATTATTGCATTTTTCCTCTCTCTTTCATATGTTTTACTTGGCTCTTTGAGTGCTTCATGGCCTTCCAAAATTCATTTTTTCATGTATCTTTACACTGTGGGCAAACCTGAAAGCTGAACAGGTCATGTCTGCAAAAATCTAGAATATGTTGATGTTTGGAGAAATGTTGGAATGACAAATTATCTTACACTGCTGCATTTCAGCATATGGAGCATTGGACTTGCCCATATTCTCATTAAACAAGCATCAAATAAGGGTGGGAGCTTGTAATTTGTGTTTAACAAACCACCTGCTCTTACAAGAGCCTTGGACAGAGGAATCTGTCGTGATTTATGCATCTTCCCTTGGTAAAAGAAGGTTTTGGGATGAGCCTTCCAGTACCTGAAGGGTACTGCAAAAAAGGTGTAGAGAGACTTTGGAGAAGGACATGGAGTGGCAGGACACAGGGAATGGCTTCCCACTGCCAGAGGGCAGGGATAGGTGGAATATTGGGAAGGAATTGTTCCCTGTGAGGGTGGTGAGGCCCTGGCACAGGGTGCCCAGAGAAGCTGTGGCTGCCCCTGGATCCCTGGCAGTGTCCAAGGCCAGGCTGGACAGGGCTTGGAGCACCCTGGGATAGTGAAAGTTGTCCCTGCCCATGGCAGAGGGTGGAACAGGGTGGCCCTTGAAACCTCTTCTCACCCAAACCATTCCCATGATTCTGTGTTGATCTCAGGACCTGATATTTAATTTAGCTTAAGAATCCATGAGAATTTTGATTTGGGAGATGCAAGGGATGTGTGTGCTCTCTTCTGGACTAATAATCTGGAATCTGCCATTTCCAGAGGATTAGATCCATTTCCATGCAGTATTGCCTCTTGTTCTGTGTTCCTCCTGAGGACAGGGAAGAGCCTTCTGACCCGTGCCAAAGTCAGAGAAAGGGAGAACAAGTCACGCACTTCCTGATCTCTTCCTCCTCCTTTTCTTCCACTGCTTTGCTAATTTGTATGTGGGCATGGAGTGGCAACACCCCATGATTCACCTTCTGACCACAGATTACCCAGCCACTCCCCAGAAGAGCCACTCTCTAATTCCTCTGGTGCAAAGTCTGGGGAAGGGAAGGGCAAATGTGTTCTTTGCATGAATAAAATGCAAAATTCGTTCTCGGCTAAACCACAATACATCAATTCACAGCCTGGATGCCTCCGGGTTGGATGTGGCACAACCACAAAGCAACAGGGCTGTTCACACCCCCAGGAGGTGTAAATGGGACTGGAAGAGAAAACAGAGGAGATGGAAGAGCTCTAGGAAAGGAGGCAGTGAGACAGCACAGGCCATGGACTCAGCCCATTAATCTGTTCCTCAGTGGGTCTATTTCCAGGTTTTTCTGTTTCTCCCGTGCATCTCGGCACTCCTTTGGAAGGTGGAAGTTTATAGACTTGTCCTCTGAACCATATCTTGCATTATTTCCACATTCTATCTGTCTCAGATGTCTTTGGTTGGCTGGCAGCCAGCAGGGGCAGAGCAAAGGTGTCTCCTTGGCTCTGCCTTAATCAGAAACTGATATCTGTGTTCAGCTTCTGAGGTGAGCTGGGCTAAGTGGTTCTTTCTCTGGGAAGAGCCAGAGGGTGACATGTTCCACACATCAACCAGCTGCATCTGTGTTTTAGAGGAGCTGTGATTGCCTTCCTTCTGTATAGGTATTGATGACATTTTATTATTAATTGTGTTGCAGTAGCACCTAGAGGCCCTTGCTGAGATCCCAGCAGTTGGTGGGTCCTGTACAGCAGAATTCATGGGGACAATCCATTCTCTATGGATAGCAGCCAGACTGAAAAAAAAAAAAGAGAATTTCAGAAGAGAGGAAATGTTTTCATTTGCACCTCACTTGTAGTGATCTTCCCAGTGGAGCTTAAGGTCCATAAATCATTTTTATTGGAAAGAACATCAAGCTTTTTTGAACTGATCCATAAATGTCATATCCCACTGGGGCAGGGAGTTCCTCTGGTGGGGAATAATGAATCATAAATCAGAATGGTTTGAGCTGGAAGGGATCTTAAAGATCATCTTGTTCCACCCCTTCCACTAGACCAGGCTGCTCTAAGACTCATCCAACCTGGATTTTTGACCTCCACTCACAGCATCCATAATCCTCTTGGATCCTGAGCCAGAGTCTGTGGAGGTCACCAAGTTTTTCTCCATCTCTTACAGTGGGACTTGGATGAGGTTTTAGAGTAAGATTGAGAAACTTGGGAGTCTATTCTACCAAGTGCCAACTGCTAGAGACTGATCCCCNGTTTTAGAGTAAGATTGAGAAACTCGATTTAATTTTCAGGTATTATACAATAAAACTTCAATGGGAGTCTATTCTAGCCCACCAAGAGCCAACTGCCAGAGACTGATCCTGTGAATTATGGTGGATTTTTGTCTCTGATAATCCACAGCCTGAATTTTGACTGAGTTACATCAAGGGAACTCTGAAAAGGCTTGAATGGATCCCGAGTGATCCAAAAGAGCTCTTTGCTAACCCATCAAACACCTTTATCACAAACCATTATTTCTCTTCCATTTTATTCCTAATTGTTCACTTATAGATTAAAATATTCTTGAAATTCCCGTGTTTTGGGACTCAGCTTGCAAATGAAGATACCTCATTTTCTAACTCTATGAATGTGGTTGATGTTTCCTGCTGAGCTTTCCAGTCTCATATTTATCTTTTATCCTGTCAGCCATCCTCAGGCACATATTGGATGCTCTAAAACATCTCAAATTATTCTATGAATCTTTTAGACTCTGTCATCAGTGAGAGTCAGGCATGTCCAAGGGGAGGTTGTTGGCATGGATCAGGTGAAATTATCTGTCTCCCTAAAATATTAGCTGCTCTCCACCAAGAAGCCTTGATTGTAGATGATGAGTTACAATCCTTTGTGTTGAATTAATGGAGAAATATCAGAGCAGGGCATTCTCTTCTCCATCACATCTCCTTCAGGTGATCACTCTGTTTTAAGGGCTTACAATCTGTTGCCTTTGGTTTTATTTTAGCAAAATTATGGTGGCATTTAATACAGTTTTCTCTGAATGTCCTAGCATGGCTTCTCAGGAATCTTGCTGTGGCAGCCTGGGGGAAGTGGGCAACCTGTTTACCAGAAAAATCTAAGTTTTGCTATTGCTTTAAAATTATGGAATCATCATAGAAATTATTAAGGTAGAACAGGACCTCCACAATCATGAGGATCAACCTTCAGAAGAAACACATCCCCCTTCAGTGGCATTCAATTGTCTCCACTGTGAGAGTTAAGCAGATAACATTCACCTTCTTATCTTTCAGTTCCACCCCACATTTTCTTAACTGATGTCTCCACAAAATTAACATCCACTTCTACAATAAAACACAGAATCACATTATCACCGATTTTGGAAAATACTTCTGAAGATCATCTCATCAAACCTTCCTTGGAATTCACACTGTTCTCTGAAAGATCGTTTCCACCTCTTAATTAATCTGAATGGCAAATCAACATCAGATTATTTTCTCAGGATTAAATCCCATCTAACATTTCATGCCCCTCTCTGGGGCTCACACGGTTCTGAAACAGGAGTAGCATCTGCTTTTCCCCATGATCCTACTGCCACATCTTGTAATCTTATCTCTCTCCCAGTTTCTCTCTGATGTTCAGTTTCTTCTCCCATCATGAAAATCCGTGGCAGAAATTGCACGAAAAATACAGCTGCTCGAGTCATAAAAACTCTTTGGTGGTTGCTGTGTCCAAGAAGAACAGGATCACTCCTCTTGAACAATAGAAAAGAAGAGGCTGGAGCCCCTCTGCTCTGGAGCCAGTCTAGCACAGCTGGGAACGTTCCCCTGGAGAAGAGAAGGATCCAGGGAGAGCTCAGAGCCTCTTCCAGAGCCTAAAGGGGCTCCAGGAGAGCTGGAGAGGGACTGGGGACAAGGGATAGAGGGACAGGATACAGGGAATGGCTTCCCACAGCTAGAATGCAGAGACAGATGGGAATTTGGGAGGGAATTCTCAGCTGTGAATGTGGTGAGGCCCTGGCACAGGGTGCTCAGAGAATCCCAAGTGATTTCCAACAGCCACTGATTTTCTGATTGCAGTATTTCTATTGGAATTATGAAAGAGTTGTTCATCCAAAGTACTTTCAGGGCAAAACCCAGAATGTTCTTTTTTATATGTATGCAAAATGCCACACACAGGAAAAAAGCATCCATGAGTACTCCAGGAAAAGCTGCCAGCAGAGCAATAGCTACACACCCTGGGATCCCTGGAAGTGTCCAAAGCCAGGCTGGATGGGGCTTGGAGCAATCTGGGCTAGTGGGAGGTGTCCCTGCCCATGGCGGGGGTGGGACTGGATGAGCTTTAAGGTCCCTTCCCACCCAAACCATTCCATGATGGTGCTGATGGAAAGAAAGCTCCCAGTTTTCCTCATTTCCCAGCTGTAGACAATGTGATGAGTGCTCTAGAGAAGCCAGGGGAGACTCTACCACTGCTTGAAATTTAGCCAGTATTTCACTCAGCCCTTCCAGGAGCAAGAGTGGACACTGGAATGCCTGCAGGGTCAGGATGTGATCCCTTTAGATTATAAACAGTTTTTGCATATTCCTTAAAATGAAGGAAATCCAAGAAGAACCCTGTGGGCCTTGCCCAGGACACACCGAGTGAGCTGCAAGTTGCTGAACATGAAAGAGGGGCTGAGAGGTTCAGTGATAACTCAGCTCTAGTAAAAAATGTCATATTGATGGCCCTGAAAACAGATGTTCTGTGGAAATCCCGGGCAGTGGTTGAGAGGATGGGGTTTGTAGGAGTTCTGTTACTCTCACATGACTTTTCCCCTGATAGGGAAGGCTTGTCCTTTAAGTCCTCATTAAGTAAAAAAGCGAACAGGACTCTTGGTTGATCTTGTTCTCCAGGTTGTTTATTCTTTCTTTATCAGCACATCAGGCTTTACACCAGCCTGGCGTGAGGGAGAAAGGCACCAAAGAGCCTCTAACACACAGATTCAAGGTTCTCTTAAAGATAATTTACCCAATTATCACCCAAAATGTTCATTATTTCTACTTTTCTACCAATTACTAACTAAACTTCTATTCACATAACTCTGCACTGTGGTAAATTCTAACCAATCGTTTAGTGACCCAAAACACTGCAGAATATGGAGGAGATGAAGAAGAAAGAAAAAGCCTAAAAACCATAAGGATCCTCCAGCTTGTCTCCATCTACTTACCATTCTAATTTCCCAAAATTCTACATTTCTCACCCTGTGATAAATTACATATTGTGCTACCTCCTAATTTGCATTCCTGATAAATCTGTCTTATCTCAAAGTCTAGGAAGCCCTCTCCATGGACAAAGGTTAAAAGCAGGGTTTGTCAGAGGGTTTGGATCCTTTAAAACATGCAGAGGAATATTCTCTGCATGCTGGATTCCAACAGGGGTTCCAGAGCAGTGTGGGAAGGCTCCGTATGGAGCAGAGGGAATGAATTTCTATCCCAACCCTGCCCTGCCCTGAAACAGTGGATGCTGCACTCTGAGAAACAGGATGCATTTAACCCTCAGAAAAAATTCAGTTGTACTTAAAACTACCAAAATGCTTTTAACAGTGAAACATTACAAAGATGGATCCCTGGAATTATAAATTCAAAGAGATTAGTCTTGCAAGGTTTTGGGAAGAAAATTTACATTATGGACACAAACACAGCTGAAGTGCTGCTGATGTCAGAAATACCCCACACTACAAATACAGAATATTTTAAGCGACATAACACAAGTGTATTCCATATAAAAAAATGTATAAATTCCCTAACTCCATGGATGCCTGACTCTCTGTCATTGGCACCATCTATTTTCTGCACACACAGAGCAGCAGTGATGAGTGTGTTTGAAATATCTGCACCCAGATACAGAACCACGTGAGAAAATGTGGGCAAAAAATAGCTTTCACTGAAAAAAAAAAGTCCTTTAAAAATAGGAACAGTTCCTAAAATTAGTGGGGCTTGAAAGACCTATTTTTTTACTTTAGGGACAGAACATGTTTCTGTCTATTTTTCTTTTTTTTCCCTCTTTCTTTTTCTTTTTCTCTTTCTTCTTTTCTATTCTTATGTTTTTTCTACTTGCNAAAATAAAAATAAAAATAAAAATAAAAATAAAAATAAACAGGAAAAAAGAACAGAAAACTAAAAAAGGAAAATTAATACACAAATGGCAAAAAATATATTCAAAATATTTGATTTATTAAATTCTAGACTTTCCATAAACTTTTAAAGTGAGCTGGAAAGATGTTTTCATTAGGATTGTATATATTTTCTTTAGGAATAGATGGACCAGAAGTGCAATGAACACAGGAAAACTGAGATTTGTGAGCTATTTTTCTGTTTCATGGTAGCCCTCACATGAATTTTGCAGTTTGGTTGCTTTGCAGAATTTCATGAAAGTTCCAGTGAGAAAAGCTCTGTTTTGGGTTCCATAGCAAACTGGAGGAGCCTAAAACAAAGCATTGTTATAACACAAACTGAAAATAAAAAATAATGGGAAGACAAATGGATTTTTACTGTATTCCCACTAAAAAGCTGGTGCCATAAGTTTTGTTACAAGAAATGTTTTCAGAAGTGATTAACTGGATCTAGAATATGCTTCCATTTCTCTCTGTCTTGCTCTTTCACCCTCCACACATTGATCCTCTTACTTGCACCAATCCCTTCGTGCCTCCCGCAGTTCTGGTGGAACATCTTGGAAAACCCCGGGAGCATTTCACAAACTGAGGGCTTGGGCTCTGGAGTGGCCCTGGTTCTTCATTCCTTGGCTGTAAGAACATTTAGAGGCCAAGGTCTTTCCTTCACGTGCTGTCATCTCAGACATGTGTGACAACTGCAGAACTGTCATTGCTGCTCCCCTGAGATTATTTATCTTGGTTCTCATTAAGGGGATGATGATTAAGGGACAGGGTGAGGCCAGAGTGCATCTTGCTGAGCCCAACACCAGTGCTGGCTTGGTAACCCATGGCGTGATCAACTCTTGTTGAGGTCTTCCCCACACCCTGGAGATGTTCCCCTGATGTAACAGGCTGAGGAGGAAGAGACATCCCATGTTGTGGAAATGCACAAAGCTGCCAGGAATTGGGTGTTCCAAAGTCCTGTCAGACAGCAGGAGAGTCTTCTCCTTCTTTTGAAAGACATCAAGTATCTTACCTGAGAGCTCAACTTCAGTCTTTCAAATGAGAGGTTGCAGAAACAAGATGGAAGATGAATCCAGAATCTGTCTGTCCAGGGCTTCCCACAGGACTGATTCCTGCTCTTTGAGAGAGACAAAATGTGTTTGGGTAAAAGCTGGGTGGGGATCTGAGAAACCTGATTCAGCTGAAGATGTCCCTGCTCATTGTAGGGGATTGGACTGAACGACATTTAAAAAGTCCCTTCCAACTCAAACTATTCTAGGATTATACAGTTCCATGAGAAGTGACTCGTGAAGGACTTGGTGTGTGATCCAGGAACAGGCCATGTGGTGAGGATGAAGGGTGCAAACCTGAGTTCTCGTGGAGGAACAAAGATTCCTGCACAAGCACTTCCCATGCTGGGGACAATGTCCCTCATTGTCCAGCGCTGAGGAAATATTTGAGGGAATATTAGGGGAACTAATAATTCTTGTCCCTTTTCCTGAGCAAGAAAAGGATCAACTAAAGGACAAAATGAAATGTAGCAATGTAGAAATGTAATAAAAGCTGCCCTATACAGGAATTAAATTAATTTAAAGGTTATGATTCTCTGTTAGGCAAACTGAAATACCTCCAGTTCCACCCTCTTCCTCACTACCACATGGAATATGCCCAAATTTTTTTCAGAATATGTAAAATCTTGTATAATACATAATAAATGAGATATATTCTCCCTTAGGCAATATCTCCCAGCCCTTCCCTATCTTAGGAAATTTGATCAAAACACAGCAGAGCTTCTCTTTCTATGTAGGAATTTTCCAACAGGCTCTGGCAGACTCAAAGTTTCTCCAGAACTGTTTGTTTTCCTTGAAACACAGAATATCCTGAACTAGAAAGGACTTACAAGAGCCATAAAGTCCAGCTCCTGGCCCTGCAGAGCAAAACCCCAAAACCAGCATTGCATGCCTGAGACCCTTATCCAAATACTCTTTTTATTCAGGTGATGACTCATTGTCAGTTGATTCCAGGCCTGGAAGAACCAAATTCTTCGGTCTGGGCTCATGGTGCTGCTCTTGTTGTTCCCTTTGCAGATCGACAGCATGCAGGCCCTGCTCCACTGCCCCAACGTGCTGGTGTGTGTAGGCCGGGAGCCCTTCAAACCTGTATCCATGGAGAATTTGAGGAAACACTCGGTGGAGAAGCTGCCCAACCTGCCTCCCCGCTCCAACAACGGCAACAACGTCAACGACAACAATGAAAGTGAGAGAACCTCGGGGCCGAGTCGCGCGGTTGTACCCAGGCCTGTGTCCCACGGCTTGGGGAGTGCAGGCCTCTATTGTGCCGTCCCAAAGCACAGATTTCATGTGGAAAATGCCCTTCCCTCTCCCTGCCTCCCAGGCCTTTCCAGCCTCCCCTTCTTTTTCTCTGGTTTCCTTCTAGGATTTCCTCCCTACACCCCCTAGTCTTTCTTTTGCATGTTCTCCACGTCTGGCTGACTTCCCTTCCTCTTTCATATCTCTAGGTCTCCTTTTCCTTCCAGAACTCCCTCCTTTCCTGTGTCTGTCCCCTCAGACCCTTGAGATTTCCCACGAATCCTCTATCCCCGTGTTGTCTGTCCTATCATGCCTTCCCTGCTGCATTTTCCTGCACCCAGATCAGAGGATGCTCTGGTTCTGCCAGCAGGAGACTCAGTTTCTCCTGCAGGTTACAGCTGGCCTTTTGGGAACAAAGTGTGTTTTTATGGAAAGATTACATTCAGAAAGCAGTATGTTATGGATTATTCAGGATTGTATTTCTTTGGCACCTCACCATGAGTTATCTAAGGTCACAGGTAACTAAAACAGCCACCCTCAGTAGCCTGGGAAAAGAAACTTCCCAATTCCAAAGGGCAATTAAACTCATCTGTATTAAGGATTGATTGTAGGATGAAATTAAGTGTGCCCTGGAGGTGCATCTGTTTCTCTCCATTGTCTATACCAGGGGCCTGGAAAGATTCATGTGTTGCCAACAAGTTGCAGAAACTTTAGGACTGAAGCATCCTATGCTCACTGTCCAAGACATAAAAAATTGGATGGAAACATGGGAATAAACTGGGGCTTTGCACATCAAGAGACTGAGTAAATCCATCAGTTCAATCATTAGGATGGTTCGGGAAGAGTTATTTAATGGGATTTTGATGTGCTCCTGTTCAGCACTTCCTTCCTAAAATGCCTTCCAATCAGCTGCATATCCATATGCCCATGGAGGCACAGGTTTGTCTGGATGCATGGACAAGGAAATTTTGGACAAATGCATATTTGAAACAAGACAGATTAATTTCTTGGAAGACAGCCTGATAACAATATATTCTGCTTGAAATGAAGAGACCTAAATAAACCTATGCAGATCACTGCACGGACCATAAAGATCTTCCATTGCAATTCCTAAATTTCCTTATTCTCACTAATTTCTTCTATAATTCCCACTATTTCTCTTTGTAATTATCACCATCTTACAATTCCTTTTCTTTGTCCTTTATGTTTTAATAAGAATTATAATTATTCTTAGTGGCACATCCCTGCAGGGACTGAGTGTTGCTCTGGTCTACATGGCCACACATTTCCTGGAATATGAGTGGACAAGTGGATGATGCACAATAAATATGTGACCAGCTAAGGAAGAGGGTCACTTCTCCATATATTTTTCCCTGGTTAAATAAGAATGAAAATTTGCACAGTTAAATAAAAGAATATTTGTAACGTTATAAAACGCCCAGACTCAAAGACTAAGTTGCACTATGTGTGTATATATGTATATTTTATTTTTCTTAATTTTACCTCCTGACATATGCTTAATAAAGCAAAGTGTTTGTGTATCAATTTATTTTTTAAAATAACATTAAGATGTAGAAGATTTTATTACAGATTATTAATTCAAAATGTGACATTTAACAAGGAAGTTGGACTAGATTATATCCAGAGGTCCCTTCCAACCTTAACTATTCCATGATTAATAGACATCACTTAGTCAAAGACAAATTTTCAAATTATGTAAATTGACACAGGCTTGGCTTTAACAGAATAACATCAGGATTCACTAGCTTGAGGGTTTGACTTATATATTTTCTGTCATCTTTATGTGAGTTAACATCTTTCTCCATCTTTCTTTTCTTCACTCCAGTGAACTTCGGACTGAAAGCCAAAAAAAGCGTTATCCATCCACGGTCAGCATCCAGCAACAGATCAATGAGATTTTCCTTGTCATCAGAAAAATCATACCCCAATGGCCTGGCAGCCTCTCCAGAAAACGGGGCACCCTTCTCCAACGGCTGCTCTCACCCAAAAGCTGGGGACCTGGTCCAGTCCTTGGTCAACGATGACATCGAGAAGAGGGTCCATGTGAACAAGGATGGGAGCTTGTCCGTGGAGATGAAGGTTCGCTTCCGTTTGCTCAATGACGAGACTTTGCAGTGGTCCACACAGATCAAAAAGTCCAACCTGATGAACCAGCTGCCCTGTGAAGAGTCAGGAATGGAAGAGGACAGTGGAGTAGATCCCCTACAGAAAATGAACCCAGAAGCCAGCTCGGAGGCAGATGATTCCTTATATCCCTGTGATATCGATTCCTACATGTCCAAACTTGAGGAATCTGAATGTGATGAGGCCCATTGTCACAGCTGTGGAAAGAAACACCAGGACTATGACATTTGGAAGAACCCCATGCACATGTCCCAGAGGGAAGACCCCGGCGTGCGAAGCACCTGGCACGCACGGTCATCGTGTTCCAGCACATCTTCTCGGAGGAGAGTGGTCCACAAAAAAATGACATCTGTGGATAGCATCCACACCACATCCAGTGAGGAATTCTCTGAGCACATTGTGCGAGAATCCTCATCCTACTCAGAGACTATAAAGAACAGAGTGGCGTATCGATCCGTTAAAAAGTGTATGTGCCGAAGAGATTTGTCTACTGGTGCTTCTAATGGAGAAAAACAGCAGGAATACACTCGGACAAGCACAGGAAACAGCCAGAGGCCTTCATCCTTGGGCTTGATGTCACATTCAAGCTGTGAAAACAACCTGGATACTCAAGACAGCCCTGAAGACCAGGAGATCACCAAAATAATTTCACAAAATGAGGAAGCAAATTGTTTCGAGGCTTCCTCTGTGAAGCACTTGAGGGATGACGCGGAAGAGGTCGAAAGCAGCAGAGTTGGGAGTGTCATGTCCAGGTCATCCCTGCAGTCCAGGCAGAGCAAGAAGAACGCATGTGAGGAAATGAGCAGCGTGGGCAGGAGCATGTCCTCCTCAAGCCTTCAGAAGGCAAATCAGGGAGAGAACAGCCAGGTCTCCACCCCTGCCAACAGCGTGCACAGCAAGTCCAGTAACTGCACCGCACCAAAAGAAAAGATTGAGCAGAGTGACGCCTCTGATGAAAACCCAGTGGTGTCCTCTTTCTCCAGTGAGTCTGGCCCCAAGAAAGAGGCTGCAGAGGTGGAAGCAGAGCAGGAAGAAAGTGAAGTCAATGAAATCAGCTCAGTGTCAGCAAAAACAAAGCCAAGCCAATCAATGAGGGGTGAGAGCAGTGAATGGGAACGATGCTCTACGCAAGGAAGCCACAGCGCCAAGGCTAGTGACAGGAACAGCAAGAAAAGTGGCAGTGATGAGAATGTTCCATGCAGTGTCTCTTGCTCTTCCAGAGGGTCCAAAAAGAGCAAACGCAGCCACGTTCATTTGGATGCACAGTCTGAAATATCTGTGTCTTCACTTGAATCCACTCCAAATAAAAAGAATTCCCTACATGCAGACGATGTGAGATCGGGCAGCAGGACATCCATTTACTCCAAAAGCTCATGCGAAACCAAGAAAAAATCTGTTGGAGACGCCATGTCTCATAAGTCAGGATCTCTTCACTCAAACATTTCATCTACCAGTGAAGCAGAAGCAGCTGCAGGTTCTGCTGAGGAGAATAGCTCAAAAAGTATTGTCAATGGCTGCAGTGAATCTTCAAAAAGCTCAAAGAAGAGAAGCCATAAAGAAGAAAGCAGCAAGCCATCATCACTCTTCTCAAGTTCTTCAGGTCCTAATGGAAAATCTGGAGAGAATCATGCCAAGATTAGCTCAGAACCCTCTTCATCAAAACAGGGAAGCATGAGTGAGAGTGTATGTTCAAAAGCTGATCACCCAACTGAAGACGAGATTAGGAATGGAAAACCTACAAGTAGCTCCTCAAGAGTCTCTTCAAATTCAGAAATAAAAGATAAATGCGTATTGACACAGATGTCCCAAGAAACTGATGATAAGTGTTCACAATCAAACATGTCTGTATCTTCAAAATCAAGGCGGACAAACTCAAAAAATCTTCGTGTGAAGGTGTCCAACTCCAGCCGGGCATCAGTGTCAGAGACTATGTCAGTGTGCAGTCTACATTGCCCTGCCCCACCAAAAGGAAAGCCAAAGAGAAAAAATATGCGCTCGACTATTTTGAAGAATTCCTCCACCAGCAGCATCGGCACAGAGTCCGTGCTGACTGCAGGAAAAGAGCAGAAAGAAATTGTGGATTCCTCCAAAGTAACTTCCTATGGCTCTAAATCCGCTGCAACAGAAGAAAATGGTCAGTATAATAAAGAGACTGATGATTCTTGCAAAAAAAAAACAGAGGAAGAGGTAGAAGACAGAGGCGTTCAGGAGGAAGGAGGTGATTTAGTGCCATCAGCTCTACCAAATACATCTCCAGAAGAGGTTGTGCAAGAATGGCTCAAGAAAATCCCTTCGGAAACATTGCTTATGAAATACGAAATGGAAGATTATGGAGAAGAGGAACAGGCAGAGTCGACCACTGAAGTATCACACTGTACAAATGCTGAGGAAGCCCAAGAGGAGGAAAAAGCTGAGGAAAAAAATGAGGAGGAGGAGGAGGCTGAAAAGGATGAAGCAAAGGATGAAGCAAAGGATGAAGCAAAGGATGAAGCAAAGGATGAAGCAAAGGATGAAGCAATAGGCGAAGCAATAGATGAAGCAAAGGATGAAGTGGAAGAAGAGAAAGCAGAAGATGCAGCTATCATTGAAGAGGTTGAAGAATGTGTAAACCAGGAGGAAATCTCTGAGGTTCCACCTGAAGTTGCTGAAGCTGAGCAGGCAGAATGCAATCAGTCAGTTACATCCAGCCAAAACAACAACAAGAGAGACCTGCCAACCTCTGTCCAGACGTCCGTCCAGATCATGAAGGCCTTGCTCAGTTCAAAGCACGAGACCAAATTTGACCGATCAAACAGTTTGCCCGAAGTGTCCCCCACGATGGGGAGAAAACTGAGTAACTCCGCCAACATTTTGATTACTTGTCTTGCCAGTCTCCAACTCCTTGATGAAGAGTCAGAGGATCCATCAGAAAACTCAAAACATTTGAATAAATCAAGGTACACAGAGCTGCTAAGTATTTTTCAAGCCCTGTGGTTTGGGTGCACTGCTGAAAGGAGTGGCCCAAGTTCAGGCCAAGAGGCAAGCGAGCTGGCAAAGCCAGTGTCTGGGTCTAAAGCCCCAAAATCCATGGATCACGCCTTCACTCACATGTCCTCCTCTGGGGTTGATGTTTGCAGTGGCTCTGGTGGCTCAGGAGAAGAGTGCACAGCTGGTGCCACATTGGTGGCACAGAAAACCACGGAAGGCAAATCAGCCGAGCAAATGGGAAACACAGAGACTGGCACAGAACTGACTGAGGTTGAGGAGCAAAGTAAAGAGGAAGAGCAGCCATCTCGCCCTTCCACAGCCTGCTCAGAGGCAAAAGGTGAGGAAAAAGCAGCATCTGCTAAAGAGGAGTCCGTAATCCAGGAAGAAGAAGAGAATAAGGACGCTCAGGGCAGTAACTGCGAGCATGGTCAGGAGGAAGGGGGAGAAAATGAAAATGAAGAAGAAAACAAATTAGCTGAAACTGGAGAACAGGAAGAAGCTGTAGCTGTGAATGATGAAGTCACACAAGAAAACCCTGAAGAAGGAGCTGATCAGCCAGAGACCACTGGTGATGCCAATGTTGGTGATGATGATGTTGGGCCTGAGCTGAAAGATGAGTTGCAAGAGCAGCCCCAAGAAGAGTCACCAAATCACCCTGAGCCCAAAGTCGATACATCCACCAGTGTGGGCACATCCCTTGTCCAGCAGCACTCCGTGGATCCAGACCCAACCTGGGTCCTGAGGCTACTCAAGAAAATCGAGAAGGAGTTCATGGCTCACTACGTCAATGCCATGAATGAGCTTAAAGTCAGGTGGAACCTGCAGGACAACCCGCAGATGGATGCAATGATAGTGGAGCTGAAGGAGGAAGTGAGTAAGAGGATACAAAAGAGCATAGAGAAGGAGTTGAGGAAGATCAAAAGCAGGGCTGGAAGGAGGATGCCGAGACCTCCAGAGGAGCCACCCACTCGCCAGTCCAAAGTCCAAACTGAGCAGAGGAGATGGCGACTGCAAACTATGCATAAAAAGTCCCTCTTTGGGGACAAGAATGGGGCCCAGATGAGGCTGGAGGAGAGGCCGGATTTATCATTTGAGGTAGATAATGACTTTAACCTTAGTGCAGCTTTAGAGGACAGCATTAGCAAGCAATCCAGTGAGGAGGAATATTGTCCATGTGACTCCTGTGTGAGGAAAAAACTGGCTTCTAGGCCTGCCAGAGCCCCTGTGGTGGCCACCAATGCCCCAGTCATGAAAGACTTTGATTTGCAGAAGATCCTGAGGCTGAAGAAAGATGACAATGAGGAAGCCATTGTTGCAGAAGCTGCCCAGGACACCAAAACACTTCCCAATGGTTCTGTGGAGGAAGGGGCAGAAAATGAGGAGAAGGACGAGGGGCAATCTCCAACAGGTGAAACAAAAGTGGAGGATGATGATGAAGGAAAAGAGCCAGAATTAAATGAAGATGATGGCGCAACATTGAATGGAGATGGAGAAGAACCTGAAGTAGCAGAGAGTCAAAACACTGAAGTGGAGGATGAGGTCAAAACTGAAGAAACCAAAGAAGAAGAAGCAGAAGGAGGGGAAGAAACAAAAGAATGTGAAGAAGAAGAGAAAGAGGAAGACGAAATGGCTAAGGTTGAAGAGGGGGAGGAAATAAAAGAGGAGAAGGAGGGTGAAGCTAAAGAAGAAGATGAGGAAGTGAAAGAGGATGAAGCAGAGGAAATTAAGGAGGAAGAAGAACTAAATGAGGAGGAAGAGAAGGAAGCAGAAGAGGGAGTGAAGGAGGAGGAAGAAACAAAGGAGGAGGAAGGGAAGGAGGAAGAGGAAGAAGCAAAGGAAGAAGAAGGGATAGAGGAAGAGGAAGGGAAGGAAGGAGGGGAAGAAGCAAAAGAGGAGGAGGAGGAAGCCAAAGAGGATGAGGAAGAGACCAAAGAAGAGGAGGAAGAAACAAAAGAGGAGGAGGAGGAAGTCAAAGAGGAGGAGGAAGAGACCAAAGAGGAGGAGGAGGAAGCAAAAGAGGAGGAGGAGGAAGCAAAAGAGGAGGAGGAAGAAGCAAAAGAAGAGGAGGAGGAAGTCAAAGAGGAGGAGGAAGAGACCAAAGAGGAGGAGGAGGAAGCAAAAGAGGAGGAGGAGGAAGCAAAAGAGGAGGAGGAAGAAACAAAAGAAGAGGAGGAGGAAGTCAAAGAGGAGGAGGAAGCCAAAGAGGAGGAGGGGGAAGAGAAGGAGGAAGAAGCAAAAGACGAGGAGGAAGAAGCAAAAGAGGAAGAGGAGGAAGAAAAAGCAGAGGAAGAAGAAGCAAAAGAGGAAGAGGAGGAAGAAAAAGCAGAGGAAGAAGAAGCAAAAGAGGAAGAGGAGGAAGAAAAAGCAGAGGAAGAAGAAGCAAAAGAGGAAGAGGAGGAAGAAAAAGCAGAGGAAGAAGAAGCAAAAGAGGAAGAGGAGGAAGAAAAAGCAGAGGAAGAAGAAGCAAAAGAGGAAGAGGAGGAAGAAAAAGCAGAGGAAGAAGAAGCAAAAGAGGAAGAGGAGGAAGAAAAAGCAGAGGAAGAAGAAGCAAAAGAGGAAGAGGAGGAAGAAAAAGCAGAGGAAGAAGAAGCAAAAGAGGAAGAGGAGGAAGAAAAAGCAGAGGAAGAAGAAGCAAAAGAGGAAGAGGAGGAAGAAAAAGCAGAGGAAGAAGAAGCAAAAGAGGAAGAGGAGGAAGAAAAAGCAGAGGAAGAAGAAGCAAAAGAGGAAGAGGAGGAAGAAAAAGCAGAGGAAGAAGAAGCAAAAGAGGAAGAGGAGGAAGAAAAAGCAGAGGAAGAAGAAGCAAAAGAGGAAGAGGAGGAAGAAAAAGCAGAGGAAGAAGAAGCAAAAGAGGAAGAGGAGGAAGAAAAAGCAGAGGAAGAAGAAGCAAAAGAGGAAGAGGAGGAAGAAAAAGCAGAGGAAGAAGAAGCAAAAGAGGAAGAGGAGGAAGAAAAAGCAGAGGAAGAAGAAGCAAAAGAGGAAGAGGAGGAAGAAAAAGCAGAGGAAGAAGAAGCAAAAGAGGAAGAGGAGGAAGAAAAAGCAGAGGAAGAAGAAGCAAAAGAGGAAGAGGAGGAAGAAAAAGCAGAGGAAAAAGAAGAAAAAGAGAAAGAAGAAGAAAAAGAGGAAGAGGAAGAAGCCATAGAGGAAGAAGCTAAAGAGGAGGAGGAGGAGGAAGAAACAAAGGAGGAAGAGGAAGAAGCCAAAGAGGAGGAGGAGGAGGAAGCAGAAGGGAAAGAGGAAGATGAAGGCACAAAAGAGGAGGAGGAAACACAAGAGAAGGAGGAAGAGGAAGAAGGGAAGGAGGAGGAGGAAGAAGCCAAAGAGGAGGAGGAAGGGATGGAAGAAGAAGCAAAAGAAGAGGAAGATGTGAAAGAGGAGGAAGAAGAAGAGGAGGAGGAGCAAAAAGAGGAAGAAGAAACAAAAGAGGAGGAAGGGAAGGAGGAAGAGGAAGAAGGAACAAAGCAAGATGCGGACTCAAAGGAAGATGAGGGTCAAACAAAAGAGGAGCCGGAATTGGAAGAGGAAGAAAACCCTAAAGAAGAGGAGGAAGAAGAAGCAAAAGATGAAGAAGAGGGAGAAAAAGAGGAGGAAGAAATAAAGGAGAAGGAGGAGGAGGAGGAGGAAAAGGAAAAAGAAGGGGAAGACAAAGAACAAGAAGAAGAAGCTCAAAATGAAGAGCAAGAAGCTGAAGATAAGTCAAAAGGGGAAGATGAAGGTGAAAATGAAGCTGAAGAAACAGAGGAGCCAGAGGATGAGGAAGTTGTGGCTGATGATGAGGCAGAGACATCAGAATGCAAAGGAGATGCTGAAGGCTCTGGAACTGACAACAATCCTGAAGAAGATGCTGCAGAAGGAAATGAGGAAGCTGAGCAAGATGAAGCTGAGGCAGAAGATGCAAAACAAGAGTCAGGAGATGAGGCTGAGGAGAAAAACAGTGAAAGTGGTGAGAAACCTGATGAGAATGGTGAGGAACCCACTGGAGATGACCCTGAAAAAGCAGATGAAAACCTTGAAGACCAAGGCAACAACAAAGTTTCTGAGAAAGCCTCAAAGACCAAAGGCAAGAAAACCAGCAAAAGGTTAGAGACTCTGAAAAAATCCACAGCCTTTTCTTGTTATTCTTCCGTTGGAAACTTCTCACAGCAATCCCAGAAGGGGTCTGATGATGAAGAGGAAAGAGTGGATGAAGAGGAAGGAGTAGCCAAAGAGGAAGGAATAGCTGAAGAGGAAGTAGCAGTTGAAGAGGAATGCAAAGGTGATGATAACCCCACCAGCGACCACCCCAATGGAGAGGTTCGAAGTGATGAGAGCTCCAAGCCCTCCCAGATGTATCCTGACAGTGAGGAGGAAGAAGAGGACAAAGAATCTTCAGGTTCTGATCCTGTGGGAGATGAGGAGCAGCCAGATGCTGAAGGTGCAGATCCAAAGGAGGCTGAAAACACTGAGGAAGTTCAGGCCTCTAAAAAAAAAGAAAACTCCGATGAGATTGACCAGGATGACCTGGATTTCTAGAACTGCTGACTAAAAACTGACTTTTTCCTTCTTTCTTCTTTATTTTCTTTCTTTTTAAGAAGTATATTTTCATTACATATTTCAGTATCTGCGGTGAGTTGAGCCCTCGTAATCGGCTTTTCCTCTGAGTTAAATGTGATAAACTCGATCTTGAAACCAGTGAGTAATGTTGCAATTACCTGCCCTCATTTCTAGAGGGCTAGTAGCTCATTAATATCCTGTGGTCTCAATAGATAAGTGGTTTGGGGAAAGGGAAGGCTATTTTGTTTGGGATACCTTCTAGTTCCCACCCTTTAAGCCATGCTGTTTGCTGCTGGAGTGATCTGTGGCTCTGCTGGGCATCGTCTCTGTGTGACTTTGGGATGCCTTTCACCTGTTGCACGCCATTTTCCTGGAGAGGTTGCCAATCCACAGAAACACGACACAATCGGGATTCATTGCCAAAGTCTGGTCAGAGCCCACAGAGATGTACATTCCTCTTCCTCCCCACCCTGTAATATACCATGTATATTCTTCTTGCCCTCATCTCCCTTGTACCCAGAAGAAAGGGTCTGAGATACCAAAGATCTTTCCCCATTTTCCCTTTTTTTCTCCCTTTAATAGATGTTGAGCTCATTCCTCATTTTGCTGGAAGCCTCAGCATGGAGGAAGGTCCTCCCAGCAGATCCTATTCCAGATTCCATCTGTTCATACTGTGCTCATAGCTGTAGTGGTAGATAAAAAAGATGAGTTCATTCACCCTGTCAGGTCTCTGAGAAGTGTTTGAATGCAATATTGACCAAATTAGGGGTAGATCTAATCCCTCGTGATGTCCTTTACTATGCCAATGATGGTATCGAAGCACTTTACAAGCATCTGGGATCCCTCAGAAAATTTTGCACAAGGCCCTGTTCTGGAGCTAACAGGATTTGCAATGGCTCAGTGCCCCATCCTTGCAGACAAAATTTAAACTGATTTTCCCTTTAACATGGAAAAGCTTTGGGCATTTGTGCTGCAGCAAACAGCTGGAAGAGGCTGAAGCATTTATTGGAGAGCAGAGCTTGGACTTTACAAACCACAATAGAAGTGCAAACTTAGCAACTGTTTTTTACCAGATTGTAACTTTTTCTTTTTTTTTTTTTTTGCTTCCTCTGGGGAAATATAAAAATTTGTGAATAAATGCCCAACTAATACCAGGAAAAGTTTGACCATACCTGAGCTGCATACTTGTGTAAATCTCTTAGGGACACAGTTCATTTTATCAAGAGTTTGCAGGGAGAATGAAACAGAGAGGTTGAAAACAAAATGCCTTAAATTGTGTGGAGAAAAAGTATGTGTGTAGTGTTGTGTTGGGTTTGTGAAGTTGTATGCAGACATGTTTAAATAATCAGCATTCCAAATTAAATAATTCCTGTGGCTTTCATTTCTAGAATACATTTCTTAAACTTACAGCCAGAGATAAGATTGCACTTAGTGAAGAACTGGGCTCACCTCCAGAGGCAAACACCAAAATTTGGGTGTCTGAGGAATGGAGGAGTTTGGGAGAAGTCAGTGGGGAGCTGGTTCTTGGCTGAGCTGTTCCCAAAAAGGCTGACAGTGCCTCCAGGGGGATCATCTGGGGACAGAAGCATCATCCTCAAGATGGAGAAGTTAAAATAACCTTCCTCTGAAGAAGTTCAGCCCTATCTGTGAGCCTCATGGAATTCCAGAATGGTTTGGGTTGGAAGGACTTTCAACATCATCTGGTTCCAACTCCCTACCACGGACAGAGACCCCTTTCATTATCCCAGGTTGATCCAAGCCCTGTCCAACCTTGGACACTTCCAGGGATCCAGGGGCAGCCACAGCTTCTCTGGACAACCTGTGCCAGGGCCTCCCCACCCGCACAGGGAAGGATTTCTTCCCAATATCCAGCCTAAATCTCCTGTCTTTTAATTTTCACTCATGAAGACCACCAAGCCCAACTGTTAACCCAGCACTGCCAAACCCACCGCTAAACCATGTCCCCAGGTTCTACCTCATGTATAGAACCCTTTTTGCTTCATAATCAACGTTGTGACACGTCACTCAGTGCAGGATTCCAAAAAGAACTGAGCCTGGTAGTCACAGCTCTGATCTTGACATGAGGCATGGGCTGGAAGTATCACATGTTGAGTGAACTCTAAACATTCCTGGTAAGATATTTTCCCCTGAGCCACCCTCCAGATTCCCATCATAACCAGCAGGGAAGAGACGAGCACAGACTGTGATTCATCTGGTGCAGGCAGCTCCCTTAGGAAGAGGGGACTGCACTGCCAGCAGGCACATTTCTATCAGCAGAGAGCACAGAGAGCCTGGACAACTTCCTCAGATGAAAATCACAGAACCACCAAATTATTGAGGTTGGAAAAGACCTCCAAGACAATCAAGTCCAACCTGTGACTGACCCTACCTTGTCACCCAGCCCAGAGCACTGAGTGCCATGTCCAGTCATTCTTTGGGCACCTCCAGGAGTGGAGACCTCACCACCTCCCTGGGCAGCCCCTTCCAAAATGTCTCATATGGGAAGAGCTGATCTCACTGTAGCTACTCTAAAACATCTTAGGTTGATCACTCTCAGGCTGTCAGGCAGAAGCTCAAGCCAGTCATCTCACGGAAGTTTTAAAAGTGGGTTTTTTTGCCTCCAAGATTACAGTGGGACTGGCTTCAAACTGAAAGAGTTTGGGTTGGATATTAGGAAAAAAATCTTTCTGTGAGGGTGGGGAGACCCTGGCACAGGGTGCCCAGAGAAGCTGCGGCTGCCCCTGAATCCCTGGAAGTGTCCAAAGCCAGGCTGGACAGGGCTTGGAGCAAACTGGGATAGTGGGAGGTGTCCCTGTCCATAGCAGGGGGTGGAATGGGGTGATCTTTAATGTCCCTTCCAACCCAAACCATTCTGGGATTCTTTCTGTGCTATTGCTAAAAGCCACTGGTGGAACTCAACATGTTAGGGAAAGGGCAAACATTTCCCAGGATTTCTCCTGCAGCTGCTGACTTTGATCACTTTAAAGCTGCTTACACAGTCAACGCCACACCCTTCTCATGTTCAATCAGTCAGTTCCTCACCTGCAGCACAGGCAAGGAGAAAGAAACTAAAAGGAGTGCAGAAATGCAGATGTCAAACCATGGAAACTGAAATCACTTTAGTTCCTGCCCAGCAGACCTGTCCCACGCATATCTGTGCTTGTCACCGTGTCTGAGCAGTGACTCACACACATGCCAGTCGTAGTCAGGGCAGAGCGAGCTCTGCTCACCAAAATCCCCACTCAGAGGGGCTGGGGGAGCAGCCAGTGGGGATCTAGAGACAGATGCTGCTGAAGGAGGTGTCTCCTTCCTCCACTAGTCTCACCCAGGATCGACCAGAGCATCCGTGAAGGAACAACCAGCAGAAAAGGATCCCTGGCAGCCACATCCCTCGCGCTTGCACGGCTTCCAGCCTTTGGATTTCCCCTTGGCTGCTGTGACTCAGGCTCCTGTTGGGTCTTGCAGCTTCCCCTCTCCCTCTGACAGCACGGGAACACGCGTTCCCAGCCAGCTCCAGGGCTGTCACGTTCATAGGGGCTGGGGAGATCACTCCTGTCACCACCTGGAAGGGATTACAGCTGCTGTCTTTCAGCGGGGCTGAGAAGGAGGAGGGAGCAGAGGTGACGTGAGGCTTGCACAGCTGTACTTCGTGTTTTCCCGTGCTCCTCTGCCTGGCTCTGGGGTGGTTGTTTATGTTTCTTTACCAGCCAGACAAATTGCTTCTTGATGTGCCTCGGTTTTGTTTGCCTGCTGGGTTTTGAAGTGGGAAATATCCAGTGGAAGATGAGGGGGAGCGTGGTGAGAATTCGAGCGCGAACCACGGAAATGA
This sequence comes from Thryothorus ludovicianus, assembly GCA_013397245.1. Classification (NCBI taxonomy): domain Eukaryota; kingdom Metazoa; phylum Chordata; class Aves; order Passeriformes; family Certhiidae; genus Thryothorus; species Thryothorus ludovicianus. The sequence continues at coordinate 43,778 of VZTB01002867.1, read as the reverse complement.
AGGAAATGTGCTTTCCAAAGCTGAGGTCTCTGCAGACGTGTGTGAGCAGGCTCCTCTCACTAATGGAGAGCAATAATCCCCCTTTCCTGGTGGCTCCTTGTTGACATAGTGCCATATTTAGCTCCAACCACTTGAAATCCCAGCTGCCTGACAGGAAAGGGTGGTTTGTGGTTATTTCTGAACCTCAGGCTCCTCCAGTAGGTTTTGCTCTGGAGGGCAAGGAGAGTTTCCAAGCTGGCTGTGGATGCACCCTGCAAGCTCCTTCTTTTTTTAATTGGAAGATGAAGAACCTGCACTGCAGGGATTGGTGGCTCCTTGGCAAAGTGGTCCCCCTGGATGGGAACACGAAAATCCATGCACACATCAAGCTCCAGGCATTTGGGAGGTGCAGTGTTTTCCTCCAAAAGTGTGACACTTCTTTCCTGGGAGTAAATCCATCATTCCCACTGCTCCTCCAGAGAGGCACTTCCTCATGGATACAGGAAGAGCGATTAGGACGTGGGATAAAGAATACATAAAACTAGTTTTTAAACTCTCACCAGGCATTACATCCTTGGCCCCACTCAGCCCCTGCAGTTTACCCTGCTCCAGGTGGGATACCTTGAGCCAGACTGTTGGGAAAGGGTGTCTAAAGAAGGCTTGAAACAAAACACAGGCTGCTTGGGGCTGTAGCATCTCTTGCCTTCTCTTCTGTTGGAGCTGCCTTGCTTTTGGTGAAAAATTTTCCCAGGGCTGAAGGATAAACTCAGCAGAGGTTCATTCTGCATTCTGAATGGTGAACGACCCAGTCTTTTAAATCTCAGAAAAATACCAAATGCCAAGATATCTCTTGAGCTGTGCCCATCCAACACAACCTTTCTAGGAGGTTACTCAGCTGGGGATTCCCTAATTATTCCCGTCCTTACTTTTTTGGTATGGTCAGCTAGGTGTGTGCACATCCTCTACATGCCAGGGAAAGAGAGGGATTATTTAGGGAGAAACTCCTGATATCCCAAACCTCATGCTAAAGGCAGAAGAAGAGGTATTTTCTGTGATCCTCTAGAAAATATATAGCCTGGAGAAGTTTATTTTCTCATGCCCCTAAGCCACAGACCCCATGACCTTGTCAGGCTCAAGGAGCGACCTCTGTAACCCCGCGGCCGCTTCTAATTTTAACTCCCTGCCCTCTGATCCGAGCACCAGGGCTTGTGCAGCTCCAACAGGAAGCATCCCTGCCGACCTTTCTAATTCCAGGAGCTTGATGCTGGCTTATCCCTGCAATCCACAGGAAAACCCCTACCTAAGAGCCACCTGCGCCGTTCGCAAGGAACCGCGTCTTGCCGCAGCTGAGAGGATCCAGCCCTGCTTGGAAAAGGATGTGTTTATTCTCAGCCCTGTGGTGTGAAAGCTGGAGTGTGAGGGTGGAAAGGTCAGGTTGTGACAGGCTGGTGGGGTTTTTCTTTTTCTCCTCAGTAAAAAGCCTTTGCCTACTGCAGAGTCCTGGCAGACAGACGTGACATGTATTAACCTTTCAGGTCTTGCATAAAGGATGGTGCTGAGGCTCATTTTCCAGTTTTAAAAGAGCTGAGCCAGGATCTTTCAGGCCCGTGACAGAGAGGGAGTGGGCGTAGGAGCAAGGTCAGGACAGTGCTTCCTAAGCGGATGGAAATGCTTCCCTGTGGTGCCTAATTAGTCTATTCCAGCACAGAAATCCTCCCCCTCCACCAGGCCTGACCTGGGACTTCTCCCTGGTTCCAAGGGCAGTCCAGCCTTAGGGCAGTGGATACTTTGGCTCCTGCACTGGAACTCCTGATCCCCTTGCAGAGAAGGCTGTAGGACTCAGGCTCATCCAACAAACACCATCTTTCCCATTGCTATCCCAAAGAATCCTCTCCATCACAGCAACCTCTGTCACTCATGGCAAATTCCATGTTAAGTTTCAGGAGTGGCATGGGAAGGTCTCTGCAAAAACTCTTTGTTGTGCACAAAAACATTTGAAGATGATTTATGGGTTGCTAAATTCTCAAATGTCTGTATTTCTTTTTCTATCAACTTCTTCCCCAGTTATCCAGAGCAGGAACTTTACTGAAGTACAAGGAACCAATTCCTGCTCTTGAGAATCTCACTGAGCAGTAGGACTCAGTCTCCTTAAGGAGTCAGGAGCAGGCAAGGAGAGCAGCCAGGTTTGACTCTCCTGATGCCTTCTGGAGGCTGACCTGGGACAGAGACCAGCCAGAGCAAAAGGATAAAGTAGGGATTTATTAAAAAGCCTTACTTGGGCAGCACAAGAGCCTGACTGAGCCATATCCAATATGCACGCCAAAATGGTCACAAAATGGATGACTGATCACAAGGTGTCACACTTTTATAAGTTCTGGTCCATTGGCATATTGGAGTTAATTGTCCAGTTATAGTTTCAGGTTATGAAGCTCCATCCCCCTTGTTTTTTCTTCTCATTTCACCATTGTTTACAAAANATTTCACCATTGTTTTTGTTCTTGGGTCTGAAATTTCTATCAGTTGTCCTTGGTCCCAAGCTATAGAAGGAATTGTTTTGTGTCCCTACTCTGTGAAGAGAGCTTAGTACTACTTATTATGAAACCCAGAACCACACACTAAAACAGCAAAGAATCTTAAAAATATGAAAACTAAAACTTAAGACATCGCTCCCTCTGTCTGTCCTGGGCTGCAGTCCCTCCCTGGCTGTCCCTCCTTGCATCAGACACCTGATTCATCAAAGCCCAGGGAGGGCAGGCACAGCCCAGTGCTGCAATCCCTGCAGGAATTCACAGAGTCACGGAGTGCTTTGGGTTGGGAGGAAGCTTAAAGCTCACCCAGTGCCACCCCCAGCCATGGGCAGGGACAATTTCCTCTATCCCAGGTTGCTCCAAGTCCCATTCAACCAGGCCTTGGACACTTCCAGGGATAGGGCAGGATAAATGCATCAAGTTGTCCTTGAGGAAGGACACAACCCTTCTGCTCTCTCACCTTGTGGGCTGCATGACCATCGCTGACCCCATGCACCAGCTAAGGTGTATTTGGGGAGTTTCAAGTCTTTCCTTGATCTTGATGGTGACATCAGACATGTTAGTTCATTTGAGTTTGTTCACACAATGGAGCAGAAAGGGAGCAGAGATTTCACTCTAAAATCTGCAATGATTTGAAGAATGGAGGGTTTGCTGTTAATAAAAATATCCCTTTGCTTCTGACAACTCAGGTTACATTTTATGGCAAAACCCTTAATCTCTTCCCAGTCTCCCACCTTGTCCCGAACCTAACCTTGAAGGCAAACACCCATCAGTCCTAACATCCTGTATTTAACTTGGTTTCCCAAGAGCCCTGGAGAGTAAAAAGAGAACCAGAGGATCATAGAATGGTTGGGAGGAACCTTAAAGATCATCCATTTCTGACACCCCCAGCCATAGGCAGGGAATAGATTGAGTAACCTGAGGACAGAGCCCTAATGCTCCTTCCAGAGGTAAAGAATGTTTCATTCAGACCTGGCACCATATTGCACAGCTGAAAATTCCATCCCAAGGAGACAAATTCACATCAAGAGTAAAATTTTGGAAGTTACCAGTGTAGTAATTTAGCTTTCTGAGCAGTAACATAGTAACTTAATTTTCAGCCCTGGGTCTGTACTTCATAAATAAGAAAATTTAAGGAATGAGACCAGGCTGGTGAGAGCTCTGGCAATATCAGCCCACCACAGCAACATGTGCTGGGAGGGAAGGAGAACTGAGGAGAAAAATGCATCTCTCACACGTGGGAGATGTTTCTTATCTCCTCACTGCCCACACTGAACTGCAAGGATTGGGTTACATCAGATGTCTTTTGGAGCTGTCAGCCGGTCCCAGCAGGGGACCACATCTAATCTCATCAGGTTTCACCTTCCTGTGACATCTCTGAGCAAGGAAAGAGGATTGTGCATCTCTGGCCACACCCTGGATTCACAGCATGTGTGGGAGGGCTCTGCTGGAGAGGAAGGACAGAAGATGGGAAAAAAAAAATCAGCCCCCTGTCCCCCCCCCTTCTCTCACTTCCCTGTCACTCCTCCCTGTCTCTTCCTGTCTGATGACGTTTTCCCAGCAATATGACAGAAATCCAATGTCCCTCTTGGGCTCGGGGCTGTTCCCTGCCAGGGAGGCAGGGAAGGCACCAAGGGGAGCTGGGAGAACCCACAGCCATGTAGGAAAAGCAGAAGAACAGAGCATCCATCCCCAAACAGGGCTCTGGAAACATAAGAGAGTACAGGAGTCTGAGCCTCTTTTCCAAATCAGGAGTGGGTCTAACAATCCTGCTCTTGATTTTTGCCATGCTGGAGCAGACCATCTCATGGAGAATGAAAGGGTGGATTTGTATTCGTTCCATTAATAATAATGAACTGGAATTTAGATCTGTGCTAATTGCATCTGCAGCTGGTGCTAGGATGGGAAGACTTTTACAGTTTCCTGACTCTCAGGATCTCAAGAGACAACACCATGAGCTGGGTGTCATAAAAGGGTCTTATTGATTTGTGGGGGTGATCCACAGAGAGAGGAAGATCCATTTTGCTCTGGCATGGATATACAAACCTGGAGAGGAGTTTGAAACAATACCACTGCCTACACGTTACCTACAGGTGAGGCTTTGTGAAGCCTTACCTATCAGTAACACCTACAGGCTGGTATTTCTCCAGCCAACATATTCATAGGCCTTGGTCATCATAGAATCATGGAATGGTTTGGTTGTGAAGGAACCTTAAAGCTCATCTTGCTCCACAAGGAGGGACACCTCCCACCATCCCAGGATGCTCCAAGCCCCATCCAACATGGTCTTGGACACTTCCAGGGATCCAGGGGCAGCCACAGCTTCTCTGGGCACCCTGAGCTTCTCACCGCCCTCAGAGGGAAGAATTTCTTCCCAATATCCCATCTAAGGATCTGGTCAGTGTTTTCAGAGCAGGCTATGCCACGCACAGTCAGCAAAAACAGACACAGGAATGTTCTCCCAAGTCCCCCCAGTGTGTCCCAGTCAGGGGTGTAAGCAGGGAACTGAACTCTTGAGTGGTCTCAAGGTGTCCCATCTGGAAGTCGTTTTTCTTGGCATAACTTATCCATGGGGAGAACATGATCCTCCATGGCAATGCCCTAGCTGCTGGAATATCCAAGCTTTTCCATACACCCTTGGATAGTTTGATGACAGAAAACCAGTGCAGAGTACCTCTGGATTAGTGCCCTTTCCTGTGACACAGAAAATACAGGTTCAAGCTCCATATGGAGCTATTTTAACATGGGCATCCAGGCAGTGAGGAGAGAGGGTCTAACTGCCCAAAAGGCAAGAAGTTCCTTCCTCCTGCTGCACAAATTTTTGCAAGGAACGAGCTGGCACCTTCTGTGTGCACCCTCTGGATCAATCCCCAAAGGTAAGCAGGTAGGGACACGCTCTGCTGGTGAATCCCAGCAGGGTTTAGGGGTGAGTAAGCTCCTCACTGATCATCACTGCTGAGAACCAGGCAGCTCCAAACATGTCCTGAAATGGAGAAATTTGTATGTGGTGAGGACTGGAGTGATGGGAATGAAAAGCCACCAGTGCACCTAGGGGTAGGTGGCAGCAAACCATTCCCTTTGGGAATTAACTACTCTAAAGGTTTGCAGCACTGAAATCCCAGGAGAGATGAATAGCATAGAGCATTTGTTAAGCTCAGGGAATCCAAAATACACATTTTTTGAAGAGTCAGATTCACTAATTTTCTTTGTCCCTGATGAAGCAGAAGCAATGTGCTCAGCAGAGCTGGGCATTGTCCTCTGCTCTTTGGTAAACAGGGATAAGGCCCAGGGAATGGCTGTAGCTGTGCCAAGGAGGGTTAGGTTGGATGCCAGGAATAGGTTCTCCACCCAAAGGGTGCCAGGAACAGCTCCCCAGGGAATGGTGACATTCCCAAGGCTGCCAGAGCTCCAGGAGTTTGGACAATGCTCTCAGGGATGCACAGGGTGAGATTCTTGAGGTGTCTGTGCAGGGCCAGGATCTGGATCAATGATCCTTGTGGGTCCCTCCCAGCTCAGGATATTCTGTGATTCTACAAGAGGAGGAGAGAAAGGCCACTGCAAAAACAATGGAAGTCTCATCTAAAGACCAAGGAATTGCCTCCCAGTTTGGGGAATGCTGGGTGAATGTTGATGGGTGATGAAGCTTCACCATGCCTTCCTGCAGAGCCTGTCTCCCTGCTGGAATCACCCATTCACAGGTGGACACAGCAGGGAAAGAGCACAGCAATCCTCATCCTTACCAGCTGTACAGGCACGTGTAACCTCAGGTCTATACAAATCCCTGCAGTCCAGCTCCTTGGACACCCATGCCAACATTCCATCACTTCCTTGAATCCATAAATACGCCCAGCCCTCTGTCCTGGGTTGATGCTGAATTGTATCCCCATTCGTCTGTTTAGCTCAGAAATAAGTTTT
>VZTB01002867.1:5224-37221 GCA_013397245.1 Thryothorus ludovicianus | reverse complement strand
CCACGGGAGAGACTTTCTGAATTTGGCATCTCTGCTGAGCACACAGAGGGTTTGTTGTTCAGAGTTGTTCATTTATTGTGCTGGGGAGTGCTTTGACTGTTAAATAAACAACTTTTTTCCACTTTCCTCCAAGGAAATTTTTCCTGTCCAAAACTCAGCTCAGATTCATTTTCTAGAAAGACTCCATTCAGAGGTTTTTTCCCAAATTTACCCTAAACCAAAACAAATACACCCTCTCACCTCCCTTCCATTCTGGACTCTCCTCAGCACCAAAAGCTGCAATTCAATTCACCAGGGATGAATGAACTCGGATCAAATCGGCGCCACATGTACAAGTGGCATCTGCTTTGTCATGGGTGTGACACACAAGAGACTCTCCTGAATATTTCTCCAAACTCCACAGACAGGATGGGTTTGCCCTCTGCATGCTCAGGAACCAGAGAGCATCTCAAGTGGCACTCAATACCTGTGTAAGGAAAAGAGAGTCACTCCTGCTCCCTGTACTGGTGTTTAACAGGAAGCTCACCTGGGGACACCTGCAGGTGCCCTGACTTCCCATAAACTGGAGCTGTCTGCAAAGTGAGGTGAACCCTGAGCATCGAGGAGAGAAAGGATAAAGTCATAGAATCCTTTAAAGGTTTGGATTAGAAGGGACCTTAAAATCATCTAGTTCCACCCCCTGCCATGAGCTGGGATATCTTTCACCCTCCCAGGTTGCTCCAAGCCCTGTCCAACCTGGACTTGGACACTTCCAGGGATGGGGCAGCCACAGCTTCTCTGAGCAGGTGCTCACAAAGTGAGTCAGACACTCACAGAGGGAGAAATTTCACCTTTACTGAGTAGTGCATCCCAGTAGTTCATCCCAGAACACTGTCAGAGTGTTGTGTTTTATCAGTAATGGTATTACAGCTGCAATAACTCCCAGATCCTGGGGGCGGGGGGGGAAATCCAAGCATAAAATATGTATTTAAGTCACTGGAGTGAATTCCCTGCTGCTTTTACCTTTTCCAGGAAAAAGGTGTTGCATTTGGATCTGCATCTTCCAGGTGGGGGAATCTAGCAAAGGACCACCTTGTCTCCATGTTTGCAGTCCCTACCTCCTCTGTGAGGTTTCTGTGGAGCCTTCCCTCCATGCCTAAAGAGAGGAAAGAGAAAACTCCACTTTGTGGGACACAGGAGAAATCAGGCAACGGGATTGAGGCACTGCTGGAATAATCCCTGTGATTATGTAATAGTCAGATGGAGATACATTAATGAAGACAATTCCAAGGAGCCCAGCAATTTCAGAAGGTTGGAGTGGAACTTTTCACAAGAGCACACAACAGGACAAGGGAGAATGACTTTAAGCTGACAGAGGGCAGAGTCAGATGGGATATTGGGAAGGAATTCTTTCCTGTGAGGGTGGAGAGGCTCTGGCACAGGGTGCCCAGAGAAGCTCTGGCTGCCCCTGGATCCCTGGAAGTGTCCAAGGCCAGGCTGGATGAGACTTGGAGCAGCCTGGGATAGTGGAAGTTGTCCCTGCCCATGGCAGGGAGTGGGGCTGGATGGTCCTGAAGGTTCTTTCAAACAAAACCATTCCATAATTGGAAGTTCTCAGAAGAACTGAGTACACTGAGCATGAACAAGTAAGGACAGATTGTATCCCAACCCTTCAGAAATGGAATTACAGAGACACAGACTGAGGCAGTGAAATAGGTTAAGTGGGTTACAGAAAAATTTTAAAAGATCAAAAAAGAGAGGGTGACAAGACAGCAAAACTGACATGGAGGGAAGTGCTCCACCACTACAGACAGCAGTGTAAACAGATCAGGTGTGCCAGAAATAAGTGAAACTACCACATCATCATCCAGTTCCTCTCTCTACACTGAAAAAGAGTTTCTGCCTGCCTCTTCTTGTCCAGGCAAGTTTCAAACCTCCTGAGGCTGGATTCAAAGATGTGATGTGTGTTTTCTTGCCTTATTCATACCTGCAGTTCTTCAGTGAACTGCAGAAATAAACACAGGTGGACAAAGCGCAGGAATACTGCAGCAGAAAAGATGGGAAGAACGAGCAGGGCAAAGAGAGGAGGCAGCAATGCAAAAAGGCAGCTGGGAATAGCTGGGAATCAGCTGTAAGAGGAAGGCTTCAGTTTGATATATGGTGCCAGAGACGTTATTAATGATTTGCTGGTTTTTACCTTTAAAAACTCGGGGTGGATTATTTATTATGTCACCACAGAGCTCGTATGATCTATGAAAGGGATGATAATATGTACCTGCTCCTGGCCTCTCAGATCCACTGCGTTTTTACAGCCTTTAATTAGGATTTAATTCTGCACCCCTGACACAGAGGAAGAGTTTGTGGTGTACTTAAAGAAAAGAAAAATGCTTCCCCCCTTGCTTAGAGTATCCCATTTTACCATGAATGAACAGCTCTACTGAGAGTCATCACAGCATTTTTACAGGTCAAAGGATTTCTTTTCTTCTGAAAATAATGAATAACTCAGGGAAACGAAACTGGACTAGAAATATTACTAAATCCCTGACTTTAGTGTCCTTCCATGAAGTTAGCCAAGAAAGCATCAGCTGCATTCTGAGTGGGAATCCCTGTAGGAGGGATGGTACTCTGCATTTGGGAAAAAATGCCTGTGATTTGGGCCCAGAATTATCATCTGAGGCTGGGGAAAGGTGGAAGCTGCATATCCAAGTGGGCCAACATCCTCACTTGTCAGGCACAGGAAGAACTGCAGATAACCCCCAAGTTACTGGTATCCTCAACACCATCATCTTCTCTTCTCTTCTCTTCTCTTCTCTTCTCTTCTCTTCTCTTCTCTTCTCTTCTCTTCTCTTCTCTTCTCTTCTCTTCTCTTCTCTTCTCTTCTCTTCTCTTCTCTTCTCTTCTCTTCTCTTCTCTTCTCTTCTCTTCTCTTCTCTTCTCTTCTCTTCTCTTCTCTTCTCTTCTCTTCTCTTCTCTTCTCTTCTCTTCTCTTCTCTTCTCTTCTCTTCTCTTCTCTTCTCTTCTCTTCTCTTCTCTTCTCTTCTCTTCTCTTCTCTTCTCTTCTCTTCTCTTCTCTTCTCTTCTCTTCTCTTCTCTTCTCTTCTCTTCTCTTCTCTTCTCTTCTCTTCTCTTCTCTTCTCTTCTCTTCTCTTCTCTTCTCTTCTCTTCTCTTCTCTTCTCTTCTCTTCTCTTCTCTTCTCTTCTCTTCTCTTCTCTTCTCTTCTCTTCTCTTCTCTTCTCTTCTCTTCTCTTCTCTTCTCTTCTCTTCTCTTCTCTTCTCTNTCTCCTCTCCTCGAATCTCCTCTCCTCGAATCTCCTCTCCTCGAATCTCCTCTCCTCGAATCTCCTCTCCTCTCCTCTCCTGCCATGAGCTGCTCCCCAAATAGGTGACAATGGCCTTTCAGAAGCACAAATCCCTCTTGGCCTCTGTCTCCTGTTCTCCAGTGTCGAGGTTGTGCCCACACTGCAGACTGTGGGCATCCTCTCTGAGGATCCAAAGGGATTCTCCTGGGCATGGCACAACCTGGCAGTGAGTCAGCCCAAAATGATGAGGGAAGAGAGGAAAGATGATGGGTGGCACGAAATGGGGTGAGTGAACTGTCAGAGAGGAGCAGCTCAGTGCAGGCACACCCAAGGGAGGGCTGCTCTTGGTCAGTGCAGAGGAGGTGGGTGTGAGGTGCTCCTCCCAAAGCTCCAGGATGGAGAGTGCCTGGATCACTCCAGCTCTGACTGGCGCTGAGATTTGGGGTGAGTTTTGAAGCTGTAAGATTAAAAAAAACAGATTTTCTCTCTCCCTTAGTTCTCTGCACACACTGAGAAATCCCATAAGCATTTTACCAGGCTGAACCTACCCTTTGGACAGCAGAAGGCTCCAAATTTTCAGGCTGGATATAGTCATAGCACTGAGAAGATGGAGATCTCAGGGGATGTTTTATTATGTTCCTGTTCTCCCCCCAAGCAGAGCACCTATTCCTGGTGGTTTGGAGAAGGACAATAATAAAAGAATCAGAACAACTGTTCTGAATAGTGTGAAAATAATGTGAAAACTTTTATCCTGCTCCTGGCCTGATTTTTCCCCTCCTCAATGCCTCTCTGAGTGCTTTTTTTGGTTGATAGCCTCAATGTGGGACTGAGGATGTGGGTGCTCATTCAATAAAAACCAAGGGCACTTGCAATGGGCATTTTCCTGCCCAGGGGCACCCAGGCTCCTTAATTCCACCTGCCTGGGATTTGTGTGGGTGGGAGTTGGGTGCTGAGGAGGTCAGGAGGTCACTTACCTGTGGTTGTCTCATGGTGATGATGGCAAGTTTCGAACAGAGGTGGAATAAAAAAATCCTGGAATGCTTTGGGTGGGAAAGGACCTTAAAGCCCATCTCATTCCCTGCCATTTGCAGGGACACCTCCCACTATCCCAGGTTGCTCCAAGCCTTGTGCAGCCTGGCCTTGGACTCTCCCAGGCACAGAACTCTTCTGTTCCTTGTGTGATTTTATAGATTTAGCCCTCGGGACGTGGTTTGTTCTCATCATTCCTGCACCAGAGGGATGTGACCTGCAAATCCTCACCCTGGGCTATCCCAGGAAGAGGCTATGAAGAAAGAGGGAAAGGGATGGCCCAGATGTCCTGGATTCATCCATGAGGATATTTTAGCTGGAAAGTGGAGCTGCTGACAGGAAAATGTGAGGAATAAAGCTCAGGACAGAGCTGACACAAGCTGTGGGATGAGCAGAGCCACGAATTTTTCAAGATGTTCATTATTATTTTAAACTGCAAGGAGGCATTAAGGGATCATGGATGTGATGTGACTTTCCTGAAACCACTCCAGGAACAACCCAATTCCTGTCTTCCAAGCTGTTCCCACCATCTCCCATCCTATCTGTAAGGAGAGCCTCATCAGCCCTAAAACCCAGCTGCTGACAGTCAGGAAAAAAAAATCCAGTGGCAAAAATCAGGCAAAGAAAATCCAGTGGCAAGAGGTCTCCACATACCCTGGTGGTAAGACCTGGTGTTAAAACAGAAATAAAACATGGTTCCTGCTTAATTTAAAGCAAACATTTACCATTAAAACATGTTTCAGTTATTAAAATTAATTACATAAAGGAATAGCAGCCTGAATTAACTTTCGGTTGAACTATTTACCCAAGCTGAGAGACTCTGAGGCTCAATTTTCTGTTTCAGTCTTGCTGAGGGTGATATAAAGCNCCTGGCCTTGGACACTCCCAGGCACAGAATTCCTCTGTTCCTTGTGTGATTTTATAGATTTAGCCCTCGGGATGTGGTTTGTTCTCATCATTCCTGCACCAGAGGGATGTGACCTGCAAATCCTCACCCTGGGCTATCCCAGGAAGAGGCTATGAAGAAAGAGGAAAAGGGATGGCCCAGATGTCCTGGATTCATCCATGAGGATATTTTAGCCGGAAAGTGGAGCTGCAGACAGGGAAATGTGAGGAATAAAGCTCAGGACAGAGCTGACACGAGCTGTGGGATGAGCAGAGCCACGAATTTTTCAAGATGTTCATTATTATTTTAAACTGCAAGGAGGCATTAAGGGATCATGGATGTGATGTGACTTTCCTGAAACCACTCCAGGAACAACCCAATTCCTGTCTTCCAAGCTGTTCCCACCATCTCCCATCCTATCTGTAAGGAGAGCCTCATCAGCCCTAAAACCCAGCTGCTGACAGTCAGGAAAAAAAAATCCAGTGGCAAAAATCAGGCAAAGAAAATCCAGTGGCAAGAGGTCTCCACATACCCTGGTGGTAAGACCTGGTGTTAAAACAGAAATAAAACATGGTTCCTGCTTAATTTAAAGCAAACATTTACCATTAAAACATGTTTCAGTTATTAAAATTAATTACATAAAGGAGTACCAGCCTGAATTAACTTTCAGTTGAACTATTTACCCAAGCTGAGAGACTCTGAGGCTCAATTTTCTGTTTCAGTCTTGCTGAGGGTGATATAAAGCTCCCCATAACCTCTGTGGCCTGGCTCAGTCAATACCCCCTCAGAATGACAGGTCCCAAATCCCACTGCAAGCCGTGATGGATTGTCCAGGGATAAGATTTCATACATCTCCTGCTTTCAGAGGGGAGCTGACACGAATAATTGGTGTCACTTTTGCTGGGATCATGCCAAATGCTGACAAAACAGTTCCTAATCAGAAGAGCTGGGATTTGTGAGCTGGACAACAGGGAGGTGTCATTGTGGCAGTGAACTCGAGAGGTCTCAGCTGGCTGGGACACAGCGGGATCTTGGCTGGTGCAAGAGCTCGGGGTTGTGACAAAAGTTGGTGGCATCGGCTTGGCGAGAGCTCTGCAAGCATGGAAACCCAGCTAAAGCCTCACCCTGAGTCCTGGAGAACTCAGGAATTTAGAAGGAAAGGCATCAGTCCCTTTTTCTGCAAGTCAGCCCTTAATCCTGTCTTGGAAGACCCACAGGATGCTGCCATGCAGGATGGGGAAACATTCTTTGGTGCTGCATCACTGTACATGGTTTCAACCCTAAAAATCTGATTATTTCTACAGTCCTTCAGGAGTGACAGGGACTAGTGACTTTCTCAGCATCCCAAAGGGAGTCTGGATCCAGGGCCTGAGCCTGTATTCCTGCAAAACTCCTCCTGAACCACAGCCCCCACTGTTTTGTTGCAGCCACTGTTCTCCACCTGCTTTTCACAGAGAGCAGGATGTGCCCCCAGCCCTGACTCAGCCCCCAGCACCAACAAAACGTAGCAGGGATAGGGAGTTATTCCCCAGGAAATTGATCCACCCTGACAGGCTCCTGGGATAAATCAAAGTTATCTCCACTACGCTGGGGGGGTGACTGATACCACAGGATGTGTCTCACTGAAGAGTTTCAGGCTGTAAGAGGGATTCACCCAGTAAAAACACACATTTCCATCCTTAAGAACTTGGACTTGGAGACACATGAATAGGGGGAGGTTTTTTTCCACATCCCCAGGGCTCTCAAAGGCTGCTTAATTGTCCTGCTCCTCTCCCACTTTTCCTTTGCCGCATTGTTAGCGTTATCAACAATTCCCATGCTGTAGCACCACGCAGGAAAATAATTCCACACCTGGCACTGGGCTCGTATCCTGTCTGCAGGGGCCACAGGGCGAACAATCGGGTCTGCACCTCCCGAATGGCACCGAGCACGGAGCGGGGAAGGAAACCTGGGGCAGCGGCACAATTGGCGGGGAAGCATCGGCCGCGCTCCCGGTAGGAATTTTGGCCGCGGTCGGATTTGCTGTCGGAGCGCTGGGCTGGGATTTAGGGACACGCGTGCGTTGGACGCCCTCTGCTGCTGATAAATGTGAGTTTATCGTGTTTCTCTTTCAGGATGCAATTCCAGGCCAGAGCCAAGGTTACAGAATCATGGAATCACAGATTCCATAGAAACACGGGAGAATCACAGAACCATGGGATCAGGGAGTCACAGAGCAGCAGCATCATAGAAAGAACCATGGAATCGTGGAATCATAGAGCCAGGACATCACAGAATCATAGAACCATGATATCATGGAATAGTGGAATCATGGAACCATGGAATCATAGAGCCAGGAATCACAGAATCATAGAATCATGATATCATGGAATCATGGAATCATAGAACCACGATATTATGGAATCATAGAGTCATGGAATCATGGAATCATAGAACCACNCGATATCATGGAATCATAGAGTCATGGAATCATGGAAACATAGAACCATGATATCACGGAATCATAGAGTCATGGAATCATGGAATCATAGAGCCAGGAAGCACAGAATCATAGAATCATTATATCATGGAATTATAGAATCGTAGAGCCAGGAATCACAGAATCATAGAATCATGATATCATGGAATCATAGAATCATGGAATCATGGAATTGTAGAGTCATGATGTTATAGAATCATAAAGCAATGACATCATAAAACCATAAAATCATAGAGCCAGGACATCAAAGAATTATAGAGCCATGATATCACGGAATCATGGAACCATGGAACAATAAAATCATGACATCAGAGAATCACAGAGCCACGACATCAGGGAATCACGGATTCAAAGAACCATGGAATCACAGAATCGTGGAATCATAGAACCACGATATCATGGAATCATAGAATCATGGAATCATAGAACCACGATATCATGGAATCATAGAATCATGGAATCATAGAACCACGATATCATGGAATCATAGAATCATGGAATCATAGAACCACGATATCATGGAATCATAGAATCATAGAGCCAGGACATCACAGAATCATAGAACCATGATATCATGGAATCATGGAATCGTAGAGTCATGATGTTATAGAATCATAAAGCAATGACATCATAAAACCATAAAATCATAGAGCCAGGACATCAAAGAATTATAGAGCCATGATATCACGGAATCATGGAACCATGGAACAATAAAATCATGACATCAGAGAATCACAGAGCCACGACATCAGAGAATCACGGAATCACAGAACCATGGAATCATAGAATCATGGAATCATGGAATCGTAGAGTCATGATGTTATAGAATCATAAAGCAATGACATCATAAAACCATAAAATCATAGAGCCAGGACATCACAGAATCATAGAACCATGATATCATGGAGTCAAAAAATCATAGACACATGTCATCATAGAATTGTAGAACCATGATATCATGCAATCATGGAATTACTGAATCATGGAATCATAGAGCCATGAAATCAGAATCACAGAACCATGATATCATGGAATCATAAAATCATAGAGCTGTGTCATCACAGAATTGTAAAACCATGATACCATGCAATCATGGAATCATAGAACCATGACATCATAGAATCATGGAATCATGGAATCACTGAATTATGAAATCACAGAATCATAGAAAGATGGAATCATGGAATCACAGAACCATGATACCATGGAATCATAGAACTATAGAATCACAGNAGAATCATGGAATCATAGAATCAGAGCCATGACACCATAGAATAATAGAACCATGATATCATGGAATCATAAAATCATAGAGCTGTGTCATCACAGAACTGTAAAACCATGATATCATGCAATCATGGAATCATAGAGCTGTGTCATCACAGAATTGTAAAACCATGATACCATGCAATCATGGAATCATAGAACCATGACATCATAGAATCATGGAATCATGGAATCACTGAATTATGAAATCACAGAATCATAGAAAGATGGAATCATGGAATCACAGAACCATGATACCATGGAATCATAGAACTATAGAATCACAGAATCACAGAGTCACAGAATCATGGAATAACACAATGACAGAATGGTTTGGGTTGAAAGGGATCATAAAAATGATCTCATTCCAAGCCCCTGCCATGGGCAATTCTGTTTTTACATGAGCAAAAAGTATTAACAACAATATGTGTGGAAGGGCCCTTTAGGCCATGCCCTACCCCCAAAGCAAAATCATTTCTGCTTGAATTCTGATTGTTGCAACTTTTTTTCCATCTTTTTCTTAAACCTTCTTTTGAATGATATTTTCTCCCTTCTCCATTCTGTTCCTCCACCAGTTTAACAGCACGGCCAGTTGACCTCCAGAGCTGCATCCCAGTAGTACAAATGCAGGCATTGGCTCTGAATTCCTCAGTAGCTCATCCAAAATTTCTCTTTTCCCAGCAAAGTTGTGGCTGCCCTACCCCTGGAAGTGTCCAAGGCCAGGTTGGACAGGGCTTGGAGCAACCTGGGATAGTGGAAGGTGTCCCTGCTCATGGGATGAGTCTTATGGTCCCTTCTAATCCAAAGCATTCTAGGATTCTGTGACTGAGGTCCCCACAACCATCACCCCAATATCTCACAAAGTTTCTGAAATTCTGAAAAGTCTGGCTCAGCTTTGTCTCCCAGGACCAGGACTTTCTCCATCTCTGGATGGCATAGCTAAAGTTGAGAACACAGACCTGACCTTTCAGGCTGAATCTTCTTCCAAAACTTCTCCATTTTCATTGACTGGGCTGGCATCCTCCTGGGGTTACCTGGTCACTGGAGAGGGAGAAAATGCTCCTTAAAAGATGTATTTTGTTTTGGACAAAGGCTTAGAATTATGTGATTTAATAATTGTGGCTGTGTCACAGGAATTTTATCCAGGCTGAAATATGTTTGGTGACCTATGCAGACAGAAAACATCCTTCATTTTCTATTGGTATCAAGATTTTTTAACTGGAATTTTTAAGAAATCCCTTTGTAAATTCAATTCCTCTTCCTCTCCAACCGTGCTGTGTTGCCACAGAGCAACCTGAAGGAGCACATGTCTGAGAGAAATTGCTTTCTGGGGTTTCTTGAGAACACACACCTTGTGGACTGATTTCTGGAGTCCTGGAGTCAGAAACAGCATCCAGGCTGTGCTCTGACTGATTTTTGAAGGCACACTGGCCCTGTTTCAACACCTTGGCATCCAAGAACAACCCTTAGAGAATCAAAGACCCAAAGTTTAGGTGTCCACTCACAACACTTTAGTGTTGTAGAAAAACTTCATCCTCACCTGTCTGTTGATAAAAGCAGCCAGGAGGATTAGGGAAGGTTTAGGTTCAAATTCCTCATCAAAGGGGTTCTTCAGACCAACACCTGTTAATTGCACCAAGGTGTAATGGACCTTAGGATGAGCCAGGCTGTGTTCAGGGGTCTTTTACTCCACACATGACATTTACCCACCCTTTGGGCCTTTCAGAGTCTCTGTCACTTGGGGAGCACCTGTGGAGGAGCTTTGTTAGTGGTTTGCTCCCACAAACAGTCCAGGTACCTGTAAAGAGCAGGATTCTACTCAGGATTCTCAGCTGCTTATGACCCCTTCCCACCCAAATTTCATTCAGGACTCTAACATGCTTAGGACCTCTTCTCACTCAAATTTCAGTGCCTTGTGCCCACCCTGCCCAGCTCTGTCACCCCTGAAAGTGTTGTCCTCTCTTTTACACCCCCAGCCAGTTCACACGGGTGACTTTCAGCTCCCAAACCCCACCCCTGGGGGTTTGATTTTCAGGAAAGCCAGGGTAGTTCGGATCACTTTTTTTTTTTCCCAGTGAGAGGAGGCAGACAGATTCTTCCAGTAAAGAATCTGAGCGAGCCCCCCACTCCCAGGGGGAGCTGGATGTCTCCTCCAGCTCCCAGGGATGAAGGCACTCCAGAGCTGTGTCCCACGATGCCCCGTGGTGGTGACAAACCCTCTCCCGTCCCTCTCTCTCCCACGTCCCACCTGCACCCAGACGTGGCAGCGCTCCAGGCTCCCAAGCACTGATGAAAGTGTGGGGATTTACTTCAGGCGTGGGGAAATATTTCATCTTGACAAAACAACAGCCGTATTTCCTGTATCTGTACACAAAAGAAATAACAGGCAAATGTGTATCGAGTGGATTTATCTACACAGGATTTTGCCTTACAAGGAACAATGGAAACTCGAATCCATGCGGTTGCCCAACCACAGCAGAGTGTTTAGATTTTTTTTTTATTTTCTTTTTTTGGAAAATATTCTGCATAGGGGAGTTCCTTAACACAGCAAGACAGCAGGCAGCTTCCTGTTATGAAAACAGTCAACAACCTGACATTCAGCAATCTGACATTCCCCACACCCAACGTGATAAACAGGGCTGATAATGATCTGCCACAATAGGTACAATAGCACCCCCCCATAAAGGAATAGGACGTGGACAGAGCCTCAATACACAAATATCCCAAGCTATCCCTTCCAGCTCCTTTTATACAGTAGATAATCTCATCCTGCTTTCCATATTTTCCCAACATTGATTCATTTCCCCTCAGGCAGGGGTCAAAGTGGGAGCTGGGTGTTTGACACCACTTTCTCGCAGGTCTTTGTAGTTCAGAGGCAACGCTCGGTTGAGATCTGAAAACTGTTTACTGGGTTTCCCTTCCTCCTGCCATTCATGATCCCTGCACTTCAATGCCACAGCTGCTGGACTCCTCTAGCTTGTCCCCAGAGTCACCTCCTCGAGCTGAATAAAATCCCAGAAGCAAAACAAAAAATAGTGGGAACCTCTTCCCCCTTCAATGACCTTGGTAATGGATGCTGGAGCTGCCTTTTTTCCTCCCTGATTCCCTATGGCCTCCACCACAGTGATGCTCTGAGTTTCTCGGCTAATGCTGCAGAAGAAATATCAGATAATATTCATTTCCCACCAAGTAAGTGTTGGATGAACTTTTTCTCCATCTGAAAGTGACTGCAAAATAAAAGAACAGGATCTCTTTCACTGCTGCTCGGCTCCTAGACTGCCCAAAGAAGCTGTGGCTGCCCCTGGATCCCTGGAAGTGTCCAAGACCAGGTTGGACAGGGCTTGGAGCATCCTGGGACAGTGGGAGGTGTCCCTGCCCGTGGCAGAGGGTAGGAACTGAATGAGTTTTCAGGTCCTTTCCAACCCAAAACATTCTGGAATTCTGTGATTCCTATATTTAATTTTAAAAGGCTTTGGCCATTTTCCAGCCCCTCCACAAGCTCCAGTGAGGTTTAGTGGACCATGTCCCAGCTCTCCTCCACAGACTGAAATTCCTTTTCTACATCCTATAGGAAAACAACAAAGTCTCAGTTGCTGTGTCCTAAGAGCCTTTGGGTACTTCCCAGGCAGCAGAAACAGGAGGGACACAGCCTAATCCTCATCTTTTGCTCCCAAAGAAAGGACAATCTCTCCTTGGCTAGCAGGAGTCTTTGTGGAGGGGAGGATATGATCTGTGAGATGGAAAATTTTGAAGCACTCCTTGGAGGCACAGACCAGTCCCATTGGCCCTTGATTCCGCTGCTGGCTCACAAAGAATCTTCCTTTGAAGCTTCCTTTGAAGCCAACATTCCCACCCAGGCAGCCCGGCTCCAGCAGGAGATGGGAATGAGGGCGGGCATCATCCCATGCAAACTGGGCACAGGAAGATTGTGTCTCACACAAAACGCCTGGCCAGAGTATTTATTTGTATTGATTTATGATTTAGTACAGATTTTATTGCTTTTAAAGGTATTTGAGCTCTTTCTGCCAAGCTTTGTTGCAACAACCTATCTCAGGCTGGTCTGGCTGCTGTCTTGGGGACAAGGCCATCAGCAACACAGAGCCAAGAGCTTGTCCTGGTGCTCCCAGACATCTGAGATGGAACAACCTTCACCTGCCTTGAGCTCTGGTGCCTGTGCCTGCCTCCCAAGGGGAGCAGGGATCATCTTTCCCTTTGGAAGCACAGCTGGAGGAGGCACTCGTTCAGCAGGCTGTTGTTTCCAGGAGGATGCTGGAGCACCTTTGTCACTCCCCAGTGCCTGGGGAGCTGGGCCCTGATGTCAGGGCATAACTCTTTGTAGCCAGGAGTCTCCTGGGTTATTGTTCTGCCACTCTGACACAGCTGACCCCTGGCTCAGGTCTCGTTCAGTGAACAGGCACCAGTTTTTCCCTTGATCACATGGCCCTAATTCCTTTCTGCACCATGAGAAAAGGACAGGTGATGGTCAAGTCACCAATCCTGGGGAGGTTTATGATGGATATTAGGAAAAGATCCTACCCCACAGGGTGGTCAGGCACTGAACAGGCTCCTCAGGGAATGGTCACATTCCCAAGGCTGCCAGAGCTCCAGGAGTGACTGGGCAATGCTGCCAGGCACAGGGTGGGATTGGCAGGGTGTCCTGTGCAGGATTTGATGTCCTGTCAGCTGGATTTGATGATCCTGGTGGGTCTCTTGCAACTCAGGGTATTTTAATCTGGTCCAGTCTAGAAAATAGCTGTGCATTCAACCCATATTACAGAGCATTAGGTGACATCTGGAAGCGTTTGTGTCACCTATTAAGATCAGTCAAGAACACTTGGAAAAACCAAAGAGAGAAAGAGAAAAATCAATCCCATCTGGTCAGAGAAGAACCTGCTGTGCAGCAAAGTCTTTGTGTGTGGCTGAGACTGCGAGGGAAGGAGCTGTGCTACCTCAGGTCACGGTGACACCGTGTCTTGGAAATCACAAGGACCAACATCTTGACCCTGGGGCAGCACTTGAAAGCAACCTTAGCTAAAACCTTGCAGGGGCAGAAATGTGAAGAGCATGGAGGGCAGTGAGAGGATCTGGGAACCAGAGCAGGTTCTCCTCGTGGGGAAATGCCACAGCCATGCAAACACACTCATTAAAATGAGCTCATGCTCATTAAAACCAGGTTGTATCTCTACTAACCGGTGCCAGGACTTGCTCCTAGCAGTGTCCCTGTGGAAGTTGCTCTCTAACCCATGGGACAGGGGTCCCACACAAGATTCCCAGCTGGTCACTGGCCTGTGCTGATGTCTGAGCCATCCCTGGGCTCACTGTGGTTGGGCCAAACCCATGTCAAGGAAGGCTCCAACAACCCAGCAGTGCAGATGAAGGAATTCCTGTCTGGGGTAATTTACTGGTGTGATGCAGCCCTCAAGCCCCCAGTGACCTCGTTTGGTCACAGTCTCTGATTTACACCCCCATTAATCGCCATAATTCACCATTTCTGCTGCAGTAACAGTGAGGAGCCTCAGGCTGCAGGAGAGATGCTTGTGCTGGGTGCTTCTCAAAAGCAGAGCGGGCCATTTCTGCTCTTAAAAGTGTCTGCAAAACAAAATATAACCACTGAGAAGGAGAATTATCACTCAGAGAGGCAGGGGAATGTGGCTGCAGTGACAACTCACACTCCTGTGGCCTCATGAGGGGGTAGAAAAGGGCTTTTAAAGCCAAAAATGAGATTTTTAAGGACAGGTCAGAAGGAGAATCCTGTGTGCATGCACAAGAAGGTCCTTGCCCTCGCAGGGCACAGTGTATTTGTGAGAGAGCACCCAGTGCTACCTTCCTGGGGCAGGAGGGTGCAAAACCTTCCCAGGCCACTCAGGGATTGGGTCATATCCTTATTTCACAGGTGCAAAATGACCCTAAAGCAAACATTCTGGTGCACGAGTAGCTCATGTGTTGCACTTGGGTTGTTTGCAAACCCTCCAGCTTTTGTGTGCTCTGTACCTGGGAGATGCTGGGTTCAGCAGCTGTGTTTGACCAGCAAAACCCTCCCAGTGCCTCCTGGTCCCTCATCACTGCCTCAAATGGTCTCAGGATCAACCCCAAAAGTTGCTCTTCCAGCAACCAAAAGGGACTTTCCCTCTCTCTTTCCATTAGAAATGGAAAAACCTCCCTCAGCTTCTGCTGCACCATTTTATAGGTGGGTAACTCTGGTTTAGGAGGGATTGCAATAATTTTTTCACCTTTATTTCTTCATAACTGAGCTCCATGGAGAGCCTCACTCACCTCCTTTGCTCCTCGTTCCTTGAGAGGCATTTTTTGAGAACACAGAGCAGGCAGGATTTGCCCTTGTGCCCCATCCAAGAAAAAGAGAGAAAAATAACCCCAAACAATTGCAAAGCTTTCATTTGAGAAATTAATCGGCAAGGGAGCAAGGTTAAAAATAAAGTTTTTTGGCTGGGGCCTTTATAAGCTCCAGCCATATTCTCTGGAATATAATTCATAAGCACAATATGTTTTTTTGTTATGAATGAGTGTGAAGTACCAGAAAAGGAAAGAGGAAACCCCTAATGTAGTCCTGAATAGACCTGTGAAAAAGGATAATAAAACTTGTCCTGGATTTCCTTTAGCAGCAGGTGCTTCCTTTGGAGTTTCTATTCATTCAGACTTTGGGCAGACACAGCCTGCCAATTTTTTTTCTTTTTTTTTTTTTTTTAAACTTTTTGTAAACACAGCACTCAGTTGATCTGAATGAAGGTGAATTTCTCTTCTTGGTCACTGTCAAGCTCACGGGCTCACAAGGTCAGTGGCAGCTTCTCCAAGATTTTGGGGTGGATCCCTTTCCAGACCTGACAGGTAGAAAGGTGCTACCTCAGATCAAGAGGTTTCCTCAAGAATCCAAGACTGGAAGGCCCCAAATTTCCATTTTAAATGGACCATCCCATCATTCCTGGTGAGACATCCACGTTTGCCCATCCACAACAAGGCACCAGCAGGGGAATGCAGCTCCTCAGCCTCCCAAGGCTCATTTCTGGGGAGAAAACAGAGGATATTGAGCACTGGCTGATGTGTATAAAACCTTTAACAAGGGGGTTAAATTGCACAGCATGGGAAGGCCTGCATTGTCCAGGCCCTTTAGTTTTCAGCATCTCTCTGGGCCACACCAGGATAATCCAACTTCTCCCTGTCAAACACAGCCTGGTTTCCCTCCCAAGCCCTTTTCCCAACCAGAGGCAGCGCCACAAACTCCTCCATTCATGGAATCCAAGAGCAGTTTGTGTTGGGAAGGGACCTTACAGCTCATCTTGTTTTGTACACAGACAGAAAAAGGCAGCTTGGTCCAAGGAGCTGGAAATCTGAGTTCATGTTTCCTGAAACTGCTGAAAGAGTTGACACTCACATGAGGAAAATACTGAATATATGGCAATATCTCACAATCCATTACAAATCTTCTTGTCTGCCTAAAAGAAAGAGAGATTGGAACGAGATGATCTTTAGGGTCTCTTCCAACCCAAACCATTCTGCACAAACTGTCAGGACTGCTGGTTTTTAAGTGCATTTAATGAGTATCTATTATTTTCTGTAGTTGCTTTGCCTTGCCAAACATCCTCACTGCCTGCTCCAACTCACTCCTACTGAGGGAAACACGAACAGCTCATCCCATTCCCTATATTTAACATCCCAAACCTGGCACAGATTTGTACCAGCCCTGCTAACAATGGCATGCAACACCTGTCAGTGACTGCATTTGCCCAGGGATTCACTCTGTTCCATGCTGTTTGTGTTTAATAATTCCTGCGAACAATGGGACAAATAAACTGGTTTTTTTTTCCCTTTTTATTTTTTTCCTTCTCAGCTCTCACTCAAGCCAACACCACTGTCCAAATTGCACATGAGGGGCCTGCAGAGGCTGGTGGTTGCTTCCTCGACTTGAGGCCTCTTTCCCCTCTAAAAAGATGCTGTCAGCAGCTCTGGGCTCAGAGAGGGCATTTTCCACTTGTATGGAAGGAAGGAAGAGGAAGAATGAGCAGGAAAGGGGCAGCGTCGTGCAGGGCTCCGAAGGCAAAGGATGATGAATTTGAACTTCAAGCAGGGGATGACAGACAGATCTTCTGAGAAAGATCTGAGCAAAAGGATGAGGGCTGTGTGGAGTGCACGGCCAAGGCTGGAATAACAGGGGATTACAGGAGCCAATGAGGTGTTGACCAGAGGGGCTGTGACACACTGCAGCTCTGGTGGGGCTGTGACACACTGCAGCTCTGGTGGGTGGGGATGGGGAGCATGTGGAGCTGCTGGAGAGAGTCCAGAGGAGGCCACGGAGCTGCTCCAAGGGCTGGAGCCCCTCTGGAGCCAGGCTGGGAGAGCTGGGGGTGCTCACCTGGAGAAGAGAAGGATCCAGGGAGAGCTCAGAGCCCCTTGCAGAGCCTAAAGGGACTCCAGGAGAGCTGGAGAGGGACTGGGGACAAGGGATGGAGGGACAGGACACAGGGAATGGCTTCCCACTGCCAGAGGATGGGACAGATGGGATATTGGGAAGGAATTCTTCCCTGGGAGGGTGGTGAGGCCCTGGCACAGGGTGCCCAGAGAAGCTGGGGCTGCCCCTGGATCCCTGGAAGTGTCCAAGGCCAGGTTGGATTTGGCTTGGAGAAACCTGGGGCAGTGGAGGGTGTCCCTGCCCATGGCAGAGAGTGGGACTGGATGATGATTCCATCTTTCTATGGCTCAATCCAGCCTCTTCATGCCAGCACAAAATCCACCTCCCCAGATCTCATGCCTCCTTCCAGAAATCATTTCCCATCTCTGAACCAGCCACTATCCCCAGAGCAGGACCCCAAACTCACCAGCCAACCTCACCTTCCCCTGTCCCCTTGTCCCCATCACTGCCCCAAAGGTGCCAGTCTGACCACAACTGCTCTGAGCCTCAGCAAACACCACCAGAACACCCCTCAGGCAGAACTCATCACACAAGAGGTATCATTTCAGGTATCTCAACCCTCCTTAAACAGCAGAAAATCCATCCCAGAGCCCCTGGTGCAGCACAGCTGGGGACAGGTGATGCTGGGGGGGACATCCCAGCCTTGGTGGACCTCCAAAATCAGCAGCCTTCCCTTACCATGGGCTGCTAGAGGCCATTCCTGCATGGAAAACAAAGTCTTTTTAGGTCATTTAACCCATTCCCAGGGTTCAGCAAAGCTTCTTGCAGCCCAGCCTTGTTACAGATATGATTCACACAACGATATTTCAATCACTTCCTCTGGGAGACTCTTTCCAACAATGCAGATTTCTTGGCAGGAAAAGAATTCCCAGGGGCTGAGCTGAAGTTTTCCTTCTCCCTCGCAAGGCATCCTCTCAAACAGCTTCAAAATGAGAATTTCCCTCCCTTTTCATTGCCCTGCTGAGGAGCCACATTATTCTCCAGGGGCAGGTGCCAGGCCCAGGGAAAAACTGAGCTGAAAATCCAAAAATCAGGGATCCTAATCCAGTTCAGAGAAACCCACTGGAGAAAAAGCATGGCAGGTTCTCCACAACTCCCTGACAGGAGGGTGGAGCCAGGTGAGGGTCAGTGTCTTGTCCCAAGGAAGAAGTGATAGGATAAGAAAAACCAGCCTTGAGCTGCAGCAGGGGAGGTCTAGAATGGTTATTAGGAATAATCCAGAGGAGTGTTGGAGTCACCATACATGGAGGGATTTAAATCACATGGATGTGGCACTTGGGGACATGGGTTAGTGGTGCCTGTGCCTCTGTTGGGGACTCAATGCTCTAAAAGGAACTTTCCAACCTAGAGGATTCCATTTTTTGTCCTTTTCACTATTTCCCAGTTCAGAGGTATTTATTATTGACCAGGAAAGTCCCTGTTACACATCCCAGGTCTGTCCCATGGCTTTTCTGCACCCGAGGTGTCTGTGCAGGGATACTAACCCAAGAGTCTGCTAATCCATGAGTCTCCTGATGTCTGACAGGATGAAACTTTGCCATGTTTGACTCCAAAAATCAGTGATTTCTGAAGCTTAAATATGCTTGAATGTTGTGTAGCACAAACTCAGGATCCTGGAATCACTAAGGTTGGAAAATCCCTCCAAGATCATCAACTCAAATCATTCCTCCAGCAGTGCCAAGGCCACCACTGACACATGTCCCCAAATGCCACATTCGTAAGTTTTTTTAACATCTCCAGGGATGAGGATCCACCAGTTCCCTGCCAGAGAAGCCAGCCCCATTTTTGGCAAAAATGAACACCCAGTCACAGGTCTGCTCCTGGAAAGAGGGGACAGAGCAATGCAGGACACCTGGTGATCCCAGCTGGAAGTTCCTCTGGATGGCACCTGCAGGGAACACAACATTTTGGCAGATGAAATGAGAAATTTCTACAGTGTCTTTGAGCAGGGGTGTGGGAGAGGGAGGAACAGAGGCATTTTCCTTGCCTGGAAGACACATTTGTGTTCTGCAGGTGAAAATTGAAGTAGAAAAGTTCTTTACCATTGATTGGGTTTTCTTGTTGTACCAAATGATGGTTTGGCCACAATTTTCCTCCCTCTTGAAACTCAGTCTGTCACAGGTTTTATTTTGAAGAATTCTCCTCACAGAAGTAAAGGAAAATAAACTTCTTATCCCAGCAAGTAATTGTGGAAGGGATCCAGTAGACAAAGCAAAAACTACAAATACAGCCAGATTTGTGGTGTTGCAAATATTAAATTGCAAAGAAACAGGCTTTGTATTAGAATTTGTTATTACTCATCTCTTGAGCATCTCTGAAAACAAACCTTCTCCCCTGAGAAGAAATAACTCATTCCTTTTTATTATTTTTATTATTATTATGGTGCTCAAGACACCGTTGTGGAAGCACCGTGGTATCAGAGCAGTTATCAAAGATGAGCAGTTTTCTCTTGTATTAAGTGATGTGGAAGCATCATGAGACAGCCCCTGATGCTGCAGATTTGCAATTTAAATAACTGAACACCGAGGAAAACCAGGGAGGAAACTGAGGCACAGGAAGGTGTTTTGCCCCCAGTGTTATTTCTGCGTTTTTGTGCAGGAAACTGAAGCAATTCTGAGGATTTGTGCTGTTTGAGGTTGCACAGAGAAAGTTTATGGTGAACTCAAGGGGTGAAAGCTGTATTATTTTTCCCAGTGCTTAAACCCAGCACTGAATCCATATTTGCTGGACCACAGGGAGAAAACTTAGGAGAACTTTTGCTCATGTCCATCTGTCTTGACCAAAGCATAAAAACAAGAAGTCAGGGAATGGTTTGTGTTGGAAGGGATGCTAAAGCTCATCCCAGGTTACTCCAAGCCCCATCTAGCCTGGATAGGGTCCCCTATGTAATGTGGGCATTCTGAGATCTTCCTCCCTGCATCCCACCAGACCCTGGAGCCATTTCAAGAATGTGGAAGGAATCCCAAAGGTTAGGGAAGGTTCAGGTGAACTCTGAGACACAAAATATTCCCATATTTTGGCAACCCTCAGGCAGGACCCACAAGTGCCATCCCAGCTTGTGCAGGTGGCAGGGTGGACATTCCAGGTGGGATGAATCCCCAGGTGTGGGGGTCATTGGCACCCACTGAATGCTCCATAGGAATTCCTTTAAGCAAAGTATGAGGTGGAGAAAGTCTCAGAACTTCCCAAACCTGGAGTGGTGGTGATTGTCCCATCCATGGAAACATTCAAGGCCAGCTTGGACAGGGCTTTGAGCAACCAGATCTGGAGGGTGACATCCCAGCCCACGGCAGGGGATGGGACTGGATGACCTTTAAATGTCCCTTCCCACCCAAACCATTCCATGATTCCCTGATCACCTTCTCCTGCCGGCAGTGCCTCATGCCACCCCCCAGGACCCCAGAGCTTTATCTCCCCACAGGACATCTTGCACAACCCATCCTATTCCCATTGCGTGTGCACACACACACATCTATTTTTTCCATCAGGCACAGGGATCCCAGCAAAGCCTGTGAAAAAAGGAAGCTGACCATCAGCTTTTGGGATCTGCTCCCCACGGGCCTCGCGAGAGGATGCGAATCCCTTCAGCGCTGGCTCGGGTTTGGTTTGTTATGGATATATTTTTTTTTTTCCCTCTTTTCCCTCTCTCTCCCTGGATCAGGATCCCGGGATGAGGCCAGCCTGAGAAACGTGGGGCCGTCCGTGCAGATGTTGCCCGGGGAAGCCGAGGTTCCCACAGCGAGTAGGAAGCGGGGCCTCACGGAGCCGGGATGGGGACTGCGGAAGTGGCAGCAGGGCTGGTCCAGGGATGATGGGAGAGGAGAAGCCAAGCAGGGGGGGCCCCGGCGTGCAGGGGGGGACATCTATTCTTGGAGAAAAAGGGGGGCCCTGTTTGGGGGGGATTTTATTGTGAGGCTTTGTTTACACCCCGTGCTGCATGAATCAAATGACCTTGTTTATTGTCGGTCTCCTGAATGGACGGCACAGGGAGAGGGGGGAGGCATGGGGACAGGGGGTTGTATTATTGTTAATTCTGCCATTTACAACTTCTTCTTCTTCTTCTTCTTCTTTTTTTTTTTTTTTAATGTTTTTTTGTCCACCGCTCATTGTTGCCGTGATAAAAGAATAAAAGGTGAAACTCTATTCCTTCCTTTCCCCATCTCCGCAGTATTCTCCAAATCTCCGGGCAGGAGCCTGTTGGGATGAAAGCACCAAACCACGGAGCTGGGCCTGATCCTGCTGCTCCTGAGAACTCATTCCTTCCCAAAATCCATTCCCATGGGGTGAGACCCGTCCCCATGGGGCTCAGAGTGTCCCTTCCCAGAGGGGACAGTGGGACACCACAAACCTTTTGCCACCACCATTGGACAGATCCCATTTTACCCCTGGATAAAGGCAGCAGCGTGGCCACTGCTCTCACGTACAGGGACATTATTCCCAGGAAATAGCAACATCCAGGAATGGTTGCTTACATCCCTGCAGTTTCTGGGAGCTGACCTGAAGTTCTTGAAGGACCCAAGTTCTTGGTGCCAGCTGCACGGAGATATTTTGGAGCAAGTCCGAATTATGGTTTATTTTACCTTTTAATTGGCACCTGGTGATCCCCCACTGCTGCTTGGTAACTCCCCAGCCAAGAACTCAGCAGTTTTGGGGGTATTTGACTTTACAGAGCTATGAAGATCCAGGTTTGAGAATCAACAGGATTGCTGAGGGCATGAAACGGTCCTTTTGGTTTTTGCACATGACAAAAACCCCCAGAGAGAAGGGCAGATGATTATGTTGTGTTTGAAAAGGTATTTTTCCCTCCTTGTCACAATTTATAAAGATTTTTACATCTCTCGGATAAAGGAAAAGAGTGAAATGCTTCCCAAAGTCTGATCCCTCTCTGTCCCTCGGGGTAGCCTTGGCTCCACGTGGAAGTCAGCTCCTGCACTGGGATTTCCTATATTCATGGGTGATTCCCTCTACACCTTCACCTCACACCTCTTTCTCTTCAGCCTAAGGCATCTAGATTCCTTCAGGAGCACATTTTAATTTCTTAATGACGTCTGGATTTTATTAGCACAATGTCAGAGATTCTCACTGGGGACAATTTGAAACTTCACCCCAACAATCTCACCCCGGCTTCTTCCCTTCTCTCCCACCAACTTGCAAATGGTGATGGAGATTTCCAGGCTGAGAGACATCAGTGCCACAAGGAAAGCATCCTCTGTAGTTTGTACAACCAATCTTCTGGGAATTCAGCACTGGAAACCTGATTTTTCAGGGGGTAGAGGTGTTCCAGGTGCTTCAGGGCAGCTCAAATGTCACTGAGCTCCCACATCCTGTGTGGGCAGCTGAATCACCCACCCGTGGCATAGACATCCACATCCCAGGTGGGTGTTTGTCCCCCAGAAACCCAACCAGACACTCCATGGAGTGACTCATGAGACCACAGGGAGGTCTCTGATTTATGGGGAGGTGAATCACTGGCTGGGAATATTTGCCAGAGATCCACAGGCAGTGTAAGAGGCCAAAGACCTGACTGATAAAAGAGCCATAAGCACTTAAAGGGAGGTGAGATGAGTTGTGGCATCCAGGGCGTCCACCTTGGGAAATGCACCTTCCTAAGACAGATCCCAGGGAATTCCTGCCCCTGTGTGGAGCTGGGGTTGTGCTAAAGAGAGCCTGATCCCGTTTCCCCAGGCTGGCTTACAGAGAAGGAGAGAGATGGACATGAAACCCCAGACCTGGACCTGCAGAAGAACTCAGATACATTATTTTAGGTCCTTTCTGACCATCAAAGCTACAGATTTCTTTTTCTTTCAAGGAATAACAAATAATCCAGCCTTTACAAAGCCACCCTGACCACACTCACCACTGGTAGAGACTGGAGGGACTCATCACTGAAGTCATTCAATCATGATTTATATTCTGCCTTATAAGATTTTCCCTGTATTTATTCACTTCTCCAATCCTTGCTTGATGACAGACTTCTCACTAATTAACATCAAGGATTATCTTAGGTTCTTTGGTCAGTGCTGAGCTGTAATCAAGGTTTTGGTCCTTGGTTTCCTGCATTCATGTGCTCCATTTTCCTGGCAGACTCCTTTTTTTTTGCCTCATATCCTTCAGATTTCCTCATGGCTGGAGGCAGGTGGATTTAATGCATAGCTGTGGGTGTACGACACTCTGTCAGAGGGTATGGGATGTCCAGAAATCATGAAAATTTACATCAGCATTAGAAGAGCACACTCTGGGCCAAAGTCAAGAAACCCTTGGTTGAGAACAGAGGTGGGAAAAGAAAATTAAAAGCACAAAGAGATAGAAATGAGCAAAGAAAAGCCCTGTCTGTAACCCAAGAAGAGAGGATGGACAAGGTGTATTTTGGTTGTGACACCACGGGCAGGAGGATAAATCAAAGCTCTGTTTCCCTCTCAGTGGCTCAAATCTTCATGTGAACACCTTGTTTGCCATCCATGCCACCCCTTCCCAGCCTGAGCAGCCCCAGGTGGGGATGGGGATCCATAAATTTCAGCAAAGGAAGGCACGAGACTGCAGGAGTGCAGCAGCAGTGGTCCTTCAACAACGTGGATGTCCCAAGCAGGAGGAATTAATCACTTTTCTCATTCCATGGATAACAAAAAACAACCATGAGACCTCCTCAGCCTGGATTCTGAACTTTTAGGAACCAATTTATACCCTCTAACCAATAATTCTACCAACTGGTCTGTACAAACAATTCTGTCATGCCCCCAACTCCTTTTCATCTCTGCACCAAAAAATCCAATATTTAGGCCCCAAGCTCATTCAGTTTTACACTAAAAGGCTGAAAAAAGCCCTGGGATGTGTCTGATATGAGGACAGGGAGATGCATTTTGGCATAAGATTTGCAGTTTGATCAGCAAAAGCAATTTTGGTGAGGTTTAAAACTCGCTGATGTGACATCACGGCACGAGATCTTGGATAAGGCTGAGTATCAGAAATACTGAAACTTGAGATCGTGGCAGGGATCCTACGCAGGGATGAAAACAAACCCAAAACACCCCAAAACAGGAACTTTCTGCCATCTAGGGGTTGCGTTTTCCAATTACAATCAGGACTGCAAACGGAAAACTGTAATTCTCTTGAATCTGTGCATGTAAATATGTCAGTATATAAAAAATGAATATATATTCATTCCAAAAATAAGTTTTAAAAGGCAAGAAGTCAAGAAACTCCCTTTTTTTCTATAAATTTGCAGGAAGAAACCAGATTAATTTCTGTTTTACTGCAACATCTCAGCATTGTTTGTGTTAGAAATGTGCTGGATAAAGCACATGAGAAAACACAGTTTATTTGCCATTTCCCAGCTATGAGGAAAGTTTTCAGAAAAATCCACAAAAGAGGAGGGACAAAGTTTTTTTCTGCTTTAAAGGCACAGTTTTTGTAAGATATCCAGTAGCATCATTAGCATCACATATTTTTATGCTTAACACCCACAGCTAAGCTCAGCCTAAAAGAGAATTCAACTTGTGCGTAAAAAGGAAAAAAAAGTGATTTGATATTTAAAGTATGCTCCACCCTTCACAGCTTGGGCATTTCGCAGAAGGATTTAAAATCTTAATAAGCCAGTAACAGAATAATATTTTAATATTTAATATTTCATTTCTGTGCTACACAGATGGCAAAGTTATGTGATGAGTTTCTTTTTTTTGACGATGGCCTGAAGTGCAAGGACAAGGGGGAATGGTTTCCTACTGCCATGGGAATAGAAAGGATTTTGGGAAGGAATTCTTGGCTGTGAGGGGACAGGGGACAGGGAGAAGCTGTGGCTGCCCCTGCATCCCTGTCAGTGTCCAAGGCCAGGTTGGATTGGGCTTGGAGAAACCTGGGACAGTGGAAGCTGTCCCTGCCCATGGCAAGGGGTGGAATTCAGTGATTTTAAACATTCCTTCCAACCCAAACCATTCTGGGATTCCATGATTCCATGAAAACCCAAAATGCTCAGTTTATGACTGGTCACAGTTTCCCCATTCCCATCTCACGTTTCCCAAACTTTGCCATCTTCCCCGGCTGATAAAGACCCAAAATTTAGAAAGCACGTGAAAAAATTTGTCTCGTTTTCACATTTAATTTCTCCACCCAAGTGGCAACTGAAGGAAGGAGTGCCCTGAGTCAGATCCAAACTGGGGCTGTTTGGCCCAGTTTTATGTCTCCAGATTTTGTAAGTGCATGATGCCCAGGGAAAAGCTTTCAGAGATGATAAGGATAAAACAATCTTTTCCTGGTAGCTGAGCCATGGGAGCATCCCTAGCCAGGAGTCAGACTCTGTTGATGAAATCCTTGGGTTTAGCACTGAAGGACGCCACACTATCCACTGATCCAGGATTTTCCAAGAGGCAATTGGATTGAGGGCACTCACATGGGGAAGGGAGAGCTTTTAATAGCCTGGAGATGGCCAAACTTGTGGCTTTGTGAGGTTGCCACCATTGTTGGCACCATTGTTCATTGACATAATCCACCTACAAGTGGCACATCTGGGATTCC
The DNA here is from genome assembly GCA_013397245.1 of Thryothorus ludovicianus. Classification (NCBI taxonomy): domain Eukaryota; kingdom Metazoa; phylum Chordata; class Aves; order Passeriformes; family Certhiidae; genus Thryothorus; species Thryothorus ludovicianus. The sequence goes on along the minus strand of VZTB01002867.1, from coordinate 11,352 downwards.
TACAGCCCTGTCTGGGCTCTGCGTCAGGCTGGACCAGGAGGTGCCTTGAGTTCCCCTTCACTCTTGCATCTACTTTATTTTTCAGAATTCTTCAAAAATTGTATTACAAATATCTACACCCCCTCACTGCCAGGAGGACACTGAGGGGCTGGAGAGTGTCCAGGGAAGGGAACAGAGCTGGGGAAGGGGCTGGAGCACCAGGAGAGGCTGAGGGAGCTGGGAAAGGGCTCAGCCTGGAGAAAAGGAGGCTCAAGGGGGAACTTCTGGCTCTGCACAACTCCTGACAGGAGGGGACAGGTGGGGGGATCAGGCTCTGCTCCCAGGGAAAAGGGACAGGAGAGGGAACAGCCACAAGTTGTGCCAGGGGAGGTTTAGATTTGATATCAGGAGGAATTTCACATGGAAAGGGTGGTCAGGCATTGGCAGGGGATTCTCAGGACAGTGGTGGAATCCCAATCCCTGGAGGTGTCCAAGGAATGCCTGGATGTGGCACTCAGTGCTCTGGGATGGTGACAAGGTGGGGATCGGTCACAGGATGGACTCGATGGCCTTGGGCGTCTTTTCCAATCTCAATTATTCTGTGATTCTTTATCTCTTACCCTTTTATCCTTGCAAATACTCGTTTATAAGATGCAGAGCAGCTCCCACCCATGGTCCATGTGACTCCCACCCACAGCCCATGGACCTGTTTGTTCCCTGGTCATCCTTGGGGTGGAAGGGGCTGTTCCTCTCACCAGACAGGTGACAGGAAGGGGTAAGAAGGTTGGGATTCTGCAGCACAACATCGTGCCTGGGTATTTCAGGATGCTTTTCTTAAAATGCAAAAGCTTCAGTTTAACCACAAAGGGCAACAGGAAAAATCCTCAGCCTCTCCAACGTGCTCCCAAGATGGGATGCTCCTTTTCCACCCGTGTCTAATTGGGATTTCTCCTGCTGAAATCGTCAGAGGCTCGTTATGCAGCGAAGCAGAAAATGATTTACCCTTATCACAGAACAGCTCTGCGTTTCTCCATGAGATCACAGTGAGATGGCCCCATTCCCTTCCCTTTTCTGTACTGTCAGCCTGTAATTGTGCAGGGGATTGCTTTGAAACCCTGGCAGCCCAGCAGGGGCGTGGGTGGCACTGAGAAGTTTGGGGTGCAGCCCCTTCCCCAATTGACTGGCAGCAGGTTGGCCCAAACCCCTTTCAGCAGTGACTCAGGGTGCCCCGAAAGACAGTGGGGGAAACAGAACACCAAAATGCATCTTTTAAAGCCCTTGGAGGGTTTCAATAATGGCTTCATGACTCCAGTGGGCCTGCCAGGCTGCAGGAGGAGGTTTGGGATGGCTGCAGAGCAGGAATCGCTGGCAGAAGAGCTGGGAAGGAAGCAGGGGTTGGAGGAGGGAGCTCTGTGCTGGGAAATCAAACAGGGACGAGTGGGGACAGGATCTTCCCACCTACACAGAGCAGAGATGGCTGAAACCAACCCAAACACCAACCCAAACACCAACCCAAACACGGGCCAGGGCCCTCTGCCTGGAGGTGTCAGAGCTCTGCCACTCCCACATGACTCTGCCCTGATAGGGAAGGCTTTTTTCATTTAGTCCTTGTTAAGTAAAAAGACAAGCAGGACTCTTGGTTGATCTCTTTCTCCAGGTTGTTTATTCTTTCTTTATCAGCAATTTCTGCACACCAGGCTTTACACCAGCCTGGAGTGAGGAAGAAAGGCACCAAAGAGCACCCAACACACAGATTCAAGGCTCTCTTAAAGATATTTCACCCAGTTATCACCCAAAACGTACATGATTTCTACTTTTCTACCAAATACTAACTAAATTTCTATTCACATAACACTGTACTGTGGGAAATTCTGACCAATCGTCTTATGACCCAAACATGCAGAATATGGAGGAGATGAAGAAGGAGGAAGAAACCTAAAAATTACAAGGATCTTCCATCGTGTTCATCTCCTTACCACTCTAACAAACGTAAAAATCTACATTTCTCACCCTGTGATAAATTACATATTATGCTACTGCCTAATTTACATCGCTGAAAATTTTGTCCCATCCCAAAGCCTAGGAAGCCCTTTCCATGGACAAAGGTTAAAAGCTGGATTTGTAAGAGAGTTTGGATCCTTTAAAACATGCAGAGGAATATTCTCTGCATTCTGGGTTCCAACAAGGAGGCAGTTTGGGTCAGCCACCCTTCTACAGAGAATGTGACCATGTGTCAGGCAGGACAGGCTCAGTTGGTTCTTGGGGTGGAAAAGAGATTTTGGTACCGTTTAGGTCATAGGAGATGTGAAATATCAACATCTGTGTGCTTTAGGAAGGAAAATAAAACAGAGTCACCTCAAGTCTATGTAAGGATCAACCTGCAGAGGTGGTTTTTAAGTGAGGCTTTGGAGGTGCTTGGGTTTGGGATTCAAAACACCAGGAAAATGGAAGTGCAGGGTCCAGTGTAAAAGCAAAAATCCTACAGGGCAAGCTAAAGGCAGTTTAATAAGTGAAGCAAAGCTGTGTGCAAGCAAAGACGCATAAGAATCATGGAATTACAGAATGGATTGGGTTGGAAGGGACATTAAAATTTCAACCATCTCTATCCCTGCCGTGGGCAGGGACAACTTTTACTGTTCCAGGTTGCTCCATGCCCCATCCAACCTGGTCTTGGACACTTCCAGGGATCCAGGGGCAGCCACAGCTTCTCTGGGCACCCTGTGCCAGGGCCTTCCCATCCTCACAACCAAGATTTCCTTCCCAGTATCCCATCTAAATATCTCCTCTTTTATTTCAAATCATTTATGGAGATGCTGAAACACTCCCCCTTTCTCCTTCTTTCTCCAAGATTTTACTGCTGACCATGACATTGTGTGGTATGGAATATCCCTGTGGCCATTTGGGGTCACCTGTGTCCCCTCCCAGCTCCTTTTGCCCTCCCAGCACCCTCACTGGTGGGAAACAGGGAAAGTTTTGATGCTGTGCAAGCCCTGCCCAGCAGCAGCAAAACCATTGACACAGATTTGGGGACAAGTCTAAGACAGAACACCACTTGTGCTGGTACCAAGAATGTGAATTCCATCCCAGCAGAGCCAACGCAAGGGGCAGGGAGTTCCTGGTCAAGATTTGACTTCTCCTGACAGAGGAGGAACAACCAAAAAAAACAGGACAAGGTCATATCCAGAGATCTCTCAGCACGGAGCATTTTGGAGAGAAATTCCCCTGAGGGATTGGAGTGCCAGGATCCTCCAGGATATGGGTTCAAACGTGGGGCCCTGGGGAGATCTGCAAGTGGCAGCACCCCCTGAGCCCACAGCTTGGGCCCTGTGGATGTGACAACTGGAATGTGCTGGGAGGCTCCTTCTGCACCAGCATCTTCATCTGGATATTCCCAGCCGTGCAAACACAGCCAGGGTAGCTCAGCCACCCTCAAAACAACTCTTCTGTCACAAGGCACCATCATGGATGGTGAATAAACATTTTGGGAATCTTCAGGCTCCTCTACACATCCAGCTCCAGCTCCCCACTCCTGCTCCTCCTCTGTGAGCACAGCTGAGCAGGGACAGTGGCACTCAGGCAAATGGAGCTTCCCAAAATGTCCCTTAAGCTTCTGCACCACCCCTAGAATCAGAATATCCTAAATTGGAAGGGACCCACAAGGACATTAAGTCCAAATCCTGACCCTGCAGAAGACAATCCCCAGAATCCAACCCTAGGCCTGAGAGCATTGTCCAAACACTCCCTGAGCTCTGGCAGCCCTGGGAATGTGACCCTTCCCAGGGGGGCTGTTCCCACTCTTGGGTCCCCTCCCATCCTAACAAAGCCCTCTGCTCTGTAGAGCGTCACTTTCGCCTCAAATCTCTGGCCAAAAGCTGCAAAACAGGACAAATTATTAGTGTAGCTTGGAATGGAGGAATATGTGGAGCACTGGCCCAGAATTTCTGGGTCTCAGAGGTTCTCATGCTCACAGTTAACAGATCACTTCCTATTTTCCCCTTGGCCTTTCCCTTGGTTCTATTCAGACCAAGGCTACTCCCAGATTTTTTTTCTAGGATCTGAAAAGGTTGCTGCAGAGCTGCATTCCTGTATCTGCACTCAATGCCTCAATCTTCCTTTCCCCCACTTTATTTTCCAAGGCACGTGGGGCAGCTCTGGAGTTGTTCACATTGCTGTTAATGCCTGCAGAGGTGATACTAAGACACATAAGTTCAAAAGCCTTAAAGGAGAGGAAATTTTACATTCCAGAGTTGTATGGAAGCCCAAAATTTGCAGCAAATTGCCAAATGCACTTGGTAAATCACTTTAGTGCTTTGGTCTGCATGAGCAAAGGGAATTCCACATTGAGTCACCATGGCCCAGTTGTGAATTCAAGAATTGTCAGAGAGCACAGGACACCCCCCAGCAAAGGACATGGGAGGCAGATAGTTGGAAATACCCAAAAAGAAGATGTTTCCTGCTGCTGCAGGGTGCTGTAAGCTCAGTTACTGCCAGTCTGTCCATTTTACAAACCCCACAATCCACCAGGGGCAGTGACAGAACAGAGAAGGAGAGGGGTCTGCCCAGAGGTGGCCAAGCTGCTCCTCTTGTTGCCCAGAGAAGCTGTGGCTGCCCTGTAAGATTGTTGCGTGCCCGGCTTAAAATGGGACGGCGGACTGAGACGAGAGATCTCTATAAGCTGGATCCTAGAACTTAAGTTTTATTACAAAAGGTATGGGGTAAGCTAGGACCCAGCTTAGAGCTGCCCACCACAGCTCAGAGCTGGCCCAGGTGGGGGAGGACAAAAGGCCCAGGTGGGGTAGGACAAAGGGCAGGAGATGGGAGCAGATAAGAACAGGAGGAAGAGAGCAAGAGCAAGAGAGAAAAGTAAGAGAGAGTAAAAGCAAGAGAAGTAAGAGTAAGAGAGGGTACAAGCAAGAGAAGTAAGAGCAAGAGGAGTAAGAGCAAGAGTAAGAGCAAGAGAGTTAAGTTCTGGTTACAATGCAATAAATCCTTTTCTATGTTGAATATTCTAAATTCCACTAACCAATCTCCTGTAACATACAAATTCTACAGTATTTGCATACAGCCAATAAGAATCCTTACATTACCATACCTATCACCAACCAGAGGGTCTTGCATATCTAAACAAGGGGATTACTCATCCCGGACATACCAGCTTTTCAAGTATTCATCAACTAGGGTTTTGGTATGTCACTTCATTTCAATCTCACTGTTTCTACATTCTTAAAATCTTCCGTGAGGCAATCACATTTACAGGGCTTCCCTGTTCCATCCTTCCCAACACTGCCCCATCCCTGGAAGTGTTCCAGGCCAGTTTGGACAGGGCTTGGAGCAACTGGGATGGTGGAAGGTGTCTCTGAGTGATTCCAGCCTGACACCAGAAGTGTTCATTCACCAGTTTTTGTTTTACAACAAATTAAGGAGTTCAATACTATCAGTGGTATTTTCTGTCCCAGAGCCACCTTCAATTAACAACAGTGATTAATCACTCTCACCATTGGTGCATCCCAAGGGACATCCCTGCTCTTTAATTATTCCCATGCTTTCAGAAGGATAAACAGATCCCTCACTCTGAAAAATGGCAAGAAAGCCACAAGACAAAGCTCTGGGAATTGTGGGAATAGGATCTGATCCTGTGCAGCCTCCAGTCTGCACCTCAAATCCTACATTATTGTCAATAAAAATCACATTTCAGTCCACATAGTGCATAAGGAGTGACAAAAGGATGGCAGTGGTCACAGTCAGAGCCATGTGTGCCCTCTGCCTTCTCCTCAGAGGAACAAAGAGGTGCTCGTGGTGCTGAGGGGAGCAGGAGAAGATAAACCTGGGTTTTTGTGTGCGTGAAAAAATATATCTGTGAAGAAATCCAGGCTGGGAAAGGAGAAAATGGGAACTCTCAGTCCCCTACAAGAATGTCTGCTTTGTCTTCAGAGCCCCCAGGTGACATGTACTGAGAAGGAGCTGCGTGACAGGTCTGGGATCATCTCCTTGAACCACAGAATCATGGAATATTTGGGGTTGGAAGGGACCTTGAGGCTCATCCCATGGGCAGGGACACCTTCCCCCCAGGAGGGTGAGTGAAGGTTGGGTTTCTGCAGCAGCAGTCACCTGTGACCAGTGTTGTGTGTCCCAGATACCCCAGGCTTCAC
>VZTB01002866.1:659225-703783 GCA_013397245.1 Thryothorus ludovicianus | reverse complement strand
TCTCAGGTGAAATGCTGGGAGCTGGCAGCACTGGGGGGCTGCTTCCTCTCTGTCACCCCGAGTTCCTTGTAACCACAAAGGGGAACATGGTTTCATGTTGGGATGAAACAGCCTGGTGGCAGAACCAGCTCCAGGCGAGGCTGGCTCAATGAGACTTTGGGCTCAATTCAGCTGCTTTAAACCAGAGAGATGGGCCTGGCCCCAGAACACGGAGCCAAACAGCCTCATCCTTGTCCAAGCTGCAGAGGAGCATGAGTGGTTTGTGGCTGGTCCCTCCTTTCTCTAACCAAGCATTTGCTTCCCGCCCTTCACCCTGGGATGCTGGATGTGTGCATGCTGTCATCAGATGGGACTGGTTTATATTTGTGTGTCAGCATCTTATACATCCACAGCTCTGTCCTGGCCTTAGCCCAGCTTGCTGGGGTGACCTGACCCCCCGTGGGTGCCAGGGCCTGGTTTGGCTATGGGGGGGGCCACTGCTCTGTGTTCTTGTCTCATTTTACCCCAGTGCTGCAGTGGGAACCTGAACTCACCCAGCTGTGATTCAGAGAAGTGTGGAGAAAAAAGTATCCCCATTTTGGGGGGAAAATAATTTCTCCCTGATGTTGGGTCAGTCCTGCACTCGGGGGCTGACTGGGCAATCTGCCTTTCCTGGGCTGCAGGGGATTTGGGGAGGAATGGGAACTTTCTCTGCTTTCTGGGATTTGCAGCATTGTTTTGAGGTTGAGACCTGGGGAAAGAGGCTTTTTCGAGACAGGGCATCCCCAGCAGCTTGAGAATCCTCCCTGGGATGGACCAGTGTCTGGCTGTGCCTGGCATCTCTCCTGCACTGCTGCAGCAGTGTGATGCCCTGTCCTGCAGACGAGCTGGCCGATCCCTGGCCCGCCTCCGTGGCTCATCCATCAGCTCCCCCTTGCCGCACCGCCTTTGCCTGGGGCTGTGACTTTTGACACAGGCAGGACACATTTAGCAGTGTGCTCTGAACGCTTCGAAAGTGGCCACCGGCGGGCTGTGAGCCGTGGGGCTGTGTCACAGCTCCTGCTGGAGTGACACCAGGCCTGGCATCACCGTCCCAGTGGCAGCTGGCAGAAGGTGAGAGTCACCAAAGGCTGGTGGCTGTGCATGTGAGGGTGAAGGATCCCCGCCATGTCTCGTGCCATTCAGTCATCTCATTCGTTCCTTTACGTTTCTTTGGACTTCATCAGAGCAAAGCCCAGCAAGTTTTTAAGGCTGTTTTATCCACCAAGGTGTCTTTCCTTTCTCCCCGTGGCAGCTGTAGATTTTTACAAAAACCTTTGGAGGAAGTCACAGATAAAACCCAGAGCAGTGAAATTGGTGTGACAAAGTGTGACGAGGTGCTTGTGTTGGAGGTGCCTGTTGCTTTTGGTGGGCCAGCTCAGAAGAGCCCAGCACTGCACAGGCAAACCCTAAAGAAATTCCGAGGGAAAACCTTTATTTTAATTTTTTTTCATTTAAAGGATGTGATTCAGCAAGAGCCTGTCAGTTGGTCAGATCTAACCTCCTACCTGGACACATTTCTGGTTGCTGGGGGTGCAATTTGTGACATTGCCACTCTGGTAGTGGACTCCCATCCCCTTGCAGGGAGAGCCTTCTCCCGAATGAAGGCGTTGGGATATCTTCTGCGAGGGGTTCACAGCTAATTGGTACAATCAATATTTGTTTTGCAAATGCAATTGGAGGGAAAGAGGGATTGAGAGCGCCAGAAATTCAATTGACCTGTAAAAACAGATACAGTGTAAAGGGAATCCTTCCCCTGCCAAGCAAATATTTAGAAAGGAAAAGCAATAAAATGAATAAGCAACAAAGTAATATCCTGCCTCCACGGCCGACGGAGGCTGCCGGGAAGGGCTGCTGCCCCTGATGCTGTGATAACCCTGAGCAGACGAGTGACAGGAACCTGTTTCCTAGAGAAAGCATGTTTACTTTTGCCATCTAATTCATCAAAAGCTCATCCTGCTGCCTTGACAGCACTGGGACCTGTCTCAGGTAGCCTGGCAAGCTGGGTACTGAAACCTGAACCCCTGAAACCCTCACTGTGGCATAAACCCAGTGGTGGCACGGGGACAGGGATGTCCCTGTGCCCTTGTCTCCTCTTGTAGGGGTCTCTACTCTTTGCTGCCACGTCCCTGCTCAGCCTTCTCTGGTGCCTTGGTGATGGGATCACACTGGTGAGGGTTGTGGGTGCTGTAGGGTGTGAGGAGTGTGCGGGAAAGAACATCAATAGTTCCTGCCTGGAAAGATACTCTGGTGCCTCAGCAGTCCTTGGTGTGAAAATCCAAATGGTTAAGGGAAAAAAAGATAAAAATAAAATAAATGCTTTTAGATCAAAAAGCTCCAGAAAAACGTTTTGGGTAGGGAGTGGTGAGATGGCATCCAGCCAGGGCTTTGGCTGGATGGAGCAAAGCACCCGAGTCCCTCTTTGCCAGATGGCTCAGCATCCCTGGGTGCAGCCCTGCAGTGTGACTTGAACTTAGGCTGATGGCTGAATTTAAAAATCTCTGTGTAAAGCTAAGACTTTCCAGGAAAAAAACCCTCCTGCATACTTATGTGTGTGCATGTATATATATACACACACGTTATATGTATAAAATAGAGCAAGTAGAACAAAGGAAAATAATTTTATGGGGAAGCCCTGAACCAGCTCCAGTGCTGAGCATCTTTAGGCCACTTTGGAGCCTTTGAGCATCTTCCCTCTGTGATGGATATTGACCCCTCTGATTGGTGTCAGGATTTGAGACATCTTGTCATTTACTGGCATCAGTTAGAGCCTTTTCTGGGGGCTGCTGGGATCACCTTGAAATGCATTCCCTACACAGAAATCAAAAAGAGGTTGGGATTTGCGTTGGTGTATTCCTGAGTTTTCAAGAGAACATTGGCTGAAAATGTGAACTTCCTCGGACTGAAAGAGGAAAAAGCTCTAGAGAAGCTCAGGCAAATGCTGAACTCTTAACAGTCAAATTTTCCTGAGGTTTTATCCTCTTATTGTAAGACTGAGCCTCTCTAGGATGCTCTGTATCTCCCAGAAGCTGATGCTCAGGCCCACAAAAGGTAGAGCTCTGGTTTTCCACATGTGAGTTATCTGGGAGCAGGTTTCTTGCAGGGGTCATGGAGGATGAGCTGCTGTCCCTGGCTGGACTGGTTCTGCCTCTGCGTCCCTGGACCACTGATGGTATGAAATCCCCCCCACATAACATCATCTGTTATCTCATCCCTGTCTCAAGTGCCGTGAGGCTGGAAAACACACCCCAAATCCTGCAACCCCATCCTGAGAGCACAGTCTAGGAGAGAGCAGCAGCAGGAGCTCAGCAGAGCCAGGAGAGGGGGGGAAAGAAAAGATGGCTTAAATTTAATGTCTTTTTAGATGAGTGTTTCCATTCATTCCAGAGCATATTCCTCTGGCATTTCCAGCACTCTTGTTTAGCCGAGTAGTTAACAAACTTCATGGAAACACATGTTATAGTGCTCTCTAGTGCACGGAGCTATGTATGAAGGATGCCTCTTCTGAGATATCTCGATGCGAGCGCAGCTTTTGCTCCGGAGCAGCCTGTTAGCCGCAACAGCTGCTTCCCATTGTGGAAATGCTGTTGAGGGAGAAAAGAAATAAAAAAAAAAAACAAAACCAACAAAACCAGCAAGCCCTCAACCCCATCCCAACAACTTGACAACACACGCAGATGATATTTATGCAAAACTCTGCGCAAGGGTGAGGGAAATAAAAGATAAGGCAAGAAATAACGCAGGCGGGAGAGCGCTATCTCGCTGCCGGCAGCGCCCGGCGCGCTCCCGCCGATCTCTGTTTGCCGAGCTGCTCCGAAGCAGCTGGTCCCTGTGTCCGACTGAGTTTACTCTGTTTAGCTTTTATACAGCCGAGCGGTTTTTATGGCCACCGGAGCGCCGGGAAGCTCCACAGGATATTGGCCGCCTCCTAATGAGAATTTGCCGCGTCGGCACGTCGGCGCAAACACCCCGTGAATTTTAAACGCCTGGGAAACGGCAGCTCCTGCAGCCCCATCCCCTGGATGCTCCGAGAGTCCTTGGGGGGAATGGGTTTTCTGTTTAATAAAGGAAAAGACAAGCCTTGATTGTAGCCTAGGAGACTGGAGAGCAGTCGAGGCTCCCGGCTGGACCCCATGCACCCACGCTGGCCTCATGGTGATGCTCCAGGAAAGCTTCACAAGGCCAGGGGAGCCCACGGTGCCCTGGGCAGTCAGGGATTTGGGGGTCCTAAAGGTGAGATGGGGCTTGTGTGTCCAGGCAGGTGTTGAACTCAGTCCCCTGAATTTGCCTGATCCCTTTTTGAACCTGTTGGTACAAGGTGGAGGTGAATTGGTGGTGCCACAAGGGAGTTGGGGCTGGAAAGGACTGGAAATCTTCTCAGTCCTTCTTCGGGTGTGGATCAGGTTGTTCAGGGCTGGAACCAGTAAAGTATTGGCTGTGCCCAAGGAACGAGATTTCTCTGTCTGATCTGAAAGCTCTATCTTTCCTTTCCTTTGGTTTTTGTTTTGGTTTTATTTTTTTGTAACTCTCCTTTTGAAAATCTGAATGGTAAATAGAAAGGTTTAATTTCGGTTTGTGTCTGTATTAATTTTCCATCACAGGAGGTTTAAAAAAAATCAGAAACAAATATAATGACTTGCAAGAGGAGTACATTAATCTGGAGCAGAATGAAAATAGCTCCTTCCCCCACGGTGGTACAGCACGTCAAAAAAGCCAGTGTGTGTGTAAAATCCCCAAGGGGGTAGGAAAGCCAGCCTGCAGGAGGTTTCAGCCAGGATATCTTTTTCTTGGAAAACAAACGAAAAAAGAATAGTTTTCAAGATCTTCACATTTTTATCCACAAAATGAATGACATGAACAGCGTTCCCTTCTCTCCTGGTTATTCCTGCCCCGCTCACAAAGCCAGCCAAATCGGGGTGGTGGTGGCAGCAATGGCACATCCTCTTGCTCCTGGTGACTTTGCTTTTCCATCATTTGCCTCTCCATTAATCTCAGTACAAACAAAGGCTCTGAAGAGACAAGCTGAAAAGCTCCTGGGGGTACGTTTAAATCAGTCCTTTCTAATAATGTCTGTCGACCTCTCTGTGGAAGCAGTGCTCCCCAAGGAAAGGACACGGAGCTGCGGCAGCGTGCTGAAATATGGTGGGGTGTAATTAATTCTGACCTCTGGCTCCCGCTCACTCACTCTCAATATTAAATTTGACTAGTGATATTGTGGTTTTTCAATTATCCTTGTTTTCTTGGGGGCATGGGGGGGGATGAGGGGGGTCGCTGCTCAAAATTCAGATGGTGGGAGATGCATTGCTTGGATGCAGAACTGCTGGGCTGTGGGCTGGGTGGGATCGATCCTTGGGTTGGCATTTGGGTTTGGATGTGGTATTGTGTGTGCCTCTCCCCCTCCTACCTGTGCCCCTCCTGCCTCTAAAACCTGGTGCTTCATCAGTGCTGGGATGGGACCAACTCCCTGCCTGATGCTACACACTCTTACTGAGGGTGGGGGGCCACAAAAAGAACTGGCCTTTAGGGAAATGGGGAGGAAAAATCAGCATTTTGGTCTTGGCCTTCTGGCCTTACCCAGGAGATCACTTTCCAGCCACTCCTGCAAGAAAGCAGAGGATTTTTATCAGGCTCTTGGAGGGGAGACAGAGGCCTGCTGTAGGGCCTTGTTGGTGAAAGTCTTACTAGTGTGTCCTTGATCAGAGTGGAGCAACACAAAACAATCTTGGAAGATATGCACTTGCTCGACCTTTTACTTGGACGCAGGGAGGGCTTGAGGGCTGCTGGTGTGTTTTGGCAGCGGCTGCTCACTGGGAAGGCTTCGTTTGTCTGTTTACTTAACCCCATCGTTGTAGCAGTGCCCCTGCGTGTCTGCCCGTGGTCTCTGGAGGGTCCAGGAGGTGTTAAGTGACCACTTTTGGACCCCATCCAGGAGTCAAGGGTGAAGGTGCCCTTTCCTGGGAAAGCTCGGGTGGTTCCCGTGTAGCAGGAAGAGGGTTGAACAGCCCAGCATCAACCCCCTCTCCTCTGATGCCCCCCTTTCCTCTCTGCCACTGACTCCCCTGCATGTCCCTCATCACCGGTGTCCCTCTGTCATCGGGGGACATGGGACCTGCCCAGGTACTTGCATCAGAGCAGGAGCTCCTTCAGGGATGCTCCTGCAGAGCATCCATGCATGGACCCCAGAATTTAACCTCTTCAAAGCCTCTGGGTCCCTGAATGGGGCTGCCCTCTCCTCCACACCTCAGCCATCCCCAATACTGGCGCTGCCTTTGAGAACAGGCTGTGCTTCTTGGCATCCTCTGCCATGATGGGCTCTCCGAGAGTGCAGGGCACAGTGGGATGCTGGATGGGACAGAACCACTGGGTTAGAACCCTGAGAGGGTTGAGTTGGGTGAAGAAAGGCCAAAAAATAGGACTCTCAGGCTTCATCTCCTTTCCTTGCTCTCCTGGCCTCTTGGAGCATACAACCAGCTGCTAAGTGCTCAGGGGTGAATCTGCCAGAAGCCAAATCTTGGATTTTTGGGCTCCCTGCTCCCTGTTGGCAGCAGCAGCTCAGCTGAACCCTGGGGAGAGCTTGCACCCCAGGGCCATGGAGGCGAGCTCGCGTCAGCCCCTGGGGTGAAATAAGCCCATTTCAGCCCGGTTGCCATGTCCCCTCAAAGTGTTGGAAGATGCATTCAGGCAGCAGGAATGAGAAGGGCTTGAGCTGGAGGGGGAGGGAGGAGAAGGGAAATTAAAGGAGAAAAAAAAAAAAAGGAAAACGCCACTTGCTGCAGAGCGAGTGAATTCTCCAATAAACCTGAATCTGCTGAGAATACATTTTACAAACATGCAGCGAAGTTGGCTGCTTTTGTTTGGGCGTTTGTTAAGCATTAACTAAAGAATGCCATGGTCCAGCCTGCTCGGTGTGAAACCTAATTCTCCCCCTTTCTGGAGCCATGGCATGGAGTGCTCAATTTTTTTCTCTCTGTAGGACTGCAGCCTTCTGGTACTCCAGCCAAAAAACACTCATATTTTAGCAAGCTTAGCCCCGGCCCCGTTGCCAGGCAGTAAAGCGAACACTTGTCCGCCTCAGGGGGGAGGGAGCTGGGAGACGGGGAAGGGTCAGGAGAAGAGCCCCGGGGAAAACATCCCTCTTCTGTCCCACTGGAGAGCTCCCTGAGGCCTTGGGGTGCACAGGGAGGGAAGTGGTGATGGCTGCAGGCGTTTTCCTCCTCAGCTTGGGAGCCACTGTGGGTTTGGAGGGGCCCAGGATCCTTGGTGCAGAGTTGCCCCCTGGGTTGTGCTGCCCATCCCCAGGAGGTGCCAGCCTGCTCTCCACAGATGGACTCAGCTCTTTCCCAGCCGATCCCGTGGTCTCAGCACCCCTCCTGCCAGGGGCAAGGATCCACGTGGTGCCCCATGGCTGCAGCTGGGGGATACCCTCCCTGTCACTGTCACCATTCCTGCGTGGCCATGGTCCATGCCCTCTGCCTCCTGCTTTGGTTCCAGGAGGGCCGGAGCAGGGACAGGGTGACGTGAGCCCAGCACAGCAGGACAGTTGCTCATTCTCAGCATTGACAGCAAGTGGCATTTTTCCATTGCCAGCCTCTCGAGGACCTGGTGCTGGTGTTGTCCCTTCCAGTGAGTGGCCGTGAGTGAGAAGGTGACCAAGTGCCAAGACAGCTCAATCCAGTGTCCTCACTCCCTGTGGCTCACTGCTGGCACTCGCTGCCAGCCTCCTCCCGCTCCCCTTGGCTCATCCCCACGCCAGGGTCATGGCCTTGGTGGGATTCATCATTTGGGCATGGCTCTGAGTGGCCAGGCTGGAGCTCCCAGCACCTCCTGACGGATCTGCTCAGGATCTGCTCAGGCTCCTGAGCCATGATGAGAACATATGGATGAGTTGGGCAGATCCCTGCACAGGTGTCTTGGAAAACCCAGCATCCCTGCGGATGCTGCCCGCTCAGGGGCTGCCCCTGCCCCTCTCACCACATCCCTGGTGCAGGCAGGGAGGGGAGCAGAGCTGCCTCACCTTCCCTGCCGCCCGAACCCAAAGCTCGGCGCGGCGATTGAGATTTGTCCGTCACGATTTAATATCGGCGTCGCTGCCCCGGGAGGCTCCGCGGGGCCGCGTTTGTATGCGGGGCACGCAGACAGACAGCAGCCGGGAAGCGCCCGTCAATCACGGCCCCTTTCAGCCTGTCACCGCCGAAGAGAGGGGGAAAGAGGCGGCGGTGGCTCCGCTGGGAAGCCGGGGCTGCACCCCGGCCATCGGGAAGGGACACGGGATGCGGCATCCCAGAGGTGGCTTTGGCCGTGTGGTGACATTCTTGGGTTTTGGGGACTCTGCGTGGATGGGAAACGCCAAAGGAGAGGTCTGGGAGGCTTTGTTGGGAAAGAGGAGCGGCATGGAGAAGTGGGGCTGCATCCTGGGGGATATGCCGCCAGAAATGCTGCACTTTTGGAAATGCCCAAATATTTCGTTTCAAGATTTTCTTGAAAGCCACCTGCAGCCCTTTTTGGCTTCAAAACTGCAGATTGTGATTACAAAAGAGACCNTCGAAATTTGAATAAAAAAAAAAACAAAAAATTAAAAAAAAAAAAAAAAAAAAAAAAGGGCAGCTTAATCAAAACAAGAACAGGAATATTTTTAAGGTCAGACACAAGAGGCTATGAGTGCTGTTAAATATTGCTCACATCACTACCTTTTTGTTCCAGTTCCTCCTAAGTTGAGTGTATTGGTTTTATTTACAAATACTCACTGTCAGTGCTTCAGTTGCTCATTCTCTGAGCTGCTGGTGGCAAGCCTGGTCCTCCAAGTGTCCCAGTGCTGAGCAGGTCTCCCTGTCTGGTGACCCGGCCAGCTTCCCACCTGGCTAAACAAACCCAGTGCTGCCAGTCAGGCCTGACTTAGCTTTGGAACCACAGGTTTTGGAGGGGAAAAAAACCCCTACTGAGAACTAAAGCATCCCTAAGATGTTGTAAGTGAAGCAGGAGAGAGCTGGGCATGAAGCTGAAGGTCTCAGAGATGGAGGAAAACCACTCTCTATCCAGGCCGGTGTGTCTCATTCAGGCTAAAATGTTAAATCAATTGTTAGAGCTGTGGCTTCAGGAAAAGTTTCCCCATCTCAGACTGAGCAGGGGAGTTCCAGCTGGGTTATCTGTGCAGGTTGTACCCTTTGTGGGGTTTTCCCCAAAGGGCAGCATCCATGCATGGGGCTATCCATGTGTGGGGTCAGTCATGCATGGGGTTATCTGTATGAGGTGTTATCCATGAAATATCCGTGTTATATCCCGGTCCCTGTAGAGTAGCTGGTGCAGTCTGGGCCTCAATGGTGTTGGGACACCAGAAAGACCCTTTGCTCTCTCTCTTGTGGTAGATTGTGTTTTTTCTTCCTGTGACCTTTTGGTGCCTGGGGTCTCAGTTTTTGTGTGTTTATAAGGAGCTCTTTTTGGTTTCGTTCTATGGAGGAGGTTTTGTGGGGATTTCTCTTCAGCTCACGTTGCCCAGGGATGGGGGAGTGAGAGACACCTGGGCTGAACAGCATCCCTCAGCTGGAGCTGCTTTGGAAATAAAGTCGTTTATTCAGAATGGCTTTAAGTGTCTGATATCAGGCAGCCATTTACCCAAATCTCACACCTTCCTGCTGTGCAACACGCTTTGGGCTCAGAAACATCCACTGCTGGGCTGGTGCTGCTGTGCCTGGTTGGCAAAGGGTTTGTGGCTCTCTAATAAGTGCCTCGGAAACAAATTTTGGGCACGTTCATTCCTGGAGATTAGATGGCAGTAATGTAATATCTTATCAATATTTTATTACTGAGAGCAGTTGGTAATCCCAACAGGTAGGGCTTAAACATCATTTAAACAAGATGGGAACGTGTTGCCAGACGAATACAAATAGCCTCCACTTTGACATAAAAGAGACGTAATTAAAGATGAAGCCACTACAGAAATATTAGCGCAAGGCAGTGTATGTTTGAGCTGGAACAAGAAAAAATTGACCCTTCAGAAGGGATGCTTTCAAGGGAATACACATCCCCCTCTTCCCAGGGCAGTCGTAGGGATGTTGGAAATACATCTTAGGGACAGGCAGTTGTAGGTAAACTTGGGGAATTAAAGCTGAATGTGGAAAAAAAAAAGCTGCTAATGGCAATATGTGGAATTATAAACTCCCTAACCTCTACATTTTATTTGATTATTTCCCACTTTCTGTGGTGACGATGGTGTTTTAGAAAAGCTTTATAACGCCCCTTTCCTACTTCTTTGGGAAAGCCACTTCTTGCTGAGTGTGCCCAGGATTTGGCTGGGGAGAGAGTTTTGCACCACACCCTTGTGTTTGCCAGCACTTTTTGGGGAAAACCTGGGAAGGAGCAGCCACTTTTTCAAATGATCCCCATTTTCTGATGGTTTTCCCCTGAGGGTTTTGCATGTATCTGATGCTCTGCTTGTCAGAACAGGGCTGATTCAGCACATTTCTTATGTGGATTTTTGTAACAGACAGAAAAAAAAAAAAAGAGGGATTGAAAGCTCGGAGGTAACCTCTGCAGGATGTGTGCTGACTTTTGACTTCTCTTTCTGGGCCAAAGACACCAAGACAGGGGAATAATAATGTCCAGTTCCCACAGATATTTCAGACAAGACTGGGTAAACAGTGGGTTT
Organism: Thryothorus ludovicianus; assembly: GCA_013397245.1. NCBI lineage: Eukaryota > Metazoa > Chordata > Aves > Passeriformes > Certhiidae > Thryothorus > Thryothorus ludovicianus. The sequence continues at coordinate 693,123 of VZTB01002866.1, read as the reverse complement.
TTTTCTATATGATGTCCAAGCCAAGAACTCAAATATCTGGGTGTGGCAAAGAGGTTCTGGTTTGATACCTTCTAACATCTCTGTTGGTTGTCCCATTTACTGAAAATATCTGGCCCTAAGGTTAATTCCAGGTGCCTCCAAGTCCTCTGAAACCAGCACTGATGCTGCAACCTCTGCTCCTCTCACCTCAGTCTCCCCCAGCTGTAAATCATTGACCATTCTCAGTAAGGGCATTTAAACTCCAAGAAGAAAAGCTCTGTTCCAGCCTAAAGTGTTATTGCTGTTGTTGTTATTATCGGCTTTTAAGTCTAAAGCCAGAGTCTTGAAACCTGGGAACAGTTTAATTAGGAATGCCTCAAATGCTGTCACATCAACGTCAAAGCAACAAGCTGAGCTTTTTCTTTTTCCTTTTGACACATCAAGTCTTCGGTCTGGCACTGGCCTTAACCCCAAATTTGCTGTCTTGAAGATTTTTGTGATGTATTAGACATCCCTGATGCGTTTGCAAGTGGGGATGGGGTGACCCAGGCCAGAGGGATGGGATGGTTTGTGAGTGAGGCAGGGTGGGGATGCTTTCTGTAGGTGCTTGTGGAGAGGCACAGGTGAGCTCCCTGACCCCACTGCTGTCTCCAGCATCTCCTTGGGCTTAGGCATGAGCTGGAGAGGGTGATGTGTGGAGTTGGCACGATAAAACCTGGGTGGAAGTGCTGCTGTCTTGTGGTGGTGGTACCTGGGCTGTTGGGTTTGATACCTCTTTTTGTTTTCACCTGGAGCATCTGGTTGACCACGTTCATGGTAAGCACCTGGTAAGCCCCAAAACTGCTAAAGTTGACCCAAAAGCAGCATCCCCCCATTGGCCCTGGGTGGGCGAGCAGCGCTGGGAGCGCATCCCCTGCCCCTGAGGGGTGCCAGCGCCATTGTCCCCAGCCCCTCAACGCAGCCCACACACCGCGGGGGTGATGCAGCGCCCACAGGGTGCCACGGGCACCCCGTCCCTTGTCCCAGCACCTGCGGGGTGTCACGGCGGGCTGTCCTCTCGCTTGTCCCGCAGGCTGTTCGCGGTGAAGTGCGCGGGCTGCCTGGAGGCCATCGCGCCCAGCGAGCTGGTGATGCGCGCCCAGAAGAGCGTCTACCACCTGCACTGCTTCTGCTGCTGCGTCTGCGAGCGGCGCCTGCAGAAGGGCGACGAGTTCGTGCTGAAGGAGGGGCAGCTCCTCTGTAAGGGCGACTACGAGAAGGAGCGGGAGCTGCTGAGCTTGGTGAGCCCGGCTCTGTCGGATTCTGGTAAGGGGCCGCCCGCGCCCGGCGTCTCCATGGCTGGTCCCGCTCCGAGGCCCCTGCGGGGTCTGGAGGTGAGGTTTGGGCTCGCTGCCCTGAACTTCTGCCCTTTGCTCTGAGGGGATAAGCTCTGTAAGCACCGTTGGATCCTCCAGCCGGTCTCTGAGGACTTGAGCAGGGAGCTCAGCAGTGAGGGGATGGAGGATGCTCTGCAGACCATCCCACCTCTTAAGGCTCATTTCTGTAGGGGTTTGTGCTCCTGGCCTGTGCAGAGCACCAGTTTGCCATCCAAGGGGTGTGCAGCTTCCCTAGATGTGGGAGGGAGAGCTGGCCACTGACTACCTTGGGCTAAACCTTTGTCCCTCCCCTGTGCCTCACTGTCCCTGCCTGGGACTGTGGAAAGGCTGAGAACAAGAAGTGAGCTGCTTCTGCTGGAGTCACCTCTTTTAACAACAAGGGGAAACTGCAGCATGGAGTTGAAACGTGAGCTGGCAGCAGGGAGTCTACACACCTTGTATCCCCAGCAGCTTCTGGCCAGCAGCTGATGGCCAGAGCCAACCTGCTTGACCCATCATGGGGACACTGTGGGGACACTGCAGAGCCGAGGGGGGCTGCTGTAGAGGTGGCACTGTGGCTGGAATCCTGCTCCAGCCAGGGTCTCACGGCCAGGTTAGGTTGCCTAGAGCATCAGACCAGCATTAAAATATGTATCTGCAGTCAATACAAATTAAACCCAAATGTTTCCCAGGAAGACAAATTTAGTAAGAAAGCCCAGCACTGGGGATTGGGAGGGTAGAAATGATCTGATGATCTCCTAGCTGAAATCCTTGTGATAACACCATCCCCACAGAGCCCTGCTCCTCACCAGTCTCTCAGTTCCCCTTAAAATACCTCACTGGGGAAAAGTCTGCTTTGTGGAGGGAAAGCACTTACCTTTGAAATTCTCTGCTCTGGAGAGGGCTGCCAGCAACTGGGGAGGCGGGGGGGTGGGGGGGTAAGTGGGGCTGTCTTTTCCCTGCTGGAGCAAAGCACTGGATTTAAAAAAAGTGGAAATCAGGATTAAGAATGTGTTGTTAAGGTGTGAAGCATGAGCACAACAAAGTCTGGTGCTCTCTACCACTGGAGTGCTGTAGCTGGGAGATTTGCAAAGGGATGGGGATAGTTTTCATAGATACGGAACAAAAATGGCCCAAAGCCTGTATTTCTCTTTAATATTGTGCTCCTCTGCAGCCAAAGCCCGTTTGTCTTGCAGCACTGCCTGTGTGGGTTCTGTGTGAGCTCTGCAACCCTGCTTGCTCAGGACAAAGAAGTCCTCCTTGCAATTAACAGTGGTGATGTTTAAAAATTAGAGTGAGACCATGGGAGGAGGTGGCTGGGGGGAGCTGGTGAGTGATGGTCCAGTGCTGGAGGAGCTGGAGAGGCAGGAGTGCAGCAGGATCCAGCCCCACTGGTGCTGGCTCTTCCCTTATCCCTGGGAAAGTCCTTAACTGATTGAAGAATTACTATTTTTTCCTCTGGGATATACAAACCCTTTTCAGTTAAAATAGGAACCAATGAGGAGATGTCATGCAGAAGAGAAAGCAAATCAGCCACAATGGTTTGGGTTTGTTCCTAGTGGGGGAAAAGGGCAGTTGGGGAAAGGTTGGGGAGCTTTTCTTCCCCAGCGACTCATCAGCCTGTGGTCCAGCCCTGCTGCCAGCAGCTCCGGCCAAAGCAAGAGCTTCAGCTTAGCAAAAACCTCCAGGGGAAAGACTTATTTTGGTGGAAACTCCAGCTGAGACCTGAGGGATGTGAAGGGCCAGCGTGGGAGTCAAAAGGGCAAGGCAACCCCTTGGCTGATCAGAAACCTAACCCAAAGCCCCTGACATGGCCTGGCAGCCTCTGACTGGGGGGTCCCAGCCCATTATCTCCCCACAGACCCCATAGCTTGGCCCCACCACCATCCCTGTCTGCTTTTGGTGGCTACCAGGTTTGCCTTGGGACGTTGCATGGCCCTGGGGACAGCGACACAGCAGGGACCAGCCCAGGTACACAACTCCCTGTGGATACTCAGTGTGTGGAGGCTTCTCCCTCTGCTGCTGCATCCCCCCCAGACCCCAGTGCCACGCCAGGAGATGCAGAGCAGTGTCCCCTCTCGGGCACCACTCCTGGATGCCCTTCACCAGCAGCATGTGATGAGCTCCTCCAGCCTCTTCCCTGTGTCCCCCTGGCTGCTTTGAAGCCCCCCACCCTCTCTCCCTCCCTCCCCCCGGCTGCCGCACACCAAGGGCCACTTTATGAGAAAGCGCAGATAAAAAGCGAGCCATATGTTGTCTGTAATCTCCCAAACCCTCGCTTCAATTACTGCCTCCCCCGAGCCTCCGCCGCCCAGCCTAAGTAAACAAACCCCTCTGAAAGAGGACCCTGCTTTCCAATTAAAAGCGTCCTAACGTTTCTCCTCTCCCTAAATCCTCCTGAGCGAGGAATGTCCTGGCCCCGGCGGCGGGATGTGGGCTCGGCAGGTCGGACCGAGGGCACGCAGCACAATATCCATCGCCCCGGTCCCTTCCCAGGTGACGTCAAGGGCAGCCCCAGACACTCATTAATTTCTCCCCCCTCCTCAGTGGGGAAAGGCTTGAAAGGGAGAGTTAATTAAAAGTAATACCCCGCCAAATCCGGCTTCACTTTTCCTTCTTTCCCTTTGACACTGGGAGGGATTTGGGGAGCAGGTGTTGGCGGGGGGGAGGGCTTGGAGAGACTGTTCTGAACGGGTTTTCCCCCTTGGAGTGGGTTTTGAGCATCATGGACTTGATGGAGCCCATGAGCCTGTGGCTCTGCCGTGCTGGGCTCTGCTCCTCCAGGTCTGGAGGGGAGTGGGGTGCTGACCTCATGCTCTGGTTCAGGCACCAGTTGACATCCTTTCTTCCACGATTTGTAAAAATCTCTACCTTGAGCACAGAACTAAACTCCTTCAGCATTCAGGAAAGCCAGCAGCTTGGCAGAGCAGGGACCTGGCACTGAGAAGGAGGCAGCAGCAGCAGCCACTGCTCAGCCCCATCAGCAGCTCCACAGCTTTGGCCTCCCCTCGCTGGGGGTCTTACACATACTCCAGTGTGGCTTCCCTCGGGCTGGGACATGCAAGGGAACAGCAGTTTGTCTTTCCTGTTGGTGTGGGAATGTCATGGATGTGCCACGAGTAAGAAGGGAGCTCAAGCAGCAGCAAGGCTCTAGTTCCCAGGGGCCAGACCCAGCTCCTGGCTGTTTGGGGACTGCCAGCTTGAAGAGCTCTCCCTGTCCCATCCCTCCCAGCTTGCTGACAGGAAAAGTCTCTCTGTTGGCTGGAGCCCAGGAGAGAGCCCAGTAGTGTGGAGAGGAGAGGTAGCTGGTGCCTGAGAGCATTCTTGCTGCTCCACTGGAATCTTTGCCTCCCCTCACCCAGGAGATCTGCTCCCCTCTTTCCTCATTCCCACCTGGGCTGCCGCTGGATTGGAACTTTACTGGTGTGTATGATCCATGATTAGTTTTTGCCATGGGGTTTGACCTGACCCGTTTTCACCACGAATTACCCTGAGCCAGGCTCACACTCCTGGTGAATTCCCATCTCCCAAAGCCATGGCAGCCCTGGGATGGACTTGAGCCAAGCACAGCCTTGCAGAGCCCACATCCATATCAAACCAGCACCTCAGCTCCGTTATCGATTCCCAGATGAACAGTCAGGGACTTTCTGGAAAAGGGTAAGTGATTTATAGCCAGCCAGAGGGAAGGTGCTGTCAAAGCTGCATCACAGCCTTTCCCACACAGGCTGGGCAAGCAAGGTCATCAGCAGTGGAGATGCAGTAAATGAGGAGAGCTGGGAAAAGACATTGTTCACTTTCCCGGAGCAGTTCCTGCCCAAAGGCTCCATGCCTTGAGTAGTGGAGAGCAGCAGGGAGATGCACCCCAGTGCCTGGGAATGCAGTGGAGCAGCACCTCACAGTGAGTGCCTGAGGGGTGAAGGCTGGAAGACCCTGGGTTTCTGTCCAGGGAAATTTAAAACTCCACAGAAAGAAGGAAATAACAGGCAGAAAGGTGCCCCTTATATATGTGAATAAAAGTCTGTGCTCTACAGGGAGTTGTCCTCTGTGGCAGAGCAGATCAGGTGTTTGTGAGGGCATCTTGGCCAACATGTTGCCCTCTCTGAGCATCCCTGCTCACCCATCACCCTGATCTCCCCCAGCTTGGTCTGCCTGGGTGGAGGGACCCAATCTGTCTCCACCTGGGCTAGGGGACAGCCCCAGGGGCACAGAGGTCCTTGGCGACTGCTGGCCTCTCACGTGGATGTGACCTGTGTGTCTCTGTCCAAATGTGTCCCCAGCTGTGGCCTGGCTGGAAATTCCTGTGAAGCAGGCAGAGATCTGGCTCTGGTGGAGGGAACATCAGCTGTCCCAGGGTTTCACATTGCAGCTGCTCAGGCTGTTGGGGCAAAGAAGGACCCAAAAACACATCTGCTGGCTGAGCAGTAAGCCTTCAAGTGGCAGTAGCTCTCCTCCACTCTCTGAGATGCCATGGGGCAGCCAGTCCCAGACCTCAGCTTCTCACACATGCTCGGAGCAAGGTCCTCACTAACACCAGCCTAATCTCGTATATTTTTTTGCCATGCTGGAGATGATGTGTGCTGCCTGTTGTCCGTAAAGAACCTGCTCTTTTTTCATCCTTAGGCAAAAGCGATGATGAGGACAGCATCTGCAAGTTGGGCCAGGCCTCAGGGAAGGGTGCTGAGGATGGGAAGGATCACAAGCGGCCCAAGAGGCCACGGACCATCCTGACCACGCAGCAGCGGAGGGCGTTCAAGGCATCGTTTGAGGTCTCCTCCAAGCCCTGCAGGAAGGTACGGGGAGAAGGGCCCATGTCCAGCTGCCTCCAGGTCTTGGGGATGTCCTGGGTGCTGGACATGGACTTGCCCTGGCTGTTCTGACCCTTCCTAAAGTGCCCTGGAAAGCTGAGTGGGCTGGGAGTGCCGCTGTCACTCTTCTCTCGCAGGTGCGGGAGACCCTGGCAGCAGAGACAGGGCTGAGTGTCCGTGTGGTGCAGGTCTGGTTCCAGAACCAGCGAGCAAAGGTGGGTACAAGGGGTGCCAGCATCCATTGCTGGGGCTCCCTCCCTCCTGGATTTGGCCAGGGGATGATTTCATACTGGATTTTTTTTCCCTTTCTTCCCTCCCAAGATGAAGAAGCTCGCCAGGAGGCAGCAGCAGCAGCAGGACCAGCAGAACACGCAGCGCCTGAGCTCAGGTACCCCCCTCACAACCCGGGTTTCCCGATTTCCCAAGCCCTCTCCGGGCTTCCCAGCGGATCTTTGTCCACCCAAAAAGCGGCGGCGATGACTTGATCTTATCTGGATGTTACTCTGCAGCCCAGACGAACGGCGGGGGCGGCGGCGGCGGCGCGGGGCTGGAGGGGATGCTGAACCCTTACACCGCCCTGCCCCCGCCCCAGCAGCTGCTGGGCATGGAGCAGAGCGTCTACGGCTCCGACCCGTTCCGGCAAGGGCTCACCCCGCCCCAGATGCCCGGAGACCACATGCACCCTTACGGTAGGGCTCTGGGCGGGGTCTCTCTGCCTTCTCTCCTTCAAAGAGATGCTGGGTTGTGGTGGGGTCCCCTTGATGCTTTCTGCGGGCTGACCTGGAACAGAGACCAGACAGAGCGAAAGGATAACAGGCTCACACTCCCTGATGCATTCCCATCTCCCAGAGCCATGGCAACCCTGGGATTTATTAAAAGGCCCCAACGGGCACACCTGGGCAGCACAAGAGTCCAGCTGGACCACACACAAGATGTCCCAAAATGGTCACAAAAAGGATGACCAGTCACCAAGTCTCACACTTCCATAAGTTCTGGTCCATTAGCATAATAGAATCAATTGTCCAACCATTGCTTCAGATTATAAAGCTCCATCCTCCTTGTTTTTTCTTCTCACTTGCTTTTGTTCTTGGGCCTGAAAGTTGTCCTTGGTATCTAACTAGAGAAGGAATGGTTTTGTCTCCCTACTCTGTGAAGTAGCACTTAATGTGAAACCTAAAACTATCCACCAAAACAGCACAGAATGTAAAAAAAATAAAAGCTAAAACTTAAGGCATCACCCTCACCCCTAAATACCTCATGCCTTTTTTAGGCTTAGTTAGAAACAGAGCTAAAATTATCAAAGTGGATATATTTAATGAAGGGCCTGCAGGTACTTTAAGGGCAGATGAAGCCTCCCCAAGGGGCTGCTTGGACGATGGTCATGAGTTTTTTGGACAATTGTAAGTTTGGTCCATTTACATATCAAGTGTTAATCCTCCATTTACACCTTCAGGTAATGAAGTAATTTACTCCCAGTTTGCTCCTCCCTAATTCATTCTTGTTTATAGTTTTTTGGGGCCTGAGACAGTAGGGTGTCCAGGGCCTGGGACAGTAGGGTATCCTTGAGTTTCAGGTCTGGAGGGACCATTTCGTCTAACCAAGATGTGAAGACAGTAGCTGACACTCTATAAGGAGTTTAGAGTAATGCACTAAAGCAATGCAGGATCTGAAAAATATGAAAGCTAAAATCATAAGGCATGATTTAAAAAGCTGGGGGGTGCCAGGAGGAATCAGACTCTGAACCCTTCTGTCCCTTCCTTGCTTCCCAAGGTGCCGAGCCCCTCTTCCACGACCTGGACAGCGACGATACCTCACTGAGCAACCTGGGTGACTGCTTCCTTGGCACAGCAGATGCAGGGCCACTCCAGGCACGAGTGGGAAACCCCATTGACCACCTGTACTCCATGCAGAACTCCTACTTCACCTCCTGAGCCCAGGAGAGGCCGCAGAGCTCCCAGGGTTGGGAGGGAGGGGAGCAACACTGCTGGGATGCCGTCAAATAATGTTGTAGCTTGGGATTCCCAAGGAGCGAGTTAAGTTATGGGTTGCATAGTTTCATGTTTCTCTTAGGAGCCTAGGATTAGGGACAGGAGTGGTTTTTGCAGCTGGCTGGTGGATTTTCAGGTTTCAAATGGGGACACAAATTTCTCCTTTCGGCAGGGGGAGGGGGGATTCTCCTGTGGGAGCATCCCAGTGCTGTATCCCACCCTTAGAAAGAGCAAACTGCTGATCTTCATGGTGAAAGCCTGCAGCATCAGCTGGGCTCTGAAATTCGTAAAGCTGACAACACTCTGGAGAAACACAAGGGGGAAAATGATGCTGCAGGGTTTGGTTTTTTCCCTGCTCTGTTCCCTCAACCCGTTTGAGTGCCTGCTGCTTAAACGTAGGGACTTTTAAGATAGATGTTCCCATGCGAATATAGAAAGCTAGAAACCCCTAACATTGTCCCTGTCCCCGAGGACAGGGCTGTGTGTGTGGATGTGTGTGTGTGTGGGCACGCACGTGTGTGCGTGCAGAGCCGTGTGGCTGGGAGTGTTTGCACTGCACGGCCACACCTGCCAGATTGTATCAACAAAAAAGTTTATTTCTAAGTCTATCAGAAATTTACTGTACAGCAAAAGTAACTTTATTTTCAGTGTGAACCATATTTAAGGAAATACTCAATGCACTTAAGTTATAAGAGGAAATGATTTTACTTTTTATAAACGTTATGTTTAGGTTGCAAACGCCCAGTGGCAGGGAAGGAACATCAGTTCATTTCAGGCGACAGTTTTGGGATTTGGGGTTGATTATTTTTGGTGTTCTCAGGTTGCCCCACTGGTTTCGAGGCGCACTTGAAACACAAAGCAGAGCTGGGTCCAGAAACCTGCTTTTTGCCAGCAGGTTGATGGGGGCAGCGTGGTGGCCAGGTCCTGTCCCCACTGCTGGATGTGTCCAGGAGGTCAGTGTGGGGTGGACATGCTGGAGCTGGTGGACATCCCAGCCCATCAGGGCACAGCCATGCTCCTCCACATCACCTTTTCCTCCCCCAGCAGGGCCCAGCCTGCCTCCACCAGCCACCCCATCCCACATCCTCAAATCTGGGTGCTAGGCCGGCGCGAGCTGCCCTCCTGGCACTGGGAAACGCTGCAGCCCGAGTCCCCACCCCTCAGGGGAAGCAGAAAGGAGGGACAGCCCTGCTCGGCTTCATCCCTGCCAGCCCTGTGGGAACCTGGGGGAACTCCTCCTTGGGGCTGAGCCTTCAGCTGGCCCTCACCTCATCCCCACTCTCGTTTTCATGCGTTGTGTCCTTTTGTGCTGCTGTTCACAAGCGATGTAAGCGACAACCCCTAAAGACGTGCAAGTGACTGTGAGGCTCGAAACACTGGCTCGTCACCACCGTCCGGTCTGACACTGAATGTAGCAGGGTCTGGAGATGGCTGACCCGGCGGGAGATGCTGACAACACTGTCAGAAATCACGCACCAAGATGAAATGAAAAAGACGAAAAGGAAAAAAGTCTCTGTTAAAGGAAAAAAAAAAAAAAAGGAAAAAAAAACGTGTCTGGTGTTTTCTTGTGTGGTTTTGTCCTCTTGACTAGGAGAGGGAGAGGTTTGAGTCACCTCCAGCAGCAGCAAGGTCTTGGGTAGGGTGTAGTGAGAAGTTTTTGCTTAATCCATTTGCTTAATGTGTTTTCAGTATCAAATACTCACAGAATCAGAGACCCCCTTCATGGTGTGGGTGGGAAGGGACTTTAAAGACCATCCAGTTCCAGGCCCCTGCCATGGGCAGGGACATCTCCACTAGACCAGGTTGTTCCAAGCCCCATCCAGCCTCACCTTGAACACTTCCAAGGATGGGGCATCCACAGCCTCTCTGGGCAACCTGTGCCAGGGTCTCACCATATTCTGTGGTGTGGGACTAAACTGGCCCTTGGAGTGAACTCTGTGCCCGACAGGCAGAGCCTGGTGAGTGTGGAAGGTGAGACAGCTCCCACCCAAAGTGGCACAGAGGGGCTTGCTGGGGGTCTTCACCAAGCTCTCACCTGGACAAGCACTTAATGAACCTCACCCCTCCATGTTAGGGCTGCCTTAAAGGTATGGGTGNAAAAAAGCTAAAATGGTGTGACTGTAAGAAGAAGACTTGTCATTTTTATTTTCCAAGTTGTAAAATAAAAAGCAGCCCAAAAACAGCCTGGATTGCCTGGGTTGGTTTGGGGTTTTGCTCTGTTTCAAGACAGCAGCAGGGAAAAGGGTTGGACTTGTCTTGTGGTGGACAGGTTGGGGAATTTAGGGCTTGAGATCTCTCAAACACCGGGCTTGGTGGTCTTGGAGAAATACTTGGCTGGTGCTATGAGGAAAAGAGGGCAGATATGGTGGAGGTGGATTGTAGGTGGTGTGGAGGAGCTGCTTACAAGACCAGCATGATCTGTAGGATCAGCTCTAAGCAATGGCTGGGTTAACACCACCCAGGCTTGCAATGTAAAAAATAGATTTCCCTTAATGGTTATTAAAACTGCCTCAAAAATTCCTCTCACTTGGATACTTAAGACATCATGTTTAAATTCGTGGGGGTTTATTATTAATGTTTTAAAGATAAAAGGTTTGTCTTCTCCACCCACAGCTATTTCCTGTTTGAAAAATGCTCAGGTGCATGTTGTCTGGTTTTCCATCAGCCCAAGTGCCAATTTACACTTGCTAAATTACTTCCCCCAAATAAACCCCCCCACGTCATACAGACTGGTTGCCTACTTTTAAAATCTTGCAAAAATGTAATGACACCCTATAATAACAGCCTCTTGATGCAAATGTGGGTGTATGCATAAAATTATTATATAGAGTATGTAATTTTGGGAAAAGATCAGAATTATGGATGAGGGCAGATTTTTGTCTAGCAAAATCAGGAGAATTCATGGTTTCAAACCTGTTCTTCTGCCAGTTGGCCCTGTGCTCGACACAGGCCGAACACGAGCCCAGTTTGCAATCTTGCCGTGGAGTAGCAGATGTGGGTCCTCCTGTCATCTGGATTTCATATCCCCCTGTTCCTTATTTCAGGGTGTGGATGGATCCTGCCAAAGCAAAACTGGCTGGGCCTTATCTTCTGCAGGTGATGGAGTCACTGCATGGCAGGTGACTGTTGTCAGGCTGGGTGGGTCGTCAGGTGTCCCTTGGTTTGTCCCCCTGGATCTCTTTTTGTGGGGCTGCTTTGCTGCACTGTGCCCCGTGTCTGAGCCCACTCTCAGCTGGGGAGCAGCTCCCAAGGACAGACGATACCTTCTTGTCAAAGGCAGGAAGAAAAGAGCAAGGCCTGACATGAAAACAGGTTCTACCTTGCTCTCCAAGGCAAGGGCAATGCCAGGAACGGGTTGGGAGCTGACCTTTGTGTCTCTAGTGACTCCAAACAAAGCTGCTTCTGTTCAGGCACTGCTCGGTGGCCAAGGAGAGATCAAGTCAGAGATTACTTGTCAGTTGAGGACACTGATTAGATGATACTGATAGGCAGCCAGCTCTGAGTGATATTATGTTAATTAACTTGCTCTTTGTGAATGGATGGCTCAGGAGCTGGTGGCAGATGCAGCCCGGAGTGAAAATCAAAATGGCAATGGCCAATGCTGGCTGGGTTTGCAGCTGGGTATTTGAGCCTGGGTGGTGTTTTTAGGTATTTGTTGGAGACTTGCAGAGCACAGACACAGGACTGGGAGCAGGCGACCTTCCTGGAAGGATGTGACCTTGCTGTCTAGGAAAACCATCTCCAGGTGATGGGCGGGAGCCTTGCCTTGCTCAGTGGCCTGGCTCAGCAGAGCTGTGCTGGCTCCTGCCAGCTGGGTGTGGGCACCTGGAGCCCCCAAACCAGCAGAGATCCTGGGGCAGTGGGGATGTGGGAAGCTCAGGCCATGGCCACCTCTTCAGCTGCTTGCTGCCCTAGGTGTTTAGGGGCTGCTTTTTGGGGGGGTTGGTGTGATGTGGGCGTGTCCTAGGGGAGAAGAACCCACAGGAGAGTTTTCTCACGTGCCCAACCCATGGCTCATCTCTCCACACAAAGGAGGTAGAAAGGGCCTGAATCCCTAGGAGCCCATAGGAAGGGTCCTTTCCTGGAACTGGACATAAGAGGTGACAAATTCTGGGTTTGTTTCTTTTTTTTTCTTTTTCTTTTTCTTTTTTTTTTTTTTTTTGTGGGAAATTGCCAAAGCTTTTGGCTGTTCCTGTCACCTTTCCAGAGTGACATAATTTGCCACATTGAAATAATTTGCCAGATGTTTGATACCTACATTGACACTCTTCTGGGCACAAAATGTCACCCACCATTAGAAAATACTTGTCTTGTGACACATGATAGGGCTCAAACCACTGAGGACCATTGCCTTGGCTGTATGGGAGGTCTGTGAGCAAGATCCCAGGTAACACCAGCTGTCCAAAACTGTTACATGAATTTTCTAAGTCTTTTCTTCCTCTGCTGGTCATCTGCATGGAAAACCTCCTTATAAATTGGTGAAGACTTTCCATGGAAAGGCAAGAAAAGGGTTAGAAGCTCCTCAGGTGCAAAGAGGCGAATAACATCTTCTTATCCTGCTGGAGATCAGACCGAATTCTTGTCTCCATTCCTCTAAGTGGCAACTGTGTTGGTCATGAAAAGGTTATCTTGTCAGCTGTAGACCTCCTAGACACTGATGCAGAGGCTGACATGTGCTTGCCTGATTGACAGCTCTAAGTTCACAGGCTGAGGACGAGCGTATCCAACTGCAAGCCATGTCAAAACACTCGCAGTGATCAAATACCGACGGCACTTTCGGTGAGGAGCAGCAGATTCCCACCGCCCCGGGCCCTCGGGGCTGCCGGAGATCAGGTTTCTCCTCTGCTGACCCCGAGAACAGGGGGCTCATTCAGAGGGATGCCTGGTGGGTTGGATCACGGTCCCAGGGCAGGGTGAATCCCTGTGGCAGGAGGCGAATCCCTGTGGCAAAGGACAGCACCACAAAAGGAGCTGGTGATGAACCCCAGCAGGCACTGCCCTGTCGGTGTGGTGGCCACGAGTGGGGCGAAGAGCCCCAACCAACTGCTCCTAACCAATCTTATTCAGGATTATTAGAGAGCCCAGACGAGATCAGTGCTCTGGAGAGCTGAGCTTTGGCATCTCAGCTCAGGGCTCTGAAACTGGCTGGCCCCCAGCAGCTCTGACTCTCTCGCCTCCGTTCCTTGCAGTACAGATGCAATAGTATCTGCTTGGGAGAGGAGGGGCTGTGCAGGGAGGTATCCACCAAGCCTTAGGCTTTCTCTTCACGTTCCCAAGAGCATCTGTGAGGAAACAAGTCTGTGCTCAACACAAGCTCGAAATAATAGGCAAGCACGGAGAGCCCCGAGGCTGTGCATGAGAGAGTGAGGAGGAGAGGGAAAACAGTGAGCAACTCTGCTCAGAGAGGCAGGGGCTGCCTGGAAAGTGCAGCATGAGATCATGGAACTGGAGATGCAGTGTAACACCTGTGCCTTGGGTGGCTGGTTATGTTGTCCTGACAACCTCACACTGGTGTCCCAGGCTTGGAGGGTTTGGCTCTGCAGCCAAGTGCGTGGAGGTATTTGGGAAGTAACTAGAGAGCCCCTGAGGAGATTGGGGAGAGGAGGCTGGTGAAACTCTTCCAAGAGGATTAGCTGGAGCCTGCCAGAAGCTATAACTGACTGTTGGCTGCTCTGTCTCCTCCTGGAGTAGGCGGAGGGGTGAGGAAGGAGCGGTGACATCCCAGCAGAAGACCTGGGGGGCTGGGGCACCCAGCCTAATCCCATGGGGCCAAACCTGCTTTTTAACAAAGGCTAGGGTGTCAGAGCTGGAGACAGGACGGGAAGCTCAGGCAGGACACGGCAGTTACAGGACAGTGACAAATGTGGCAGAGATAAAAAAGGGGATGATAGCTGGGAGCAGGGTGGTTGGGGAAGATGAGGTGGCTACTTCCCTGTAGGACAAAAGGAGCAGTCCCACCATGGTTGACTAGGAGGCCTAAACAGAGGCACTGTTTACCACCTGAAAGCCTGTTTGGAACCTCAGATTTAAACTGTGAGAAATGGGGCCAATTCTCAGCACCAGCTGGCTGAGCCTGGCAGCCATGTGCAAACAGTGGCAGGGAAGGAGAGCAGCGTGGCTGGTGTTTGACCAGTGGCTTTCCTGAGTCAGGCTGGGCTACCTGGGAATATGAGAGGGGGAAAGAATGAATCCAGAGGAAAGCATCAGTGAGTCTTTGGCAAGGAGCTGGAGCCATGAAGGAGCCCAAAGGCAAATGCTATCCTCAAAAGCACTGCAATGTGCTGGGCAGCAGTGGTGGGACCTGCAGCCCATTCCGTGCTCCAGAAATGGTTGTACAAACCATTGCTCTGCCTCTTTCCTGGGCTGTTTTAGTTCCCATCAATTAGAGCATAATCACTTCCTTCAGAAGGCTTTTAATTACGAGCAAGCTTATTTAAAATGATGAAATTGCCTCCTAATTGATTATTCCTGCAGTTCAACAGCTGTTTCCTTGACTTGCTTACTTTTTCCTTCCCTCGAAGTAAAAAATCTGCTGTTGATATGACCAGCTCACCTCCAGCCAGGAGCTTGTGAGGAGCTCACAAATGTAATGACACCCTATAATAACAGTCTCTTGATGCAAATGTGGGTATATGTATAAAATTATTATATAGAGTATGTAATTTTGGGAAAGGATCAGAACTATGGATGAGGGCAGACTTTTGTCTAGCAAAATCAGGAGAATTCAGAAGTGCTGGCTTTCATGAAGGGATTGACAGAAGCGCCTGGTGGAGATTTGTGTCAGCCAGGGCCGGAGCTTCCCCGTGAAACATGAATAAGCAAAGGAGATGCTGCATTTTTAATCCTCCCCACGATGGCCTCAAAGCTGTGGCTTGCTGGGGGAGGAGGAGGAGGAGTCTTGTTTCATCCCAAAACCCTGGGCCACCCGAGCTTAGGTGCTGCCTGACCGTGTGCACCCAGCCAGCCCCTCCGGATAGCATCAGGACGAGCACAGTAGGTGCTTTGTGCCTGGGGGGATCTGGTTTCCTGGGAGCAACTCTGCTCCTGGGGAAGACAATGACAACGTGCTGAGGGGAAGCGAGGCTTGGGGGGGAAAAAAAAAATCACACAAACTTGTGGATTCCTCTGGGACTGTTTCAAGGTGCTTCCTTAGTAAGAAGTCGATGAGCATTCAGGGATTACCTGGTCTGCATCATGCTGCTGACATCTGTCATGATGTTTGAATTTACTCAAACTTTCACCCACGTACACATATTCCCTTTTTTAGCTACTGCTTACAGGTCCCACTTTGCATTCCCAGCAAGGCAAGTGGTGTTTCTCTCTTCTTTCCCTGCAAATATTTCTACCTTGCTTTTCTGCTCAGGCAAAGCTTTTGCAACTGTCAACTCCTTGCCAAAATAATTTTGGGGGTTAAGTTTCTCTGGGTCTTGCATAAAAGGATGCTGAAGGAATTTATAAATCTGTCTTCTAGTTCCCTCCTGCTCCTTGGGGAGTTTTCGGTGGGAGCACATTCCTTGCTGGACTGCCGGAATTGTGTTGGCAAGCACTGCTAGGATGTCACACCTGCAGGTGAGGTGTGAGGAAGGAGCTGTGGCTGCCCACCAGAGGGATTCACAAAGCCATGGCAGACCAGGCTTCCCAGTAGCTGGGCTGCTACTGAGTCCTTCTGGCCAACAGGTTCCTCTGCTGGAGGAACCCCAGGAGTTTTGCTTGGCTGATTTGAGACCCACAAGTACAAGTGGTGTGCTGGAGTGTAGAGGAGATGTGTTGCTGCTACTGCTCACTCTTCTCTACTGGCCCCATACTGGGTATGCTGTTATTTATTGGATCTATTTGCCTCTGCCCCAGGTGTCTGTGTCTTGGCAGGGTGCTGAAAGTCCTTTAGTTTTCTTTCTAGACAAAAGTCTTGCTCTCCATCCTGCTTTCAGCAGCAAGTCGTAGTGAATGTGGGGCTAAAAAAACATCTGGAGGCTCTCCCTGGGAGTTTAACAGCGTGCAAGGCTCTTCCTGTGGGTGAGTCTTGAGTCACCCTAATAATAACTGTTCCTGGTAGGGTATGGGTTGCTTCAGTGAGGGACTCTCAGATAAAAGGCAAAAATCTTAGGAGATCCCTAGGAAACAGAGCAGTGAAAGACAGAGATGGTGATGAAACTTTGCCATCTGCTCCAGAGCAAACCTACTGCAGGGAATATTAAGAGCAGTGCCAACACACAGAAACTTGTCCCAGCAGTGTTTGCAGTCCCGCTGGTGTGGGAACCCACTGGAGGTGGCATTTCAGCTGCTGGTCCCTAATGAAATCTACAATGCACCTTGAAGCCTCACCTTTCTGCTGGAGGGTGACGGGAAGCTGTCCTTCAGTGCAGTCCTATCATTCTGAGCGGTGCTTTTGGTGTGGTTTGCACTGGTGGGTGATTGCTGTGACACTCCAGCAGCAGGCTGGCTGTCCTAGGAGACACCCCCGGAGCTGCTTTTCCGAGAGGCTGCACCTGGTTCTCCTGTCTGTTAACATCCACGTGGATTGGAGGCCACAAAACACAGCTCTCCACACAGCACCTGTATGGCACAGCCCAGGCTGAGGGCTCTGTCACTCCCAGCTGACAGAGCCACCCCCGAAACTGCAGCGCGGGCAAACTTCCCTCGTGGGCTGAGCAGATCCAGTTTCATTGCTAATGGCTTTCCCAGGATTTGCAGATGTGAATTATTCGCATTCCTGACTCGGAGGTGAGTGCAGGTGCATCAGATGGTGGCCCTGAGCACCCCTCAGTGCTCTGTCCCTGGCCCCTGGGCACACAGAGCCGCTATTGTGCCCGTGCCCCAGCTGCCCGTGGGACAGCACCTCAGCTGCTCAGGGTGCTGCTGTCTGGGTGCTTCCTAAAAATGCCTCTCCTTTTTCTCCTCCAGAAAAGATGTTTAAGGAGTCAAAAGCCTGAGCTGGCCCATGGGCTTTTGGTCAGAGAAAACACCCTTTGCTTTAAACCACCCTCCTTGTGTTTGCTCTGCTTAAACTCCAGGACTATTTAACACGCTTCAGCTTCTTATGAAGTTTCTGTCAAGACGGATTAGCAGCAGGCTGACAGATTGCTATTACAGCCCCAGTGAACTTTTAATACCTGCCAGTAAGTTCTGTGAGTCCTTTAAATCCTCCTGTGGATGCTGGGGTTGGGGAGCAAAGGCTGCTGCTTACACTGCCGGCATTCAGGGTACCTCTGCCCCTCTCCCAGCTGTCAGCATTAAGGAATGGCCTCGAGGGATTTCTGCCATGACGTTCCCTGCGGCCTCAGAATGGCTTCCTGGATGCAAACTGAATCCCCTCTCCATGTGGGGCAGATGATGCTCAGGGTGGAGGTGCCCCAGCAGGCTCCAGGCAGAGGAGGGGCAGCAGCACATCCCAACTCCTGCCTGTCCAGGGCAGGGTGCTGGGGTGTGAGCAGAAGCCAGGGAGATTTGGGAGATCCTCGGGGCTGCAATCTGGCAGCTAAGGATCAGAGCACCCCTGAGACAAAGCTGCCAGCTGCCCTTCAGGCAGGCTTGGCTTCATGTAGGAAAGTTATGGCCTGTGGCCCAGGCACCTTTGTGCAGGTCAGCAGGCTGATGCCTTTGCAGTCGACGTGATTTTTTCTTCCCTCTACTGAATTTCTCATCTTTTTATATGAGCATTGATGCACCTTTTCCCACTGCTGTCACCAAAACTGAGACAGCCTCAGTGTAGAGGTGAGCCAAGGAACAGCTGCCAGATGCCCACGTGGTGAAGTGGCTGCCATGTGAAGGGGTGGTGCGTGGCAGTGGGTGTGCTGATGTGGTGCAGCTTCTGCCCAGTATCTTTGGGCCTCTGTTGGGTACCAGCACACCCTCCACTCCTTTCCTCCCACAGCTTTTTCCTCCATCTACTAAATCCCCAGCTTTTGGAAGTGTGGTATGTACTGGTTATGGGAATAAAAAAGCTTGAAATTGCCTTTGCCAAACTCTGTAAGCTCAAAAACCAGAAGTCACCTAGCACTCATTTCAACCAGGGCGCTGCTGCCTGTGTCTGGATGTGTTCTGCTCTTTAGGCTTCACTTACTGGGATGCACATTTTCCCAGCAGGCTCTTTGCATCCCGAGCCTTATTAAGCCCTTTGAAATGCCATCTTTCTCTTGTGCAGCGTTGGACAAGTTTGTGTAGCTTGGCAGAGAGACAGTTGTTCAACAAGAGGCTGCAGCTGAGCAAGATGTCTTGTCTTGGCATGGCCAACACATCGTGGCTGCTATTCCGGCTGGTATTTTGGCCTCCCGCCTGCAGGACGTGCCTCAAGGCACCCAGCAAGGGCTGTGGAGGGGGACGCTGCGTGTCCTGATGGCCACGGCTCTGCTGAGGTGCTGTCTGATGTGCTTCAAGCAGGGGTTAGCAACTCCGGCCAAAAGTGGACGTCTGATAAGGGCTGCACGTGTGGCTGGCAGGAGCCAGGGCACAAAGGGACCTGCACCAAAAGGATAGTGGATGCAGATATGGAGAGGAGCCTCTTGTCAGTGGAGGAGGATTTGGGGTGCTGGAGAGCCCGGATGAGTTTAGATCTGCTGCTGGGAAGGAGAATGGGAGACCTTGGTTTCCTGGTTACTGTTCCAGCTGTGCCCTGCTTGAACTGGGTTAACTTGAGCAGCTGCTCTTTAAGAACCTTTGATTTTTACTTTTTTTTTTTTTTTTTTTAATTGTACAGCAATACGCGTTTTTGGGAAGCTGGGCTATTATCCCTCCAATAGCAAAACCCAAACCAGAAGGGAGAAAGGGAGGGAGGGAGCACGAGAAGGGGGCCTTTGAAGTGAGCTGCCCAAATGAAACGTGTGACATCAGAGAGATGGCAGATAGCTGGCAGAACAAGGCCGCCTTTGAGCCCGCCTTGGGCCCAGCCAGCACGCGCTTTACACCCCACCTCCCGAAGCTGGAGATGAAAGATGCCCCAGGCAGCCTGCCTGACCCCATTGCCTCTGCTATCTCCACTTGATTGCACAGTGTTTTGCTCCAAACAATTCTTCACTGTCTGGGCCGCACAGGTGAATCTCCCGGCTTGGCTCGGCCGCGGGGATGCCGCGCATAGCACGGCTGCTTTGTGCCGCGCTCACCTGCTGCGGGGTGGCTCTCTTAGGACAGGCTTTGTTCCACGGCACGGCCTGGAGGAGGGGTGCAGAGCAGGGGATGGGGCAGCCTGGGGATGGGGAAGGTCTGGGGCTACAGAGAGATGGGGAGCGTCTTTGGCCAGAAGATTTGGTGAGCCCAGGATCTTGTGTTGGATGTTCCGAGAAAGGCTCCAGGCTGGATTTGAAAGTAATCTCCTTCTTTGTTTGTTATGGTCTGCTGATGTGTCTCAAGAACTCTGGTTTCCCCCAAATCGGGCCAAGAAACCAGGCTTCATAGCTGCTTTAACACCCTCCCACTCACTTCATAAAGGTTATTTTAACAGCACCACTCACAGTGCCATGGAGTTCTCTGCAAGGAGAAAAATCAGGTGAGATCTCACCCTGGAATCCCCAAACCACAGACCAGGATAGCCACAAGCAGGGCTAGCATCCACTCCTGCCTGGCTCATTTCTGAGTGTCTCCCAACAGAGTGAAGTCCCAGTGGGACCTCTCTCCCCCTCTTCTCTCAGCCACACGGACTGGTTGTTCATGACTGCTCTCACCCTTCCAGCTGGGTAAGGATGGAAAGGGCAGGTGGACATGCTGCTGGTGAGAGCTGTGAGAGCCATTACAGCAGGAACAAGTCACAGGGCTGGCCAACATCAGCTCCTGGTTAGGAAAGATGGAAAGGGATCGGGCACTGGAGCCAGTCCTTCGAAGATCAACAGCCAGGGGAACTCAAGCCCTGCTTCTGCTCTGTAGATGGACAGGCTCAGGGAAGCCTGGAGTGTCCAAGAAGTACCACAGATGTGTCCACACATCTTCTGAGGGGGCCCTTCGTCAGCAAATGCTGCCAGAGGCAATTCCTGGCTTCACGACTGGGGCAGATGTCAAAACCCTGAAGGGCATTTGAGCAGCTGAGCTCCCATATGAAGATCTGAGCACCCTTTTGACCTTTGCTGAACAGATCAGAGCCAACTTTTCCCTTGCATTCAGTGACTTGTAAAGACTGAGTGCCCTAAAATCAATGTTACTAGTGGGAACATGGAAATTAATTGTGTCAATCTATCACTCATCTTGCCCTATTACATTCAGTGATTAGAACTTGGCCTCAGACACATGAACAAAGTGTCTTCTGTGACAGGTAACTGCTGCATGGGGGATGGCAGTGAGTGGCTTAGAGTGGTCAAAAGTAGAGAACAAAGGAAAAGTTTGGGTCCAGCACTGTTTGTGTTGGTTTTAGGGTTTTTTTTCAGTGCAATGCAATGTTTTCCTTGCTTGGGCCTAGTTTGGTCAGTGTCACATCTTGGGAACAAAGTATTACGTACAGAAAGATAAAGTTTGCAGGAGTCTGGGTTGCAAAGGAAGCAAAGTCTTCAGGACACAACCCTGCCATGTCCCTCCTGATGAGCAATGAGGACCTTGCAGGAATTTGCTCAGTAAGGACTTGTGAAATGGTAAAGTTGGAAAAAAAGTAAAACAACAGGAAAGCATCAGTAGGGGAAAACACAAGGAGAAGGTTAGTGTTCTGTTCTGGACTGTCCTGGAGCAGTGATAAGGAATGACACACCAGGTTGATTTGCCCCCTCCAGGTACACCCCAGGGTCAAGGGGGAGACTTGCAGGACTCTTTAAAGGTATTACTCAGTGACCTTCCAAAAAACCGTTTAGGGAGAGGCTGTTTGAAGGTGTGAATGACACCAGCGCTGTGGGAATTTTTGCGTGTCCAGCTGCCACATTACCCCACCCCAAATCTGGCCTCGGGGAGCAAATGGTGTTGATGGTGACCTGTCTGCCTCACCTCCCTCCACAGATAGCTTGGGGGCAGGCTGCAGTCGTGGCTGTGAAACAGCTGAGGTGCCTGATGGCTGGAGGGGGAATGTGATGCAGCAGAATTCAAGAGAGCCCAGCTGGGAAGCCATAAACAGGTATGGACCACAGAGCTTGGATTTGAGCTAAATTGACTCCTCTGGATGTGGCTGTAAGTTCAATTCATATCCAGCTTAGCTTCAGACTAGCTACTGTGAAGAAATTACAGCTTTGCTGGGCGCACAGTGCCCCTGAACAGCTTTCCGTCCCGCCCCAGAGTGACCCATTTTAGTCCAAGTGAAAATCTGCTTCCCACCTGAGGTTACTGCTGAACTCTTAGCACCCCCAAGTTTCTTGGGGCAAGTTGGTGTTGGCCTGGGGCTACCTGGAGGTGGCAGAGGTATGACAGCCCCTCCACCCCTCCTCAGGAAGGAGGTCACCTTCCCACTGCACACCCACTGGATGTGCTTGGTGTTGTTCAGCAGTGCTGGGGGTTCACCTGTCTTCTCCATGGCAATCAGAGAGTTACATCTTGGGGCAGCTTGGAAACTTGCTGATACTCCTCATACAAGGCTCAATTTTCAATGAGTTTCGACTGGTTTCTCAAACTAGTGCCGGGGGCAGAAGAGAAGCCTTGCTGCTCCACCTCAGCATCCCCATGTGCTCCCTCCCTGCTGCCCTCCAGCATGGCCAGAATCCACAAAATAAAGCTGAATTTGGGGTGGGGGAGAACCAGTTTAGGCAGAATCAGGCCTGTGGGATTTGTGTTGGTTAGGCTAAACAGGCTGATCAATTTGAAAACCTCAGGAAAACACCTGGATGGGGATATCTAGGCAGGTCCCTGGAGCGGGTGGCACAGCCATGCTGTACCTCACTTTTACACCCATCACTTTTCCAAGGGGCACCTTGCAAACCAACCAGGACAAGATTCAAGGTGCATAAATCATGCAGGCTCTGGGCATGCTGGACCACCTGTAGAGCTTTGTGACCCCAAAACTGAATTTCTTTCTGTAAAATAGGAAGAAGAGCGTTTTCCCCTGATTCCTCCTCCTTCAGGACATGGCTCTCCATCAGAGGGCAGAAACGTTGCCCATTGCCACCAATCCTTTTGAAGATTTGCAGGGCTAATACCAAACTGCTCTGTGCTTTTCTGTGTCACTGGCATCTGTGTTCACCAAAAGCTTTTCCATGGATCACGCCCAGGCACGGAGCTCAGCACAGCTCTGACCCAGCTGGTGGGGACTGAGGCCCCAGATCAGGAGCCCTTTCCACATTAAAAAGGAGTTAATTTGGGCATAGAAATTTGGAAGGGCACATCAGTGGGAAGGAAGGAGAGGAATTACAGCTAGAATAGGCAGCAGGGGCCTCCTACCCCACGCCCTGAGGCAAGGCTGGGTGGACTCTGTGCTTGCCCAGCCAGCACTGACTATCCTCCAGTGGCAAAGGCTGTGATGCTGTCCTGGAGTTGCCATCTGGGAGCTTCCCCAAGCCTTTTTCTGTGCTCTCTTTATCCCTGTAGCAAGAAAAAGGAGGCAAGGAACACAAATGGGGAGAGAAAATCTAACACCTGAGAAGGAGGATGAAGTGCAGAGCTGGGTAGTCCTGCCCTATGATCAACCCCTGAGCTGGGAGGGTCCAGGAAGATATTTCCATCTTTTCATAGGCACCCAGCTCTGTGTCTGATTTTGGGTTTGGTGCACTGTTGAAGAACCCAGTGTTGTGCCATTCCATGGCTCTGGGCTTCTCCAGCCTCCCGGTGCCACAAGGACAGGACAGCAGCTCTGCCTCCCCAGGGACCCCTGCTGCAGAGGTGGCTGCAGCTTCTCTGTACCCACATGTCCCCTTTCTCCCTCTCCTTCATTAAGGCACTGATCTCTTCCCAATAACAAGGGGGCTTCTGTTCGACAAAACCTGCCAATTAGTCATTCTGGCTGGGTATAAACATGGCACTTGAACAGCTGAGGGGACGGCGGGCAGTCCTGCCCCTTCTCACAGCGTTGCCAAGCTTGCCATTAACACAATGTGACAACTAATCTCTCTATAGCATCTGACTGAGCAATTTTAATTAATAGCTCTGTACGCTCGCACACCCCCCTGCCCCTCTGCTCTGCACAGGTACCGCGTGCCTTTAAAGCTCCTTCCCTGCCACTGCAGCCTGCCTGGACAAAAGGAGGAAAAATGGCCTCATTCTGCCCCAGTTAGTGCTGCTTGTTGGAGGCTGTGACCCTTGGACTGAATCAGGAGCCCCCCACTCCCCGTGGGGTTGAGGACCCCAGTAAAAGTGCTGGCTCTGGGGCTGAGGTGTTTTCTCAGCTCTGCTGGTGGTTGGGGCATCCCTGTGGGAGGTGAGGGGCTGGCAGGGCTGAGCCAGCTTCTTGGTCTGGATGTGGGGGAATTGGAGGGCACTGAGGGGGTATTTGTGCTGCTCCTCCAAAATAGGCTTTATTCAAGTGCAGGATAACATCAGAAAAAAAAATGAAATCCTATTTCCACGGCCAGGTTCTCCCCTGATGTGAACAGCCACAGCTTGGCAGATGGCTGCTGCTGGGGCCTCTGTAGTTTCGGTGCAGAGGTGTCCTGGTTTGTTTTAGGACAACTGAGAGGGCTCATCCATGGTGATCTTGAATGCTGCTTTAGGCAAATATTAGCTTGAGGAGGCCTGTTTGGGGCCATGGCTCTCGGTGGTGTGACCATCACCATGGTTGCAGCAAGAGCAAGGCCACCCCCCAGCATGGCCAGGAGCCCAGAGAAGCTGTTCTGGGTTGTGTGGGTCACTGCAGTGGGAGAGCAGCACACAAATTCCCCCAGGGAGAGAGGGAAATCACTGTGGTTAGGAAGACAGCTCGGTATTTCTGGTGAGGACTGGCAGAAAAAGCTGAGCACGGCAGAAAGTACAAAGGCTGGCAGAGTGCAGAGGTGTGCAGAGTCCCCTCCCACCCTCCCTTAATCCAATGCTTTGGTGCTTCTGCTCCAGGTTTTGCTGGGTAGCAACAAAGATCAAAGATGGAGTTGGGGTGGCTGGATCCTGATCATGACAAAATTTCTCAGGCCCTTGGAGAAGAGGAATACACTGCATCATCTCCTCCCATGCTGACATGGGCTGCACAGTGCCCTTCCTTCAGATCACCAGAGACAGCCCTCAGAGGTGGTGAGGCAGCACCATGGGGTGCTTTGGCTTGGGAGGGCATCCATGCATTCTCCAGGTTCTCATTCCCATGGCATTTCTGGGGGTCTTACACACCCACCTTGGCAGAGCACCTGCAGTGTGTCCCCCCCCTGTGGTGCTGGGAGCCTGTGGCCTCCATCAGTGACTCCTCCCACCTGGTGATGCTCCTTCTGCATCTGGCTTGCTGGAGAAGCTTGAGCAGTTTGATCCTTAGGCAACAAATGGCAGGGAGCCCTTGCTCCCCATAGTGGGCTCAACTCTTGCCAAACTGTTGGATAACTTAGCTCTAGCTGGGAATATCTGTTCCTCCTGGAAGTGCTGCTTATTCTGGACAAATGCAGGGGTTTGTGCTTTGCTTTGTTCTTGTGAAAAGCACAGGGTCATGTTTCCAGATCTATCTCTTGCCCTGGAAATGTTGCAGATGTGTGGGATATGGGAGAAGAGTGTAGGAGCCCCTTCCCTGGAGATGGGATCTTAAAGGAATTGAGCAACCAGTCCCATCCCTTTCCCTCTGCTTGTGCTTGTCCTTTCTGGCTTGGTCCCTGCTGGTGACTTAAATTTCTCCCGGTCCCTCTCCTGCTTTGGAGGCTGCCCAGGCAGCATCCCAGAGCTCTGGCTGCTCTTGCTGGAAGATGTGTGCCTTGCTTTGGCAGGGAATGCCCAAGATCAGCCTTGGTCCCCAGGGTGACTTGAAGTCATCCCCCTGGACACCCCAAGCACAGCACCGGGCTGTTCCCTTGTCCCAGGACACGGCCCTGCCAGCACCACCGAGGCTTTGGTGTTGCACAGAGCCACGAGAGCTTTCCTCCTTCCAGCTCACCCTTCTGATGGACACATCACCCGCTGGGATACTCAGGAATCGCCTGGGCCAGGCAGCTGGCGAGCACAGCCACCCATCCTCACCCTGGGAAACGCGCAGTGGACCACACCCAGTCCTGGGGCGAGCATCCCTTCCCTGCGGGGGAGGCGGAGGGGATGCGTTTGGGATCTGCGCCCCCAGCACCCCCGGCACGGCGGTGGGGCCCTGCCCCATCTGCCCGCACGGCAGCACGGCGGGGAGCTAATGAGAAGCAAGGTGAGAGGCAGGAGACAGCCTGACAACTCTCTGGCTCCGCAAGCTGCCGGTGGAGCGTGGGCAGCAGAAGGACGGCACCTGCCCCCCCCGCCTGGCATCTCCAGCCTCATAATGAGGTTATTACCGGCCCGCTGCTTGACGGCCGGCACCAGCATCGCTCGCCCCCTCGTCCTCCCAATTCCCACTTGTGGCTGCGGGAGCGGCGAGGAAGGGACGGTCCTGCCCTCCCCGCTTGGGCTTGGCCCGGCTTCAGTGGCAAGGAGGGAGGGAGGGATGGTTTTGACCTTGCTCGCAGAGGATGCAGCGCTCCCGTGCTCGCCGCCTGTCCGTCCCTGTTATTATCTCTTGAAGGCTGCTGGCCCGGGTGCAGCCTGGTTTGACAGAGGGAGAAGTCTCAGAGATAATTAAGTTCCTACAAGTTCTGCGAAGATAGGCAGGCGGAGGAAAGGGATCTTGCGAGGGATTCTGCAGGTGGAAGGCTGCCTTGTGTGTGGGAAGCACTTCCTGGGACCTGGGTTGGGAAGTCAGGAATGATGCTGAGCAGGGTCTAACGCTGGGTCTGCCGAGGGAAAGGATGGGACTTTAGACAGTACACCCTGGAAAAGTGAGATCCCAGCACATCCCTAAAAGAAACTTGCATGAGGACAACGAAGGCACACGAGCTCTTTAAAAATTCCTGAAGGATAAAAAGCCCATCTGTGCTTGTGCCAGCTACCAGGGCACCGTGGTGTGTGCCAGTTGTGTCTCTCTGCCTGCAGAGCGCTGGTTCAGAGCCTCCGAGCACTTGTCATCGTCCCACCTCAACTAAGAGCAGCTGCAAGCGGCTTTGCTGAGCCAATCACCCCCAGCACGCTATTAATGATTGTATTAATTACTAATGCAGCACGAGAAACCCGCGCGCTGCCAGACCCCTCCGACATCCGAAGGTTTGCGAGGCAGGAGGTGGAACGGCTGCTGCTCACCTCCTGCCTCAGCACCAGGGACCGGCTGGGAGGGACACGCAGGTGTCACTGCTCAGCGCCCCTGGCCCCGCAGTGACCGTGGGGACACAGCCCCGGGCACCCACGGAGCGCCTTGGCAGGAGCTGCCCGTGGCCGGGCTGGCGAGCAGGGAGCGGCCGGCGTTTGCCCGCTCGGAGCAGCTGGCGCGGATGTCGCAGCCGATCACGTCGGGGAAGGAGGTGAGCGGCAAAGCGGTGACACCGCGGTGACACCTCGCTGACGGTGCCCTGCTGGCGAGGGGCAGATGTGGAGGCCGACACATGTTCACCGCCACCACGCCGCTAATGAATCACCTCCGCCACGGCGCCCTGCCCGGCGCGGGTGGCACTGGTGTTTGTCCCCGCGCTGTCCCTTTGAGCCGCACCGGGGACACTCCGCCAGCACGACTCGACGCGGTCAGGTTTGGGCTTTTGCAAGGAAGAGGTTGGGAACGCTTCGTTCTCAGCCCTCACACAGGCACAGCCACCCCATAAATCAGCGGGGTCGCTCCTTGGCACCACCGTGGCTTGGGCACCCAGGGACACACAGCGTCTGTACCTGCAGCTGGGAGCGGTTCAGACAGTCGGGAAAGGGGAATTCCCTTCCCCCTAGAAAGATCTGCACTTTCTAAATGACACAGAGAGTGGGGCTTATTTTTCTTTTGGGGTGATAGACCTGGCACAGCCACGTGCTGCTGCTCCAATTCAGCTCGCAAGAATTCAGAATTCAAAACCTCAAGCACCACCCGGACTGCTTATTCCCAATTTCCCTGCTAGCCAGATGATAAAAAAATTCCACGTGGAGAGTATCACAATTTTGCTGAAACGTGATTTATTTTGCTGGCAATTCCTGACAATTTTCCCCCATCCAGGAGTATCTTGTGGGGTCACTCCTGCCCCATTTCGCCTTCACAGGCAACACGTTCCCTGGCTCCCGAGGGGGCAGTGGTGTTGGGAATGGGGCGAAGAATCCCTGTCCTGTTTACTCCAGCTTTCTACCGAGCTGAACAAGGAGATTTTGCGGCAATCCCCGGCGGTGACCTGGCTTCAGGAAAGGGAGGATCGGGATGCAGCCATCACCTTTGGGGATCTCTAGGGCCAGATCGCCGGCCACTCCCAAAGCAGTGCCTAGGCAGCCCCGGCGTGTCCCCAGGGGCTGGGGACATCAGCTGGGGACCCCAGAGCAGGCTGGAGACTTCTCTGGGGCCTCTGCAGGGCTGCCCTGCTCCTCTCTGCAGGCAGAAGCCTCCATCTCGTGGCCGAGTCCCGAACGACAGACTGGGGACAAGGAGGGCTGGGACCAGGGGCCATGTCCTCACCTGCGGGGCAGAGGAGAAGCCCCCCCAGCCCACAGCCCTGTTGTTCATCACTGACCGCAGAATTACCTTCCCCCACTGCAAATTCATGGAGTCCTCCCGAGCTGAGCTGGATATTTTTGCTTATCACTCTTGAGCTCTTCTCTGCCCGCGTTGTTTCAGCAGTCAAAAGTATCCCAGAAGGTTACAAAGTTTTATTTATGATCTTTTTTTTTTCCTTCCCAATTTTTGTTGCTGAAGCTGGGCTCAAGGCAACGAAGGAGGCAGTAGGGTAAAATTAGGCAGTGGGGTGCTGGTCCATGGCTGAGGGGTGAGAGAGGGGATCTCCCCCAGGCCTGGTTTCCCATCCCCTTGGGCTCTGCTGGCCTTTGCCTGGGGGCATCAGGAGCAGGGCTGTCCCTGGGCAGGATTTATCTATTATTTTCACCAGCCTGGCGTCCTGTAACATTCCTGCTCTCTCAACCCTCAAACATGGAGGAACTGGGATGCTCATTCCAGGGTGTGGAAAGCTTGTGTGCCTCAGTTTCCCTATTTCAAACGAGCTTCTTGTGCCTTTGCTTCTCTCCCAGCCTGACCCTTGTTCCAACCCCTTTGATGGATACAGGGACCAGCTCTGCCTCACATCCAGCAACTTTGTCACCCAAACCCTCAGCTCGCTTCCCTAGTGAAGGAAATGTGCAAACCAACAGCATTTCCCTCCAACTTCTTCCCACTTTTCAAAAATTAAGATCTCATTTCAGCATCAGCATAAGACTTGTTTTTCCCCCATTTTGGAAATCCCACAGGGAATTTCAAGAAAAATGGAAATATTTTCAAGACACTCCAGGACAGAGAATTGGGTTGTGAGCAGCTTTCATCTGGTGCAGCCTTTGCTTCCTGCCCTGTGGGATAAAAGTTCCAGCAGAAGTGACAAAGGCTCATAAATCCTGCAGAACAATTTAATTCTTTCTGAAAAAAATCTGATTGTTCCCCGAAGTGGGACTGAGAGCTGGGTGTGATGCGGGGTAAAGAAAGTTTCTGCGAATGTCTGTCTCTTAATTAATATTAATACCTCTCCAGCTTTTTATTTCTGCTTTAAATAAAAAGAACCCAGCTATGGCAGAGTTCCCACCACATTAAGAAACCCATGAAAGCAGAGTGATGGATGCTTTGGAAGATGGCTCTCATTAATGTCTACTCCTTCCCATCAGCCCCACTTGTCCCTGACACTTGCAGCTTGTTAACCATTTTTTGCAATGGTTTTCAGGATCTGGATCTGGGTGGGGGGGAAATGGCACAGCCTCCTTTCCTTGCCTTCAGGAGACAATGTAACCAACAGCATGAAAAAGTAGTTTCTGTTTTGGGTGCCACAGGCTGCCACTCTTTCAGCTGCCTGACTCACCTTTGTTTTACATAAGTGTCTTCCAGGCAAAGCCAGAGCTTACTGGAGGTAAAATATTCCTGTTTCTTTATACTTTTATTTGTGTATATCATTTTGAAGGCCACGTGTAATTTGTTTCTGGGTTCAGAACCCTGTGGGGCTGTGGAATTGTGGGTCTGTAGCTGTTGCCTCCTCTTGCTGCTCTGCTTTTGTCGAGGGCAATCCAGGTGGGGACCTTTTGGAAAGTGTCAGGTCCTGGATTCGTGTGAAAAAGTAACTTTCTTTCTTTGAAATGAAAATCACTTCTGTGCTTGTAGAAAATGCGATAGGTTTTGAGGCTAGAAGGAAACAAGAAGTGGATTTGGTCTCTGTGGGGTTACAGCTAGAAAATCCAGTGAAAGGGTGTTTTTCCTGGGCACAGATATACCTTGGAAATGCAGGAGAGCTTGTCCTGCTCATCCCTAGTGTTTTTGGCAGCTCCTTGTCCCATCCACCTCTGCAGTGAGCTTCTGCTTATTGCAGCACTGACAGTGAGAAGTTCCTGTGCTGAACACTGCTTTTCCTAATTTATATCCAGGTTTCAGTGCTAATTGAGGACGTGTCTCAGTGGCTGGTGACACCAGGAGAAGGGTGCCCATCCTTCTGTTCCCAGCCTCGCTGGGTGTCCTCACAGGGAGGTCACAGAGCCCTGCCAAGCCAGTCAACCCGGGTTAAAAGGGGTCTCTGATCCTGCCTGTGCTCCTGCAAAATCCCTGATGGGAGCAGCTCTCTGAACCTTGGAACAGCGAGGAGCTTCTGCAGCCAGCCCAGCCTTGTGGGATGAGCAGATCCTGGGTCCTCCTGGAAGAGAAAATCCACCCAAACCCGCAACAATTGCTCCATCCCGTCACATAAACTGTGTTTGGGCCGAGAATAAACGGGTTGAGGGTTTTTGTTTTTTTGGCTGCTAAATGTTGCAGCGAGGCTTCCAGGCAGGGGGATGCGGAGCCCCTTGGAGTGGCCGCTTCTGCCTGCTTTCCACTAGAGGTAGCTGGAGCCACGCACAACCCGCCCGGCAGCCCTGGGATTTCCACATCCCCAACCCCAAATCAGCAGCGGTAGGAGTGATTAACCTGCCATTAAAGGCGCACATCCCAGCGCAGGAGGGGCTCGGGCTGCAGCTCTCCCTCCCCTGCCGCGCCTCCTCTCCTGTACCCCGCGCCTCCCGAGCAGCGCCAGCGCTTTCTCGGGGTAAAATCTCCGAGTTTGGGGGCTTTTGGAAAAGCAGAGGCTGACAGACACCCCCCCCCCCCCGCCCCCAAGTGCTGCAGTTCATCACGCGGCTCCGCAGCCTTGGGGACAGATGTCTGCGACTCGGTGCAAGGGAAGAGTAAACTGCTCTGAGCTGTTTATTCTGCAGAGGAGGAATAGCAGAGGAGTTTGGTGGTTTAAGGCCCTTTTCTTCTTTTTTTTCTTTCCCCCCCCCTCCTTTTTTGCCCTTCTAGGAGGTTTAAGATGTACATTGCCAGCTGACTCTGTAGCTGCTGTTCATGGAAAGCATCACCCACCCAGCCCGGGTGGGTACTGGGGTGCTTGGGGGGCAGTTGGCTCCAGCTGCTGGGACCCTTCTGGCTGATCCCCGGTGCAAATGTCTTTTTTGAGGGTCTTTTTTTGGAGGAGATGGAGTATAACAAATAGAGCAGGTACTCCTGGGGAGCTGCAATAAGCCTGCAAAGCGAGAAGGGAAAGAAGGTCAGAAGGAGTGAGGATTATCTGCCTTCCCCATTCCCAAAGGGATTTTAGCCCTGCCTTTTAATAACAGCCAGGAAAGAGGCAGACTTCATGCTTACCCAGAGGAAAAGGCCCTAATAGAAGAAAGGATCAGCTAGGAAAAGCCCTTTTATCTTGCTTTGCCATCCTCACAGAGACTGTGGTTCCAGGGACACTCTGCAGTGAGCGAGGCTCCTGGCTGGCAAAGGGAATGCTCATGTCACCAGCCTGGCTGTGGTTTGGTGATGGTGACTTCCATGGATAAGGTCACTGCATAGCTCTGTGTGACACAGGAGGTTCATGCATGGGATGGAGAGAGATCCCTCAGGCCCCTCTCTGTGGCCACCACATCGCCCCGCCCATGCATGTGGACCTGTGTGTGTCCAAACACGGAGTCCCCGTGGTACTGGGGAAGCACAAATTTGGGGTGCGTGGCTGGGGCCGTCTGCAGCCCTGCAAAGGTGTCCCAAGCCTGCAGCATGCCACATCAAAGAGCTCCTGATGACATTTCCCTGATGCCAGGTGAGATGTGGCTGCAGGTCCTTTGCTGCATCATCCTCTCTGGTAAAACCTCCTGGTCACCAAGGGTCACTCCCAAGGGTCACTCTCCTTTAGCCTGGCCAAAGCCACCTTGGTGCTCCACACAGGGATGAACTGAAGGGAGCTGGGGGAGGATTGGCACCTCCTGGTGTTTCTGCCCGACCCCTAAAGTGCTTGGAGATGGTCTCCAAACCCAGCTCGGATTCTCCCGCAGGGAGGGTCGGGCAGCGTTTGGGAGCGGAGGAGCTCTCGTCCTGCGGGATGAGCACGGGCAGGCGCCGCCGAGCTTTGACAGATGGAGACTGTTAATATTGAACACATAATTATGCCGGCCAGGGCCGAGAGTCCTTCCGCGTGTGGAGGGCATCAATATTAAGGCGAGTTACTAAATGTATCTCAGAGGTGAACTCAAAGGCGTTTGGGAGGTCCAGGGCTGAGTTTTGGGACTCTGCCGTGCTGTGGCTGCTCTTGCTGGCAGAGAAGAGCAGCTGAGCCTCTCGAGATGTCCCCGTGTTTGACACTTAGCAGAGGAGACAGGCATGGCCACCCCGTGCTCAGCCTTTCTGAGATCAGGGGATCAGCCTAAAATGCTTATTTTTAAACACTGCACGGCATAAGTGAATCGAGCTAATTAAATACATCCTCCCAGGGCCGGGGCTTTTAGGGTGCTTGGCTTCCCTCCAAGGCACCTGGAAACTTTGTGTCACAGTTACTATCGACACCTAACCTCTCAGTTCCCAGAGCGGGGCTTTAAAAGGCATTTCAGGTGCCTTAGGGTGAAACTGGGCGACCTGGAAATTGTGCTGGGAGCTCCCAGCTCCCTAGTGAGAACTTTTTTTATATTTATGGAGGAAAAGGAGTAATTTCTTTCTATCAAAAATGAATGAAAACTTGAAAAATCTCTACCAGGTTTTATTTATTGCTTCATCTATTAAAATAGCCACATATCTATTCAAGTGTGGGGGCTGTACTTTATCTTACCTTTTCCATGAGTCACGGAATACTTTTTTTTTTTTTTTCCCAGAGAAAAGATACTGCTGAGTTTCTCACAAAGGGAAAATGTCCTGGAGGACGCCAAGGGCACGAGTTGTCATTGCAGCAGCTGAGCAGCACCATCATCCTCCTGATGCAGGCATCCTGCAGCCCTGGGCAATGCCAGCCTCATGGACCATTCCCATCCCTGCTGCTGAGATGAACCCGGGGTTTTCCTCACCTCTAGAACCAGGAGCTACCCACTGCTGCTGTGTTCAGGTTGGGATTCCTGAAACATCAACGTTCGTGTCTGCCCTGAACTTCTGGGTGGGCTGGTTCTAGCAGGTTTGGACTTTTGTGCCTGTGTTTCTGTGCCGTGGCAGGAGGGAGACACACACACAACCTCCTGTGCCTTCTGTGCTTGGCGTTCAGTGAAACTGCTCGCATTAAGCACAAACTCCGGGTTTCTGCTAAGGCAGCCCAGTGCAGCCGCTGATCCGTTTGTGCTGGAAGGGACACGCTTGGTTGTCTGAACACCAGGTGCCCCAAAATATGTTAATTCAAGCCCCGGAACACCAATCCCCTCCGTTCCTTTTCTCGCCTTGTCTCACACTGAATTGCAAACTCACAGCAGGGGAGGAAATTGAACCTGCTTCCCGTGGTCATACCCCTGAATGTGACTTTATCCAGGACTCAACCACGCACCTCTGCTGCAGCCTGGGCTTTCCTCTGTCCCCAGGAGCCATCACACCCAACAGATGTCACAGACTCGTGGGCACCTGCCGAAAAAAACATCCTGGGAGCTGAACCAGGAAACCTGGCGGTGTTCAACGTGGTGGGAACAGGGAGGGGTAGCCCCCCAGGCTGCTTCCGTGGGAGTTCCCTGGGATACTCTGCCCAAGCTCACCTTCCCAGCCCTCCCCACAAACTGGCAGGGACACCTCGGTGAAGGGGACCAGCAGACTGACTCTGGAATGAACTTATTAGAAGTAATCCGTAATATTGCAAATTCTGTTTGCCAGACTTGATAACATCCGTGATCTTTTCTGTGTGCGGTAAGTGCCAGTTTCACTGAAGCTGCCAAGGTCTTGTGAAACTTCAGAAACCCTGTACCTCTTCCCATTACGCGGGGCTAGCTCTAACTTTCCACAGTATCTTTTCTTAGCGCAAATCAAGCTGAGGACAACTTTGGCCACAGGCGCGGCTGAGGACTGCTGGAGCCAGCGAGCAAGTGGGGCTGTGCCAGGGCTGAAGGAGAGCCAGGGTCTCTACTCATGGAGACTTTATTCCTTGGGGAATGTCAGGAGGGGAGGCAAAAGCCACCACTCTGTTGATATTTTTGTAAGCGCTCCAGCCTGGGATTGGTGAAGCGCCCAGCACAGGGGGACAGGCAGCACTTTCCCCTGCTGTGGGTATTTTTCTGTGGGAGCCCCACTCTGGCCCCACAAGCCTCACTTCCCCCCACACCATTCCTACCCATTCCCAGCCACGGCTCAGAAAAAGCTTTATTTATACTCGTTTAGCCGCTTGCCTCCTCCCTAATTGAAATCATTAACCTTCTCGCTTAATGAAGACGAGGACCGCGGGGAGGGCGGGGGTGCCAGGGCTGCCAGACCCCCTCCCGGGCTGCTCCGACGACTCCCTCGACCGGCTCAAAAACGTGATTTTGAATTTGGCCACCGGGAGCTAAAAGCGAAAAGAAAAAAAAAAAAAAA
>VZTB01002866.1:637555-648579 GCA_013397245.1 Thryothorus ludovicianus | reverse complement strand
AGAAAAAAAAAAAAAAAAAAAAAAAAAGGTTCACTTCTGGGTGTCAACGTTAAGAAACATAAAGTATTAGACTGTACCTATTAATGCTCACTATTCCAACCATTTTTTTTCTTTTTAAAGTTTTACAAAATGAATTACCGTCACTTTTTAAACATTGTGTAAGAAGAAATGAGTGTGCACAACTCTACACTTTTCTAGCATTCTTGAACTAATTCACAAATGCGAGAAAATGGAAAAAAAACCAAACCATGGGAAAAAAACAAACAAACAAAAAAAAAGGAGGATGAATGTAGGTAGTTTGATGTTATAAACTATACAGGAATGAAGCGCTTGTTGCCACAGAAAGAACAGGGATGGGACCTTCCCCCTGTTCAATTTTGCGTGCTAAGAGGGTCATTTTTTATTCTTTTATTATAAACACTATTAAATTCCGACTGCGTTTTTGGTTTTTTTTTTCTCCTTTATCTGAATATACAAGAACATTCATTATCAAATGTTCGTTATCATCAATACTACAAAGAACGAGACACAAATCGCAAGAAACAATGGAAAATGTTAATAAAGCTGAAAGAATCGTCGAGTTTTTTTTTGTGATTTTTTTTTAGTTTTTATTTTTTTTGAGTTTCTGCAGGTTTTTTTTTGTTTGTGTTTTTTTTGTGTTTTTTTTGTTTTGTTTTGTTTTTTTTGGTATCGAAGTCAGGTTTTTCTGGGCAGAAAAATAATAATAAAGAAAAAAAAAAGAAGAAGAAAAAAACCCACAACACTCAGGGCTGGAGCAGGGGAGGATAACAGGGAGGAGAAACAAAACCCAAAAGTTTAAAAAAAAAAAAAAAAGCAAAGAAATAGGCAAGCAAGCAGCTACGCCAACACAAATTGGAGGGACCAAGTGGGGAACCCAGGAGGGGATTTGCAGAGTACCATGGAGGAGAGAGAGCCCAGCCTGGGCAGGGCAGGAGGGCAGCCCCCAGCGTGGGCTGGCTCCTGCAGGCCGTGCTTTTGGCTCATTCCCAGTTGGTTTCCAAGAGGGACGGTGGCATTCCTGCAGGCATGGCACTGCTGCCACTCGGGAGGAGAGCACTGACCCAGTCCTGCGTCCCTGGAACGCTTCCACAGGAGAGGTTCATGTGAAATAAGCTGGAAGTGGACAAAAGGCAGCGCTGAGGGAGGCCACGGGAAGAGGAGGAGGAGAGTGGGAAGGTGCAGAGCTGAGGAAGGTGGGCAGCACCTCCCTACTGTCCTTGCAGGAAAACAACCTTCTCCATGCCCTTACCACACAGCTGGGAGGCAGCCCTGGGCCCCTGCTGTCACATCCTGCTCTGCCACAGGGTCCCCACTCCTGGCACAGACGCCAAAGGAGCAGGAAGCGTCACTGCTGGACACGTGATGCCCCCGTGCTGCAAGGTGACAGCGTGCTGCAGCTGGGGCCACACCACCACTGTGCCCTGCAGGCCAAGGACCGTTCTTTTTTCCAGCAGAAGGGTGGAAATATTCCTGGCAGAGCTCTAATTTTTAAACGGTTTCTGCTTAATGCTGCTCTGTGCTGGCAGTTCCCACCTGGAGACCAGCACAAGCAGGGTGGGCACGGACATTCAACAGCGAGAGGTATTGATCCCAAGGGATCCTGGGATCCATCACGAGGTCCCAGACATTTCCTGCACCCACACCAGTCCCCACCATACCCAGGGTCTTGATGCAGGCTGGCTCAGCCTCCTCGTGCCCTCTGAAAGAACCGATGGCCAGAAGTCCTACCCTGGCATGAAGCTCAGCCTGCTGCCCAGGGAAACGGGTGCTGCCTCTTCCTGCTCTTCCATGAAAGCCACGTCCTCCCAGCACCAGCCTGAAGGGGAGGATGAAGCCTCGCTTGCCAGTCACCACTGCTTGTCCCAAGAGTGGACCAGAAAAGCTGGGCAGAAAGTCCCGTGAGTTCTTCCATGGCCACTGCCCAGGTAACTCCAGGGGTAAAACCAGCAGCTTCAGCACACACACATCCCCCAGTGGGGCAGCCACCCGTCCTACAGAGCAAACCTGTGGTGTGCAGTGCTACCAGAAGCACCCGAGATGCTCACCCCAGCACTTCCAGTCCCTGGCATTCTGCTGCCCATCCCTCGCTGCTGGCTTGGCAGGGCTTTGGGAATGCCAGGGTTGGCACAAACCTCTGTGGGTCCTGCCTGAACTGGGGAACCCAGCTCCTCCTGGGAACAGGAGCCAACAGCCCGTGACACTGCCCTGAGCAGGAGAACTCCACCAACTCTCCAGGTGCTGTGAGAGAACTGCTGGTGTCCCATGAGCCATCCATGCCTGATCCCACACAGCTCCGTGGAGGTGTCGGCACCTCTGTTACCAGTGATGGCCATTTCTCACATGCCTCTGCCTCCCCTCCTCTTCTCCCCTCCAGCAACAGGCAGGCAGGGCAGAGGGTTTCATGGCTCACCCAGGTCCCAGCAGCCAGCAGGAGGGATGCTTGGCTGAGCAGGGCTGGAACTGGGAAGTTACTCCAGGGCTGGGAATGGGAACGGTACCTTTTGGAAGCGAGGGGGAGCACGCTGGCTCCTTCTACGTGCATGGGGGCTGTGTCACCTGCCCTGTCCCTGCAGCACCCGAGGGACAGCTCACCAGGGCAGGGCTGAGTGCGGGAGGCTGCGGGCACGAGGTGGGAGCAGATTCCCTATGGTGGCAATTCCCTACGGAGAGGTAGCGTGAAAGGAAGGGGGGCAGGGGCTGCCTGCTAGTGAGGGAGCGAGACGTGACTGAGGTACATTTGTAGCTCCTCAGAAAGACACCCAGCATGAGGCTGCACACTGCTCTGGGGCTGGTTTGTGTGGTGGTGGATTTTTGCTTTTCCTCCTTAAAATCCTTCTGCCTTGGGTGGGAAGCGGGGAGGGGAAGGGAGCGGTGTTGTGGCGGTGGCGGGGAGGAGGAGAGCGGCTTCTACCCAGAAAAGAAAGGGAAGAGAGTATAAAGAAGTGTCCAGATTGGCTGAAAAAAGCATCCCGACGAAGAGAAGAGAAGAGAAGGAGTCTTCTTGTGTGTGCTGATTGGGTTCACCTCCAGTCTGACTGCTGCGGTGTTAGGAGAGGCCCCCTCCCCTCCCGCCCCCGCCGGGGCCGGCTCAGCCAGGGATGCAATTTGCTGGGAGATCAGTTGGAGGTATCAGAGTGAACGCTGCCAGGGCCTTCTGTGGGGGAGGTCACCGACGATGGGGTAGTAGCGTCTTGCCAACCTCCATTAGCCTGAGGGAAGGGACACACAGAGACATCAGTGACTCGATGGCAGGGCACACACAGCCCTACCCAAGGCACCCATCCACCTCAGAGCCCCACCCTGCTTCTCCCTCAGTAAGAGGCAAAGATGTTCCCTCTGATCCCCCAGTCCCGCCCCAGGACACACGGCTCTGTCACTGATACAGAAATATTTCTGTTGAAAACAGATTTTGATAAATTGCAAGTGCTCAAGGAAAATCCATCCTTTAGAAAAAAAAAGAATAATTATTTCTCCAGAATGCTGAGCTCTGGTTGTTTGGGGTTTTTTAACTTCAGATTATGACCCTTCCTCACATGGAAGAAAGAAAATAGCAAACACCTCACTCCAGAGCCAGCAGCCTGACTGTTATCTGAACTTCAGTGCTGTGAACATGCAGGACAAGCAATGGGTCCCATGGAACTGCTGAGCTGTGTCCCCCAGAAAAGCTCCACGTCCCCACCTCATCGAGGGGAAACCGAGCCACAGCACAACAGAGATGCCACCACTATATCCCATCTGAGGGTTCATGCAACAAACCATGGCAGACAACTTGTTTCTTTTCCTAAAAACAGATGCAGAGCCAAATTCTCCAGGTGCCCGAGAGCTGAGCTACCGGAGGGCCCCGGCTGCCGCGGGCAGGAGCCGGCAGCGCACAGAAGCTGCTCCTCTGCGGCTGCCATCCCCTTTGGAGAGGAGCAGATGTCACACCCAACCTCCTCTACTTGCTCTGACATTGATTCAGTGCTTGGCTAATTAATCCTTCCCAAGCACTGCCCAAGCTCCAGTTGGCA
This sequence comes from Thryothorus ludovicianus, assembly GCA_013397245.1. Lineage (NCBI taxonomy): Eukaryota > Metazoa > Chordata > Aves > Passeriformes > Certhiidae > Thryothorus > Thryothorus ludovicianus. The sequence goes on along the minus strand of VZTB01002866.1, from coordinate 644,548 downwards.
ACAGCCGCTGTCCCGCTTTAGACACGCCCGGGCTGCTTTGCCCACTCTGGCTGCCTGTCCCGCTGCATCATCCAACGCTGGCCCTGCCAGCTGGGACCCTGCACACCCCAGAGGGCTGAGGGTAGGAAAACTCTCCACTCAGAGGTGCTGCTGCCCAGCTCCTGGCTGCCTGAGGTGCTGCTGTGATGGCAGCAAAGAGCTGACAGGCACCAGAACCCACGTTTGAGGAGTCAGACCACCTCACAGTGCGACACGCACAAAGCAAAGAAGACAAGAGGTGTGTGCACGCCCCTTGCTGTGCCCGTGTGCTCTCCCATACGTGCATGGCAGCAAAGGGGTTCAGTCAACAGCAAGGAAAAGCAGCTTGCTCACAGGTTAGCAAACCCCACTCTGCTCCACCTTGGCTGCAAGTGTGACACCAGGTGATGCACGAGCATCACCAGCCCCGTGTACCCCATGTCCATTGCCCCCACCAGCTCCCACCCACAGCCAGGTCCTGACCCACCATCCCTGAGCCCCCCGAGATGCAATATCCACCCTTACACATCTTGGACTGCTGCAAGAGGCAGCAATTACTGTAGATTATCAGCCCGACAATGACAGGCCGCGTAAAGAGAGACACAGAGCCAACTCTGCCGCCCCGAGACTGGCATATTCAAGTACACTTAGGACATTAATAGCAATTTACGTGCCATCAGTGAGAGAGAACCACAATAGCTGTGCTGGCAGCCTCTTATTACCAAGCCTGTTATTTGTTGGAGTTACAAGCTATAATCACAACAGAAACTTTCAAAACCCTTATCTTCCGTGACGCACCAAATCTATTTCAGAGCCGTAATTGCTATGTCACCGGAGAGTTTGCTGCTTAATGCACTCAGATGCCATTTAGTGTTTGCAGGGTCGTTACAGCGAGCAGGAGGGGGGAGAGCGGCGGGGGCCGCGTGGAGCAGGGCTCTGGCCCCATTGTGCTCAACTATTTTTAGCCAGGCTTTTGCTTGTGCCAGCCACAGAAGCAATTGAGCAGTGGCTTTGTGTTCAGCACCCTGCTCCCCGAAATCCTTGGAAGGCACTGCAGGTTGGGGATGAGCCTTCCTGCGCTTCAGGAATTCGAGTGGCTGAACACAATCGTGGTCACACCAGCGGGATGTCCAGGGAATGTCGAGGAGAGGCCAGTGTGGCCAGGGAAGGCCAAAAGGTGAGGGTCAAGTGATGGAAAGGAGGACCCAAGGTTGGCTGTGGCATCTTGACACCATCCTCCGGTGTGGAAAAATCCTCCATGAGGAGGCTGGATCTTTCCCCAGGCAGAGGGCATGCAGGCACCACCCCACTCATCCTGGAGTTCACTCCATCGCTGCATGGATCAAGCTACCTGCAGGATTCACCCAATTCCACCCAGATGGCTCCACCTTTTCCAAGCAAGGCGATCCCCTGGGGTTTGATTGTAGTGAATCAGCTGGGATCTCCCTCAAAGACTAGGGAGATTTTTGAGGAGGCTGCTGCTCCTTGCAGAACCCCTGCACACGGCTGTGACTTCTTCAGGAGGGGCAGATGCCAAAGACAGAGCAGTGGTGTTCAGGACAACTCTTCAGATGTCATCTTCTGGTGCCAAAGCACAGGCAAAGCCTTGGTGACTGTCCAAATCTGGAGCCTTGGCGAAAGACTGCTGAAACAACTGGTTTTGGTGCCCATTTCCACAGGTCTCAGCATTCTTGTCACCTCCAGCAAGTCTGGCTGGCTTCCTGCCTGGGCCTCCTACGTGGGTCTGGGAGATGACTTTGTGCCAATTTTTAAAGGCACTTTCTGCTTAGCACGGAGGCTGTCTCAGCACCCCACCTCTGGTGACCAAACCCTTGTCCCACCAACAATGGCACAGGGCATCAGGTCAGCCTCCAAACACACCAGGTACTGGCCAGCCTGACAGGGCAGCCTCACAGCCCTTTCAGACCTCTGAGCTTTTAAGAGCTTTTATCAGGGCCTCCTTACAATATGCACTGAAGGTCTTATCACACACTACAGAATCCAACCATGTCAGGACATCCATGGCCAGGCATCCCTGGCCATCAGAACACACCAAGGCATCCCTTCTGGATGAAGCCCGTGCCAGATCAACTTCCATACCCCAGCTGGTGGCCATGGCCATGAACCAAAACTTGGCCGTGATGGTGAACTGCAGCTGGCTGAAGAACAAAGCAACAAGTTTTTTCCCAAGGCTCAACTTTTTAGAACAAAAGATCTCAGATGAAGTAAGGAGCTCTCAGCTTCCTACTGTACCAATCCTTGCTGACAAGAGTGGATCCAAAACTCCCTGTCACACCCTGCCACTGGCCACCACCATCCAGGTCATAAACACACTGTTCTGTGAACAGGCACAGGTCTGCACAGCAGCAGTTTTAAATCAACACCTTCACTTTCTGATGAACTTTAAGAACAGCTTGTCATTTTACACATTTAAATGATCTGTAAATTACATTAAGTCCAAAACCAGATTTCTGAAAGGGCTTTAAGATGACTATAGTTCACTCATTCATTAGCATATGGGGGATGCAGAACACTTGGTGAATTTACAGCCATGGGAAAGGTGATATTTTAGGGTAGGACCTTCCAGAGGACTGTGGCAATAAAGATCCAACTTCTACTGGAACTTAAGCTTTCCTAAATGGTTTGATACCTCCCATCTAGGGGGGACCTTCTGAACACACATACCCCCATGAACAAACACTGTCCACACAGCCCAGACATTTAACAGCTCTCACTTCATGGTGCAAAACCCTACAGCCTCAAAGTTTGCCAAAAGGGGTTGGTTCACACCCCAAGCCTCTTGAAAGGAGGGGAGGTCCCTGCTTCTTCTCAGTGTGACCCAGGGCTGGGTATCCTCAGGACAGCTGCTGTCTCCACCACCCCTCTGCTGTCAGAGTGTTCCCATCCCTTGCTGGGACTGGTGCTGTCCCCACCTGTGAAGGAGAAGGCTCTGCTCTCTCCCTGTGCCTCAGCCATCGCCGTGGGTCACGGCGTGGTGCTGGCTGGGACATTGTCCATTATCCTGCTAACGATGCAGAACCGACTCCAGCCCTTCCCGCCCTGCAGAGCAGCCTGTCAGCCCCGGCAGCAGAGCCACGCAGGGAACTGGGCTTTGGGTAGATCCCTCTTCTCAGCTGTCACGACTTACATGCGTTTAAAAATTCATCCCTCCATCAAGGAAGGCAAACCCCGAGCGTTGTCTCCCCTGCCAAGGTTTCCAGCAGTGGAGTCAGGCAACCTGCCGCTGACTTCCCAGTGCTGACGGGCTCCAGGGATGACTTAACCTCAGCCCTGTGCAGACATCATTGTGACAGGGCTCCTGACTAGGTTTCGGCTCATCTCCTTCCAGCAGCTCACGGGGATGCTCGGGTGATGCGGGGACGGCAGCTTTGTGTGTCACAATCAGCTCTGCTCCGCATTCCGCTGCCCCTCCTCGGCATGAAAGGGTTCAGGGAAAGGCAGGGAAGCCCTGCCTCTTGGAGACAAGTCACCCTGCCTGCACTGAGGAGTTCCCCAGCACCAGTGCTTCCAAAAGGGCAGTCACACTTCAGGGTGGACAGACTGGAACCTCACTGGATGGGAAGACATTAAGTGACAATCGGGCTGGAGCAGACTCACTGGGATACAGGGGAAACAAACAGGCAATCCAGAAGGTGTTTCCTAAACTGTCTGCTCAGCTCTGGACTCCCTGCCTCATTCCCCATGCCCACCACAGCTTTTTGGGGAACTGAGCAGTCACCCACACAGTGCAGTCCCTTTTCTAACCTGCCTCTCTCTTGACAACATCCAAATAGGTCAGTTTGGGCTCCTGCCCTCTGTGAAAACCAGTCTGAGAAGACATCAGATGCCAAACACGCCAGGTCCCCGTTTGGGATGCACAGAGGGAACTGCCAAGCCTCTGCCACTCTCAGCTCACCAGTTCTCACTGCTACGCATGGGAACATTGGTTCTCCCACAGAGAACCACAGCCAGAAATACCAAACCAGCTCCTCCTTGTCCTATTCAGCTTTTGAGTTTTCACTCTCTCTTCTTTCTCCTCTCCCCAGTAACCCCCTCCCTGCCTCATAATCCCCAGCAGCAACCCTCCCCCCCTAAATTTTGGCTTAACCCAGCCTACTGTTATTTTCCAAGCCAACTGCAACTGTAATCAGCTCAGCCTCTTTCCTTGGGGGTATTTTAATTTATACAAAAGTATCATCTCTTATCACGATCAGCCTGCGATTCATTTACTCTCCAAGTATTAAAAAGCCAGAAAGGGAATAAATTCAGTGCACGGAGAAATTAATGCGGAACGATAGGCTCTTTCATGTGGCATTTCCAAGTGCCTTTTTTGCAAGGGGCTTATGTAATGAGACATAATTATCTGCACATGTTCAATTACATTACTTCACAAATCCTCCCTGCCTCTGCCTCCTGACGTCAAGCCGCCCACTAAGCCCCGGTGCCCGCGGGAGAGGGGAGCAGAGCCCCCCGTCCCAGGGCACCCCTCTCTCTCCCTGTGCCCTCTCCGCAGGCTGGTGGTGGCTGTCCTGCAAGACGGTCACACACCAGGTGACAAACGGCCCAGTGGGCTGGAGGGTGATGGGACAGGCTGGTCCACCATGCTGGGGTCTGGGCTGCAGGACCACTATCCCACCTACAGGATCATCAGCGCTCTGATCTGTTCAAGACCACCCTATCTCAACCATCAGCGTCCCCATGTCCAGGGCCAGCTGCCTCCTCCTCTGTGCCACCCCAGACACCACTGCCACCACCCACTCAGCGCTCACAGCCTCCTTTTCCAGGCTGCCCTCCTCTCCCAGCTTGCTGTCACCGCCGCTGAGATGGTGGACGATTGATCTGAGAAATGTAGTTGGATTGCTGTCCCGAATCTACACTGGGTTCTCCTTGTGTGTGTCTGATCGATTTCCCCCTGTGCGACACAGCTTGTCGCTACGAATTTTCATGCTAGTCAGAACCCGCCAGCGCACCCAAGAACAAGGAGAAGATGCTCCAGAGACCGCCCTCCCCCTCGCATCCTCCCCCAGCCTGCTTGGGCGAGGTTTCCTTGGGTTGACGTTGGTTGGCTTTGTGGGTTTTTTCCCTCCCTTCATCCGCAACCGCTGTCGCCGCCAACCCCATCCATCGCCGCCGCGCTCTCGGACGCTGGCCAGGGATTGGGTTATTTTTAATCTGGTTGCTCCGGGATGGCGCCACCAGGATGGAGCCACCTCTGGGCCGGGGCGTTTGCGGTGACATTCCCCACCGTGGTTACACGAGGTGTCACCTGTTTAGCGGCTCCTCTCGGCCGAGCGCGCGTGGCCGCAGGTGCTGGGCGAACGCTGATGGGCTGTGACAGTCCGAGACGCCAGCTGCCTGCACGCTGCCTGCCCCGGCGCCACTTTTTTTGTGGGCAGAGCTCCGCCGCTGGCGTGACCGATACAGAGGCAATAAACTAGGTGACCGTAAAAGCAAAGACAAGTCCTACTAAGTGGCATTCTGAGCCCTATGGCTTTGAAATAATTGGTAGTGAGAGAATAAAAATGAAAAAAAAAACAACCCAAAACCCTGAAAGACCAGAACCCAAGCCTCTTTTTTTTTCTTACACTGATGCCCTGCGGACTATACATCTGACTTGCCGCGAGTCCGTCACTGTATCCTCCTGTCTGGCTGATAACATGGCGAAGGGTATCCACCTAAACAGACCAACAACAACAAAGACACAAATTAGAGGAAGGAAAGGTTAGTGGCCAAAGCTGCTTCCGTTCATCTTTGGCAAGATAAAAGCAAACGAACAGTAATAACAATAATCATGGTCATCATCGTAATAAAAATAAAGGTATATATTCGAAGAAGGATAAAAGAGAGACGCAGTTGGTCTTGTGGAGAGACATGAGCCAGAGGACCTCTCCTGCCTCCCTCACCATCCCCTGCCCGCCCCTGCAGCCCTGTCACACTCTCCTTGGTCCCATGTCCTTTGACACGAGTGGGGAGGGAGAACAGCGTAACAAGTGTGGGGTGGCATCTCCCGGAGCACATCGCTGCAGCCATTGGATCAAACACAATACATCTCCACCATCGTGCTCAAGGACCCACCTTCCTACCCCTACCCCCTTCCACCCCAGACCCCAAGCACTGCTCACAGCAGAAGGAGATCTTTGGAGTCGGCTGAGCACCTTCACTGTGGAGGGCCCAGCAAGGAAATATACCTACCATGGCAGAGGCAGCAGCAGCTCTCTCTGCGTGCCTCTCCCTCACACCCCCAGCCCAGCCCCAGCAGTGGCACACGTGGTGAGCACGTCTCACTGCCCACGGATGATGTGTGCTCCACGTCCAGCCCCACGGGGCAGCAGCCTCGGCTTTAGAGAGCTGTGCTTGCTCAGTGCAGAAGTGTCAGAGTGGCTGTTGTCCCTCAGCACAGAACAGAGGCTTAAATGCCAGAGAGGGGACTCACGGCATATCTGGACATCAGATAGGAGGTGGGAGATCTGAGTGAGACCGTGGCTATTTTAAATTCTTTCTTTTTGCCCCAAGCACGGGTTGACGTTTCAGCAATGCTGCTCAAAGCTCCCTTGCTCTCTCCTCCTGGTATGTACAGGGGTGGTGTGAGTGCCTGTGCTTTGGGGAGGTGGGGAGATGGTCAAGGGTGGCTTTTAATGATAAAAAAATAAATTAAAAAAAATTATCTACATATTTGAGCATTTCTTGCCTTTCAGCAGACACCTGGTTTGGCATCTAAAGAGTAAGTGGAAGTCTTGTAAAACGAGACACCAGTCCAAACATCTGGCCCATTCCCTTGGAAGAATAAAGCAAGCAGAACCTAAACTTGAGCTGCTTTTGTTTGACTTTGTGCCTATTCTTCTACACCTTCTCTCTTCCTAGTATGACTATCAAGCCAGAGCCAAATGCATTCACAAAGTGTGGGCAAGTCTCCTCAAGACCATGGTTGTTGGTTTGGTTGGGTGTTTGGTTTTGGTTTCTTTTGGATTGTTTTTT
>VZTB01002866.1:602097-637451 GCA_013397245.1 Thryothorus ludovicianus | reverse complement strand
TTTTTTTTTTAAGTGTTGGTTGGTTGATTTGTGCTGGTTGAGATTTGCTCTTTTCAGACGGGAGGGAGAAGTGCCAATACAATCAAAGGCTCCTCCAACACTAATGCATTCACTGGCAGTACATCGGATGGGTCCCTACCTGTGACTGCACGTTGGCTCCAACCTGGGCCCCTTGGTAAGAATCCCCATTGAGAGACTGCACGCTCATGAACAAATCTCCAGAGTTTGACATGTTAAAAGAACTGGAAGAACCTGGAAAGGAAAGAGTGAGGCACCTGAATCACAGAAAGGAAAAAGATCCACCCCATGACTCTCAGCCAAGAGGAAGGAACAACATGCAAAGCAACCACAAAAACAAAACACACAGTCAGGTTAGTAGTATGAAGAACAGAGCAAGCGAAAAAAAGGATGCATTCTTGAGGTTATTCAAAGCCACATTTGTTACAGCTCAATGCCAAGAACATTCTTCAACAGCTCCTCAGCTGGAGGAAGGATTCTTCATGCTTTTGACTGAGACAAACAAAACACAGCCTGGAGGACTCGGACAGCATCGGAATCCTTCAGACAGCTCTGAAGGATCTCGGTTGTTGGAGGTGTCCACCCAGCAGCCTGCACTGGAGCCCAGAATTACCCAGACAAGCCCTGCTACCAAGAGCAGAAGCCTTTGCAGCAGGCGAACCGAGCCCACACTGAGGAGCTGGGAACAGGGTGGGTAATTCCAGCCCGCACTGCTCCCTGCAGGGTGAGACATCCCTCCAGAGCCCATCCAGCCCCACAGCTGGAGCTCTGCCTGAGCCACAGGGGCTCTGCGAGGGAGTGCTGCATGGGGTTTGTCTTCAGGACATCAGCAACCCATCACTGGTGGGAACTGCAGAGCACAAGGAGCAAAGGCTCACAAAAATGTGAAGGCACCTGGGTTAGACTCCCAGTGCCCATCATGCTGGCAAAAGTCTTTCAATGTGATGGCCCCTGAGAGAACATAAGGGTGTCACAGCCCTCCTGAGCCAACTGCCCTGGAAGAACAAGCTCTGTAAGCAAATTCCCCACTGCATGCACCAGTCGTCAATGTTACGCTAAAAAATTGTAAATGTGAAGACAACTGGGTGGGATCAGGAGGAGAAAAAAACCAAAAATGAAAAGAAAAAATAAATCCCGCCTTTGCAGAAATAAAAGTTTTATGCTTCTAGCTTTGAGATATCTGAGCACCTCCTCAACCACTTAACAGAAGAAACAAGCCCAAAATGTAACTGGAAGGCAGGGAAGGCAGCAAGGGGGTTAAAAATAAATAAAAAGGTTTTATGGTATTATTTCAGAATTTATCGTGCAGATCAGCGCGTTAAGTGTGAGACAGCTCAACGTGCAAGGTTTAGTTATACATGACGTTAGCCTTGGAAAGGAGAGACTTCAGGGGCCCAGGTCAGCTATGCTTTCAGCTCCAATCCCAAATATACTCTCATCATCTACACTGCCATTTCCAGCTTGGAAGACTGGCAACCACAGTCCTGGTGGAATTGCCCAACTATGGCTCATGCGTACGCTCTGAGGAATGCCTGGCAATCCCCCTCCCTTTGCTGGAGAGGGAAGAAACAGGGACAGATCCCAGCTGTGCCCTGGAGGTGGACCAGGAAGGCTCCTCTGAAGGCAGGTCAGGGAGCAGGTGGGAGGTCTGTGTTGGAGACTCCACAATGACTACATTCTCTACTGCTCTCCTAGTGACCAGCTCTTTTGTCAGGTGCTGGCAGTTGTCAGAATCAAAGGAAAGCAGAAGCATCACTGCTAGATGCAACACCCAAGACAGTCAAGAGAAAGACTCATCTTGAGCACAGTGAGTCTCGGATCAGGACCCTCCCACCGGTGCCTGAAAAGAGCGAAGCCAGGAATAGCTCATTGTCTGTGCTCACTGTCAACCTGCCCAACCTGTTCCAGAGAGCAATCCCACAGCGCTGCGTAAAATAACCCGGACTAGTCAGGAGGCAGCTGCAACCATCACCTCCCCTGCTCAGCTCGCAAAGGGCTCCTGTCACTTCCCGACCTCTCAGGTTACTTGCAATTTTAAAGGCAAAAAACCTAGAGAAATGAGCAGGCAGACTGGTGCCAGCCCACCCTGACGGTGCTCAGCTTTAAGAGTGGAGACAGGCACGTTTCACACACACAAAGATGCTTCCAACCCCATTTTCTGAGTGATTGCCTTGGCCACCTTAATAAAAGCACAGGGCAGTAACGCAGCTTTGTACTTCCACAGTGGCTGAGAACCAAAAGACTCTGCAGCTACTGCACACAAGAAGAAGAGAATATTTCCCTCCTCTTTTGAGCTGTGCAGAAATCTTTGAGATCACACAAATAATCAATGGCAGAGCTGGAAAGAGGACTCTGGAATCCCTAAGCACCTGGCATGGCACTGCTACCACTCAGCCACTAGCTGTGCAACATTTCATCCCACCTTCCCCTATCAAAAGAAAATTATAACAACAATAACAAATAAAAATGCCATAAACTTAACTGGTATTTTATTGAAACTTAACAAACCTGGCCATAAAATTGAGACTGGGAGGGAGGAAATAAAAATAAACAAACAGCCACAAACTCCAGTTCCGAAGAGCGACGGTGTCTTGGAAATCATGAGGAGCGCTGGAAATGTCACTTACAAGATATACACTGCTATTGGCAAGGGGTGTTTTTACAATATATGTGCATATCTAAACGGTAAATATGTCTTGCTGCTGATGTGGATGCAGAGATAAATATGCGCATACCAATGGCCCCGCATGTATGGATGCATTTGGATCAGAGTCGTAATTGCAGAGCCCTCTGCGCCGCCGCGCTGCTGCTCCAGCACTCACCACGCCCAAAAATCACAGCCCAAAGTCTCAGAGACACAGCCAAGAGGGGCTGATGCACCCGGCTGGGAGAGGAGGAAGAGCCCTGAAAATTCAGACTCTGCTATCCTCCACAGAGGTAAGATCCAGGAACACGAGTGAAGTCCTTCCACTAGAGGAGGCCCCCTCCTAAATCTAACCTGCCCCTTTGAAACACTCTTTTCCTGAATGCACCACAGGCTTCTGGTGGTTGTAATTTGGTCTGGGGTTCCTCAGGAATTGAGAGGTGGTGAATGAGAGAAGCTCATCTTCAAGCTTGGTCAGGAGGAAATTGCTCTGATCTTGGTGTGGAAGTACCTGGAATTATTGTGGGTAGACAAAAAAATCTATCAAGAAAACCTGTTATTTGTAGCAGTGTGGAGGAGTGTTTCATCTTCAGCTTCCAGACATCTTTTTAAAGCCAAGACCTATCCCCACTATTCCTGGTGTTGAGTTTCTATCAGGGCAGCACCTGCTTCAGAAACAGTGCTGGAATTGTCTGAGCAAACTCAGTCAGATCTTGCCCTGGGTGAAAGCCTACACCAAAATAATGCCTTCTAAGAGATTTCTTCCACCTCTTACACATCTGATGAGCAAAGTTCACCTCAATTCTGCCTCCATTTCAAAAATCTTCGCAAACTTGACTGCTGGTACTTCTTGCATCACTTTTCCAGCGCTTCAGAGAGCTTCTTCTCCAGCTTCTCCATGTCTTCTGTGCTCTGACAGTCTGAACTTCCACCTCCAATTTTCCAGGACCTCTAGTAAGTACTTTTCTCTAAGGTATCTGACAATTCAAATGATACCACAAATAGACAAACAGGGTAATGGTGTTCACTGGAGCTGAAATCAAGCCATCCTCATCTGCTGCCTCATCCCACCTACCACCAACAAGAGAGATCCAGCACACTGGATCTGAAGTGACTTTGGTCATGTCTACAAGATTCCCAGTTGAAGTCAACAGCAATGACACACATGCATTGAGAGCACAAGATTTATGCCATGACTTTTTGTGGTGTCTCTACCGTGGCCAAAAATGAGGGAAGAATGTGGTGATGGACTGTGTAGCTGGACAAAGTCACAAAGCAGCTCCAAAATCCAAGGATGATCCAGCAGGATATTTGTTCTTTTTCATTTGCCAAACAACATCGAGGAGAGTGAAGTCATGACCAGAACAGAACAGTCTCTGATGAAGCAGAATCCTCTCCAGTGGTGTGTTCTGGACACAAATGGAGGAAAGGCAGAGAAGACACTTGTGCCTGATGAAATATACTTCCAGGTAGCAGATTCACAAGAAGATTTATACAAAACAAAAGGGTGAGCAGGTAAAAAACCCAACTCAGGACAATTTTGGCTGCTCTGCATTCAAGATTTCACTGGATGCCATCACCTGTGTGTGGCCCTTGAGGACTCTGGTTGGCAAAAGGGTCTGCCCACATAAAACAGCTTTCATTTGCCATGTGGTTTTTGTGCTGAGATTGTCCAGGAAATCAAAGTGAGGATGGGGAGTTGTTAGCCCAAATGAGCCAGACTTCTCAGCTTATTTGAACATCTGGCTGATAAAGCCCAGCTGCACGTATTCTGGATGAAAAGGTGTTTGACATTCAGGCCTGGGTGACTGAGGATGGGGGACCCTGTTCTGAAAGTGCCAGATGGCCAGACAGATGCAATCCTTGCCCTTGTCAATGTGTGGCCAATCTCTTTGACTGACTGTAGCCATTCACCGATCTCCAGTAACGTGGGCATCAATGAGAGAACAGATGGGCCTGCTTAGCCACAGCAGAAATGAATTTAGCTCCTGTCCCAGGTCCCACTGCATCCAGTTCCACCTCCTCTTCCAACATCACAGCCCTCCAGGGACTACACTGCTGGTCATTTCTTTCTCATGACCTGTCCTCTGCTTACTTGCTTTCCACACGCCCTATAATGTATTTAAACCAGAAAGTCCAACAAATTCCCAGAAAGTTTATCTTTGTTCAGGCTACCTCCTCACCAAAGTCTCAGTCAATGATCTGGGAATAGAAAGGAGCCCATGGTGTAAAAGGAGAGGCACTGGCCATCTTAGTTCTTCACCTCTTCATTGGCTTCCATGATCCTCCCTGGAGAATTCAGCACATCTGATGGCTCATGGTCCTGGACACAATTGTCCCAGTCTTTCTCAGGCAGGTATTTCAGACCTAGCACGTACAGGTGTGCTTCTTGCTGCTACAGCTTCTTGCTACAGGACAACTTGAAGCAGGGGAGATCACATGATGTCCTCAGGATGTGTCTTTGTCCCCAAATGTGACAATGCAGGGATGCTCGACTGAGCTGTTACATCTGTGTGGCTCAGCTGGGAGGATCTCAACTGTCAGGAGATAAAAATCTCATGCAATTCCAGCTGTCTTCACAGGACAGGACCTACAAGGACACTCAAACCCACCACTTCTTTCTGCAAGCTGACCCACAGCAACTGGGGCCTCCCCGCTGCTCTGCCACTGCTGCAGCATTACAGGCAGGGTGTGGGGCCTGGGCCAGGTTAGGAACACTTTATTTCTAAGCAGAAGAAGGATCTCTGTGCCCTGCGAGCTCCCCTTGCACTGCTTTAGCACCACTGACACTTCAGGCACGTGAAAAGAGGTCAATGACTCCAGACTGCAGACAAGTGAGCCACAAAGAGGACCCAGGAGCTCAAGTTTTCCCTGTTAATAGCAGGACTGTTTGTCCTTTCTTGAAAGCGCAGTGTTATCCAGGGATTATCTCAGCTCTTTACTGCAGGGCACTGGCCAATTCATCTCTGAAACAACCATGTTACTGCCTGTGGGGAAAGCAAGGAAACAGCCTTGCTCTGGAGCACTATTTAACCAGCCAGGCACTGAGGAAATGCTTATTTTCCTATGTGCAGCCCAGATCCAAACCCACCCAGGCAATTTGAAGCTGTCCCCTTGCTATTCCAGACCTTTGGATCTGGCTCCAGTTGAAGAAAGAGGAAAAGAAGGGCAGCTACATGTCTTTGGTCCAGACTGATGTGGGCTGCAGGACAGCATCCCACGCCTCTCCCTCAACACACACAATTCTGCCCCCTCCAGCAGAATTCCCTCCAGCCTTTTCTACAGGGGGTCTTAACATCAGGAGAGCCCACCTGAGCAGGTCCTTTGTGTGAGCTCTTTGGAAAGAATGACATTCTTGAAAATGCAGTTAAATCTTCATCAGTTGAGAGAACTGGAGTGGAACAAAAATCCCCAAACAAACAAAAAACAAAAACAAAAACAAAACAAAACTCCAGCAAACTGTCTCTGCAGAGCTCTGCTGCATCCACCTAAGCCCTCAAGAGCACCTGAGCAAGAGGAGACAGCCCTGGGCAAGGAGGAGGTGGGAGAGATTGTCCCAGCCAGAGACCCATGTCAGTGCTTCTTGCCTTTGTTTGACCCCTGGCTCTCCACCTTCCACTCAAATCCTCCAGAGCCAGGGCTGTTTCTGGCGTGTGATTCCTCTGATACCCACAGAGGGAGGGTTGTGCTCTCTACAGAAGCACCCTGATGGCAGCCAGCATTCTGCATGGCCTGTGTAACATCCTCTGTGCTCCTTTCCTGCCTCTCTGGTAACACCAAGCAGCACATCCCCAGGGAAGGGTGCTGGGAGCAGACACTCAGCTCAAAGGCTCAAGAGTGCCACATTCCCACTCTCCCTCCCATAAAAAGAAAACAGGCACACAGATATTTGCATGGATTACAAAGTACATGGCACCTGTGAAGTTATTATTTTCCACTCTCCTTGTAAACAAAACTCCAGTTTTCCATTGCTTTTGGATCTGCAGCCCCTGATCATTTTTGGGTTGGCCAACCTTGCAGCTGGCACCATGCATGAACTGAGCATCGTTCTCTAGCAGAGGAGTTGAAATCTGGGCAAAGTGCTCTGTGCCTTTGACTCTCAAAATGAACAAATGGGAACCACAGCAAATGGGAAGGAAAGGGAGAAAAGGAAGGGAACAACCCATGAATTTCTCTGGATTGCACTGACACAAAGGGAAAATAAAATTCACACAGAGCACACTCTTGCAGGTGACCCAGACACAGTCATGTAAGCAATCAAAGAGATAACCACAACAGAAAGAAAATCAAAGGATAAAAATTTACTCAAAACACCTCCCAAAATGGCATGAGCTCGGACATCTCAGAAATGCTGGGGTTTATCCATTAGGACCACTCATGCTTTCAGCCCCAGTGAAATAAAATCATTGTGCAATGACTTTCCCATTACTTTGTTTTCCTCCCCACAAAGTGCAAGCAATCCCAGCAACAGTTTGTGGACCACTTTTCTGTTTTTGTGTTTACCATTCATGCATATAAACCCCACCACAGCACCATCACAAAGTCTGATCACATCCTTTTTTCCAACAAAAAACAGAACAGGGAAGGGGAAAAACGAAAAAAAGGAGAAAATGTGGAGAAAAAAAAACAAAGAAAATAAAGAAATAAAGTAATCTCCCCAAAAAACCCACCAAACCCATTTTCCTTTTTTCTTTTTTTTTAAGACCACGAAAATGAACCAACCAGACCCAGAGAATAAAAGCTGAAATAACCAAAAGGAGAAAACAAGAGGGACATGAATGGGAGAGGGGAGAACAAACATAAAACCGAACACTAACAACCCAAAATAAAAGAAAAATAAAAACTAACCAGCTGAATTGGGAGTTGAGGGTGAGTTAGCCTGGCTTCCATGGGCTGACACATTGGTAGCCGTGACAGCCGTTTTGGCAGCATAAATATTGGCTTCCTCTTGAAATTTACCTATGTTCTTCTTGTACCGGATTCTCTTATTTCCAAACCAGTTTGATACCTAGAGTGAGTTCAAGAGAAGACAAGGACGTTAAGGTTTCAGCTCTGCCAAGTTCAGGTTAAGCAGTGCAGATTCTTTTCCCCCCTCAGTTCTCCTAGCACCAAGCCCAGGAAAGGGGATGGGAGCCCCTGGGGAGCGCTGGGTTTGTGTGGATGTACCTGGTTCATGCTCCACTGGAACCACTAGACTCACCCCACAAAAATCTTACGATGGATTTAAAAAAAAAACCATGACAAAGTCAAATGACCCCGAAATTGCACTGTTTGAGAACAGGTATGTGTCATTTTTATTTGACTCCTCTCCTCAGCATCCCTTTGATGGGATAGATGCCCTGTTACCAGTATGGCTTTGAGGGAGAACACTCAGAGAATTGACTGGGGCCTGGCTGTCACACAAAATTGCCTCAGTACCACCAAAGCTCTCTTTTGAGCCACCTGAGAGGAATCAGGGCACAAAACCAGAAGTGGATGTTCTTCGTCCAGCTGAGCTCAGCTTTGCAAGGTTTAGCATGAGCCACTGCATGAACCAGGAACTTCAGAGGAAGGATGGAGAAGGAGCACAGGGCTTGTCCTAAAACTTAACTTTGGTCCTAGGAAAGAAGTGTGTGCCTTGGGAAGGGGTGGAAGATGTTTCCACTGTGTTTGCCCAGAGACATGCTGATGATATTCCTGTTCACTTGTGGGCACTATCTCACATGGAACTATTTCAGAGAAGACATGGGAAAGATTCAACCCTACAGCTTGAGAAGCAGCTCTCAGCTTCTTCTTCATCAGCACTGAACACAGAGAATCTGGGTAATGTCTTCCTGTATGCAGGTCTCTGTGCAGAAGATAACTTCCAGCCACTACAGTCTTTGAGAGTGCTTATCAGGATAAAGGGAATGGGCAAATGAAGAGGATGCTGCAGAAAAAGCTCCAACACTCCTAGAATTGCTTGTAGCTGCAATTTGAGCTAGCAAGACCAACCCCTTCAGTGAGAGTCCAAGGACATTCTCCTGTTGCTTGCTGGTGAGCAGGTACATCAGTGCTCCCTCTTCCAAGGGGGCTGAGCAAGCACCAAAGACACAGAATACAATAATGGATGTTCATCCTTTGAAGCCCATGACTTTTTCCTTATCTTAGGGAAATGGCTTGGGTGTTGATAACTGAAACCCATAAGTTTTTATTCCTGTTCTGCTTTCTATCTGCAGTGCTATTAGAGCATTCAGCAGCTTCCACACAGAAGTGGCTTCATCCACCAATTTAATGGCTACTGAGATACAGATATCCAACCCTGAAGAACAGGAAAGAGAAAAGATAACCTGCAGAGACTCAGATCAGCAGCCAGCCCAGATCTGGAGCAAACATTCTGATGACACCACCAGGAGCTGGTGCTGTTGGCAAGGAGCTCCATTCCACCTCCTGGTCCAGCTTTCTCACTAATGACAATGTGCTCCTTCATGATCTTTCCACACAGACATCTCCTCATGACTGCTCTCCTGGCTGCACATCCTGGGTGAACTCTGAGCACCACAGGGCAGGAGGCTGGAATATACAGCCACCACAACCTACATGCATTTTAAAATCTGTGAAGCACCTGCCTAATTCTGGTCAGACTCTTGAGTTCAGATCAACTCTGCTCATGACTTGCACACATTCATGGGACCTGTGCTCCCACTCAGTCTCAGCAAAACCAGACCTGGATGTGTGTTTGTTTCTGCCTTATCAGGATGAAGAAGAGGGGCAGATCCTGGAGACAGGCACAAAGCAGCCTCGATACAGCACACTCAGAAACACGTCCTAAGCACAGCATTTCTCCTGGGCATTTTGTCTTTGCAAAGGAGAAGTTGTAAGTGTGAACAGATGAATTAGAAGTGAGAGGGGAAGCACTGGGACAGCTGGAGTTTTACTTAGGCCAACATGTGCTGTCTCCTGTAGGTAACTCTGGGAAGAAGCAATGTTTGGGTCTTCCAGCCCAGGGGAGGCAATTGGAGTCACTCAGCAGGAACTCAGCACGGTGATGACACCTACCCCTGGATGCTGCTGCTCCTGCTGAAGGCAGACACGCTCCCACAAGGACACCAGATGCTACTGCTGTCTGCAGTTTACTCAAGTGATGAGCAGGCACGTGCCTGGGGCTGGGACGCAGCCCAAGACAGGGAATGCCATGGGAGCCTAGAGGGGCTGCTAAGCTCACATGAGGACAAGCCTACCACAGGCCACAAAGACTGGCTCTCAGTCACACAGCTTGCTCCAAAAAGAGAGGAAATAAAGAAGGGCAGGCCTGAGCCATGTATGGCTGAACACTTCAAGGGCTCACTGTGCTCCTCACAAATCACAGCAGCTCCCAGGTCTAAGCTACAGACTCCAGGAACTCTGTGGCTTCCTTGAACATATGGAAATAATTCATTTTGTCTTTACTAACCACCATGTTCTGAGGGATATGCAAGTCAGGGAGACGTCATGTTCTGCAGCACAAGGGTAATGACTGAGAGAAATGACCCTGAGAAATGCCCTCACTGAGCACAAACTGTAACAGTTACACCCAGATCCTTCCCACCAGGACTTGTCCATTCTATCTTATCAAGCAAAACCTGCACAACTCTTTCTACTGCTTTTCACCCCTTGAAGAAAGGACTTTCAGATCAAACAAGCTCTTCTTGCAAGCCAGGCCAGCACTAATCCCCTGAAGAGACTTTGCCCCTTCGGGTGCTGCCCCATCATTTCTGTGTTGTCAACACCTTGGCTGCACACACAGCCATTGCTCCATAGAGCCTTCATACCTCCTAAATCCACTCAAACTTTCCTTTTCCACCCATGGCTTCAATCTGCAACTGCCATCTGCGCTCCCACCCACTCTCACTAGCTTGCACTAAACTGATTTAATAATTAAATGCTCAGCACTGGACATGGCTGACTGGTCTGAGGTCTGGAATACCCTTCCCTATGCTGAGGTCTCCCACTACTCCAGGCTTTGAGCTCTCTCACCTGTGAGACTGTGATGCCACATTTCTTGGCTAGCTCTTCTTTGGCTTCCTCACTGGGATAAGGGTTGCTGAGATGGGAATAGAAATACTCATTCAGGATTTCCGTGGCTTGCTTGTTGAAGTTTCGTCTCTTCCGCCTTCACGTGAAGAGAGAATGGGGAAAAACAGAAGGAAAAGGAAAGGGAATGAGCACTAGGGATCCAAAACCAGAATGTAATTGTAGATACTCTTCAGTTTCCCACTTTCCTCCCTCCCCCCTCTGCTTCTCAGAGCATGGAATGCAAGACTCATGGCCAGGGAGGTTTTTATCTGCCCCTTGCTGGTGACTGCTCTCTCAGCACCTTTCAAAGCAAGCAAGTCTCCATCTCAAATTTATCACTGTATCATCCAGCTCACAGCAGAGTCTGAAAACTGGCATCCAGCTCCTCCACCTGGGAAGGTGACTCCTGACACCTGGCTGTCGTGACCAAAGACATCAGTGCTACTCTGCCAAGCTCTGTTCTGAGCAAGCAGGGCTGGATATATCCTTGGGGAAGTCTGTTCCATTCACACCTAGGCATTATTACCTGTCTGCCCTCTCTTTCCTTGTGCCCCTGGTGTAGCTGTCTCTCCTCCCCATAGCAAGCTACAGCCCAAGCTGCAGTCTGCACCTAACCAGCTTGGGAAATGAATCATTTTACAGTAATTTGAAAATCTGGGACAATAAAAGCAGTGGGAAAAGAATGGGAATCTAGGAGGGACAGGACAGCCTGGAGGATAAACCTTCATTCCTAACTGAAGTGCACGTTTTCACCACAGAGGTTTGTTGCAATATGCCACAGGACTTCCTTCTGCCACAGCAAAACCAGGATGTGCACTCCTCAAGGAACAGCTGGGAGCCTCACCAATGGATGATCTGAACTGCAGTCCCCTCCCCTCCTGAGCCACACACAACCAATGGACAAGGAAGGCAAAAATGCACGGCCCTTCAGCTGGCCCTCAGTTTACTCCAGAACCAACAAACCTGACCAGAAACCTCCGTGGGGAGGCTGCTGGGGAGGACTCACCGTGCGTCCAGGAACCGCGAGCGCAGGATCATGACGGCTTCACACGTGCTCTGCTTCAGCTGCATCTGGATGGAGCTGAACTTGCGGTGGATGATGCTCACCATCCGCTCGATCTCCTTGGGCGAGATGGGCCGGGTCCGGCTCTGCTCGCGCAGCAGGTTCATCACGTGGGTGGTGAACTCGTTGCACGCCTGGGAGGGCAGGAAAAGCAAAACAAACCCCAGGATGGGAAGGTCATTCGGCGGTGTCAAGGACAGAGGCAGCGTGGCTATGGGAGGACATGTGAGTGCAGGCCTCACTGGCTGGGGCTCTTCAGAGCTCAGAGCAAGAATGTGTTGGTGCTTTAAGATTTTAGCCTTTTATGTTTTTCTGATCCTGTACTGCTTTGGTGTGTAACTCTGAACTCCAAACAGAGTGTTAGTAAACTGTCTTCACGTTTCGGTCAGACAAAACAATTCTTCTGGGTCTGAGATCCAAGGACACCCTCTGCCTCAGGCCCCAAAAAGTATAAACAAAAGTGAATTAGGGGGAGCAAACTGGTGCTATATGACTTCATTACCTGAAGCTGTAATTGGAGAATTAATGCCTGATATGCAAATAGACCAACTTATATCTGTCTGAAAAACTCCTGACCATCATCCATTTTGGGTGCAGCCCCTTGAGGAGGCTTTGTCTGCCCTTAATGTACCTGAAGGCCCTTCACTAAATATACCTGCTTTTATCCTTTCAACTTTGTCTGGCCTCTGTTTCAAGGTAAGCCTGAAAAAAGCATCAGGGAGTGAGAAATTTCCCTGGTCTGCCAAGCACAGTGCATGATAGACTCCCAACAAACATGCTGGGAAAGACAGGAGCTGATTTCTCTGCTCTCAGGGGGATCATGGATGAAGCTGGGGCAGGATTCATGTAAAGCATGAACAAGTCCCAGCCACTATTTTCCTGGTTATAACAGGAGGAGCTGAAGATTTACCTGAGGAGGACCATGAACCTTTTGACCCACTGCCCCTCCTCCTCCAGCCCCACCATGTGTCCTGCAGAGCCCCTTGTGCTTCACAGCAGCAGCTCCCAGAGGGCCATGGCGCTGCTCCGTGCTCTTGGCACATCAGGTAGGAAGTAAATAAGGGTAATAATTAAAGCCTGAGTGAGGCAGGAGCCCTGACAAATAAGGGCAAGCAGGTAACAATCCCAATTAGTTTGCTGCTGGCACAGCAGTGTCTGGCTGCTCCTGCTGTCCCCATGCTGTGCAGTGAGGACAGGGCAGCGAGAGGAGCCAGGGGACAAGGGAGGCATTTTGAGGCCAGATCAAGGCCAGTTCACCTTCCTCTTGTTCATCCCCATAAGCACTTCACTGGCACGATGGGATCCTCTGATTCCTGGAAGCAAGCCCCAAAAACCAGGGACAGTGATGGCTGGAGAAGCCTGAGAAGCCTTTGGTGCTCTGGGGATGTGGGGTGCTGCTCTTGGGACAGAGTGTGCAGCTCCCACCCCAGGATGGGGAAAAAGGGGCTGGCAGGGGAAAGAAACACTGAATTTGTGGACTGGTGACACAGGCTTGACTTGCTGTGTCTTACCCCACCCTTCCAAGCTGAATTCCCACCACGGCTCAGACCCAGCAAGGAGACATCCCCAAGGCCAGCAGAGCCCCTCCAACTGCCCAGCTCCAGCTGCTGACTCCCATCTCCCAGGGTGAGTGCTGGCTATCAGAGCTCTCCGCAGGGCATCTCATTGCTCCCAGACAGGCCAGCAGTTTCAGATCAGCTCCTCTTGGCATGAAATAAAGAGCATTAAAGAAAAAATCACCACTGAGTGCCATGCTCACCCTGCAGTAGCCAGACTGAGAAGCCAGGGTCTGAGCTCCCAACAGCTGGATTGGAGAGAGTGGGAAGGAGGTGGAAAAACCCTAAGCCCTCATGTTGCAGGACTGTGGGTGATGGTACCAGAGATGTGGACCAGCACAGACACTTGCAAAGCCACTCAGTGACAAAACCAAACCTTTTCAGTGGGTTGTGAGAAGGAAAGATGTGGCCCATCCCACTCTCTGGGCCTGGCTAAAGGCTTCTCTCACCTGGGTGTCTCTTTGAGGAGCAAAAGTGAAGCAAAAATAGAAAATGAACATCAAACAAACAAAACTCCTGCCCAAGGGGAGGAAGAAGCAAAAGGTCTGAAACCTGTCCCTGTCTGTTCCAAGGGCCTCTCCTTGAACTTCAGTAGAAGAGGACATGAGGTCTCTCGACCCCTCTTCAGCCTCAAAGATGATCCCTGATGTGCTCTCTACTCCTACCCTTGTGGGATGGCTGAGGCTCCTCCCTGCCTTAAGGGGGTGACAGCAAGAGCTGAGGGGAGCCACCAAAGGTCATCATTCAACCAGCACTCTACCTGCTCCCTGTCTGCCCTAAGGCTCTGCCAAAATGCCCCTCATGGCACGACTGTGCTTGGCTGCTCCATAACCAGAGCCCAGCTCTAACCCTGGGCCACCCTTCCCTCAGCTTGGCCAATGTGGCTGTGGGGGTGAGACATCCCCCAGTCCCACCACACATCCAGTCAGCCAGGTAACGTGGAGGCTTTTACTGGCTCCAGACCAGAGATCTGAAAGCCCACCTGACCCCTGGCAGTGGAGCATGTCCTGCACCCAAAGGTGATGCCTTCTTGCTCACATCCAGAAACCACAACCTTGAGGCAGAAACCACAAGGGCAAGGTGCACAGCAGCCAAGAGAGGTCTGCAAAACATCTGAAAGCACCTGAAAGGAACTGGTTTTGAGTGTTCACCTGCAAAGCTCTTCACGAAATTATCAGTGTTACCAACAGCTGTGTTCATGACCCAAGTAGTTCTTCTTAAGAGTAATTTACTAGAAGAAAAAAAGAATTTTTTTTCCCCTGGTAAAAGAACTTTTCAAGCAGAAAACATATTCAAGGAAGATTCTGATTCAAGTCTTGCTTGGACAGTTGTCATCACTGAGTCCAGCATGTCAGAGAGGCCTTTTCCTTCACAGGGCCAATTCTGGGGTAAGATATCAGGGGAGGAGAGAAAATTGAAAACCCAAGGGGCATCCCAGCATAAAACCCCAATCTTCCCAACCCTAAAAACACCACGTTCTCACTCCAGCAGCCAGTGCCATTGCCCACGCACTCCTAACAACAGATGTCAGCAGTGATCCAGGCCGTGCAGGCCCACTCGGGCAGCTCTGCTCCCCCCGGCCCACCAGCACCACCGCGGAGGAGGAGCCTGTTACCTGCTCGTACTTCTCCAGCTCCGTGTGGTAGATCTGTCGGATCTGGGACAGTTTGGCTCTGTAGTCAGAGTGCTCCACCGAGTTGTCAGAGCCGGCTCCTCCGGACGCGGCGGCGGCGGCGGCAGCGGCGGCCGAGCCCCCTCCTTTTTCGGGGCCCGCCACCCCCTCTGCCAGGAGCATGTTGTCTAACCTCATCAGCTGGGGGTCCGTGGGCTCCTCTTCCTGCGCCCCCCGGATGCTCAGCACTGCAGGAGACACAATGGGGAGAGGAAAGCCTGAGTTACACCTGGGCCTTAACTCATGGAAGCTCATCCTGATGCCTTTTAGTTTCTGCACTGCATTAGTATATAACTCTGAACTTTACATAAAGTGTCAGCAAGCTCCCCTCACAGCTCAGTCACACAGAACAATCCTTTTCCAGCCCCACAACCAAGGACATCACTGCAGCTTCGTGCCCAAGAAGTGCAAACAGCAGAGAATTGAGGAGAGCAATCTGGGAGGGTGGGACTGCATCACCTGGAGCTGGAATGGGACAATTAACCCCGATAAGGAAATGGACCAAAACTTATAAAAGTGTGAAAACTCGTGACTTGGAGTCCATCTTGGTGTAGCCCTGGCTGGGCTCTTGTACTGCCCAAGGTGTATCCTGTGAAGGCCTTTTAATAAATCCCCACTTCATTCCTTTAACTCTGTCCAGCCTCTGTTCCAGGTCAGCCTCTCCAGGCATCACTCCCAAGTTGGACTGACCCATCAGCAGGGTTTTCTTCCTTCCCAACAGGTTCCCCAACAGGCATCCTGATACTCCAAGTATTCATCCCCAAGCTTGGCTGCACCCACCACTCCTTGGCTTCCAGGGGCACTCCATCTCCCTGCTCCTCTCCCTACTTCTTCCCCTCCTTCCCACAGGACAGAAGTAGGGCAGAACTGGCAGTGAGCTCATCACAGAGCTAACGCAGAAAGCCACACTTTCTACTTGAACAAGCAGCAAAATTCCCAGCCACAGCAACCAAAAAAACCAATAAATGCACCCATGCTTGCTGCCAGAAGTGATAGGGACCATATCCCGACTCAAGCAAGAGATGGGAAGCTGGAAGTCTCTAGCCCTGATCTCATCTCGCTCAGGGGTCCTCTCATGTCACCCACATGTCATTTACATCAACCCCAGACGGCAGAGAAAGACACACAGAGCCCAGGGCAACCTGAAATATGGACTGTGCAGAGGGCTTGAAATCCATGCTTTTAGCCATGCACTGGGAACATAAAAAAAAATGTACAAAATAAATTTTATTCTTGGAAAAATGCCTTTTCTTTAAGAATCCAGTTGTTCCATGGATGTCTAAACCATGCTGAGAAAAGGAGCAACAATGAATTAATCCTCTCAGAGTGACTTTTCAAAAAGAGAATCTTCCTCCCATCTTTGTGCTCCCTGCCTCAATTACTGCTCCAAGTAAAAGTTCTCCTGTGAGGGATTTCCTGGAAAAACAACATGGGAGCATCCCAGCAGCTCGGGATGTCCCATGTCTGAAAAATGGAGGTGCCCTACATGGTCCCCATGTGTCCCCCTCCAATGGTCTGTGTTCGAACACGGAATGATAACGTGAGATTTCCACACGCGCACAGCTGCGTGATGAATGACATAAATAAAATAAATCCTTGATGAGAGAATAAAAAAGGGCATTTCCTAAAGGAAAACAATCGTATTTCCCCATCTCATCTGGCACAGGGGCTCTGAGCACACACACCACCCCACAAGCACACACTTTGCACACCCAGAGCCAGGAAATGTCGCGTGGATTTTGACAAAACTGAGCCCACTGACACCTGAGATTAATTTGACCCTCATCCCAATCCACGCCACAAACAGGAGCAAGTGATTATTCCGTAATTTAAAATAAAAATGTAGTGGAAGATCTGTTAGCAACAAGAAATAAAATCAGAGCAGCTAAAAAAAAGCAGGTATGGTCTTCCCCACTCTGCACAAAGTTAAAGATACAGCTATTATCCGTAAAAAATTGAAGTAAAAGACCCTGTTGAGAGGTTTGGTTAAGACTAAAAAGTGCTTTTTTAAAAAGCCTCAAAGCCTACTGAAATTACTATTTTCGTGAAATTTTACTCATTCACTTAATTTTATTTTATTCATACATTTGGATCAGTTTTCACTCACGCACTTATTCGCATTTTTTTTTGTGATTAAAATATGCACTGTCAAAAAAGGTGGGAAGGTGGGCAGAAAAAAGCCCAAGAACAGTAAAACTGGAACTAATAATAAGTGATTCCATGCTAGGGAGGATCATTTCTATATGGAGGAATGAGGGCAGAGTGCCAAATTTGAAGCTGAGCCCTCGGGAGACAGGACCACCATCTCCCCCCACCACGGGAGGCTTCCCATGGCACCCAGCCATGATAAACAGATCCAAGGGGAGAGGACAGATCTCATCAAGAAAATAGCCTGGGGTCTGTGGTCCATAAACTGAAATATGAGGCAAAAGTAGGCAAATCCCTTAAAAAGAGAAGACGAAAGTTGACAGGATGCAGCAGGGAGAGAGACTTGCCATGAAAATAAAGAGAATAAATTCCTATTCTTCCAGGACAAAAAAATAAATAAAAATCAGTCAATTAAAGCACATCAAAAGCCCGAATACAAAAAGAAAGCAACACAGGTTAAAAATAAAAAAAAAAATTTAAAAAAAACCTCAAACAAACAAATCAAAAGCAGAGTTGCCAAAACAGGCGCATCTGGATTTCAAAAGGGAAATATTTTTAGATTAAAAATCTCAGGAATCATTGACCTGACAGGTAGGCACGAGTGATTAATTAGTTTATGTTTAGAGAGCTGCTTCCTGATGAAAAGTGCTGTGTATTCCTGGGAGCTTTATTCCTGTGCCACACGCACAGACCAGCACCCAATGGAGGAGATGTGTCCCCCACAGCAGAGACCTGAACCCAGCAAGGGCTTGGCTGCTCACTCACAATAAAGCCTGGGAGTAAATAAATGGAGAGGCCAATGTGTCTAAGCAGGACTGATGCTGCTTATTTATCCCTGAAAGGCTGTGCTCAGCCGAGGAGAAGACAAAATGATTATTTAAAAGCTCCTTTTTTATCTTCCCAGTGCTGGACCCAGCTCTGACACACCTTCTGCCAGGATGCCTGGGATGTTGGGCTGCTTGGCAGCTCCCACCCTCCAAACTGCACCCTGTGATGGGATGAGGCTCTGCACCCAACCTGTAGTGTCTGGGCAGCTGGTGGCAAAAGAACCCTGCTCTCCCACCAAATTAAAACAGAATAAATGAAGCAGGATGATCCTCACTGGTTCAAGGGGCTACAGGCATCCAGCGATGCTCAGGACCCGTCCATTTGCTGCTCCTGATTAAAGAAAGGGGGGAAAAAAGGAAGAACAAAAAGAAAGATAGCCACTGGCAGCTGGGGGGGAGGAGGAGGAGGAAAATTCCTGCAAGACTTTCTGTCCTTGGCTGCTTTCCTGCTGGCTTGGCAGCCTCCAGAGCTGTGGTGCTAGCCACTAGATGGTGCTCAGCCCTCGCCCAGGTCCCCTGCTGATCAAAATGCATTTTCAGATGTAAATATATACACACAAAAAAAAAGATTAAAAAAAAATGTAAAAAATATGTATGTGTGTGTATATACATATATATATATATGTGTGTGTGTGTGTTATATATATGGGTGTGTTTTAAAAGTAAACCCAAGGCACGTGCCCTGTCCCCGTTTGCACCCCCAAAGTGGCTGGCACAGAGTCACCATCCCTGACAGCAGCACCCGGGGAGCACAGAGCCACCAGCCTGTGGTCCAGGCCAGCAGGGTCACAGAGACCCATCCCAGCAGCTGGAAGATGGCTCCCAGCTCCCACACTTGCTCTTTCTCCCTTCTGGAGGAAAGGGTCACAGCCACAGTTCAGAGGACATCGACACATCCCACGCCTGGGCTGGCTCCATGGTGTGGACATGCAGTGCAGGACATGGGAAGTGGTGGCAGGATTGACCTCAGAGAAGCAGGTGAGAAGAGAAAGTCAAAAACAGCTCCTTGGCTCTTTGCCTGCCCTGCAATTCAGGGACACAGGATGGAAAGTGCCTGGAGCCACCAAAAGCTTCCAAATGCTCCAAGATGCTTCCCACAATGTCTCCAAGGAGCACCTGCAAAGCAGCCAGCTCCATGCTCACATGAGATGGGCAGCCAGCACCCCACATGTCCCCACGCCTTGGCACCTGTGCCTGGTGTCCCCTCAGGTCACGGAATCTGAGGTACAGCCACGGTGAGGGGCACAGAGCAGGAGAAAGAGCACTTGCCAGACTGGAACAGACAGCACTCTGGGGATGGCCTGGGGCTGTGAGACACCTCAGTAATCCAAAAAGGAGGGTACCAGACTCCTCTGGTATTCCATATATACTCCAGAATTGGAGAATTGGGGTTTGCTTCCTTGGATGAACCACGATGCCATAGGCTTGAGTTGCTCTTCCCAAGTTTTCTCTGTGCAGAGAAGTCAACAGATTCCATGCACCTACCTAAACTCTTGGGTTCCTCTCCTATCCAAGTGTATTTGCAGCCTACTTTCTCCTGGAACAGCAAAACCCAAATATTCCAAATACTCCAAAATCTCCAAATATTCCAAAAACTCCAAATACTACCTATTTACCCCGTTTTCCTGGGAGCATTTTCCCAAAAGAATCTGAAAAGCACAGGAGCTGAGCACACAGCCATCTCTCTTCTCCAAGGCCATGCTGAAATACTTCCACGTAGCAACTCTTTCCTCTTCACCCCTTCCAAACCCTCCAAATTAGAGCTGTGCAGGCAACAGAGACAGAACTGCATCACGAAGGCATTAGATGTGCTGCTTGTGATGGCAGAAGCTAAGCAGGAATCTGTGGCTTAGCAGTGACAACAGCAAAGGACCTTCCAGCCCCATCTTTCTCCTAGAAAGGGCAGCTTATCCTACTGTGGTCAGTGTCTTCAAGCTGAGGAGATGTGGGAAGCAGTGCCAGACTCCATACACCCCCTGAGAAGAGGATGGTGAGCCATGATGCCAGCCCAGGTTGTGACGATGAAGGAATCGGTCCCCCAGAGCCAGCACGGCTCTTCCTCTGCTGACTTCAGCAGCCAAAAGTCCTGCTCAGTTTCTGTGACTGCCTGGTTAAGATTCCCTCTGATGACACGAACTGGCAGCTCCTCTGCAGCCCCATTTGGTGACACCACCAGCCAAGGGCTGGACCTGGTGGCTGGGCATTTAAACAAACCCACCCTACAAAGGAACCTGCTGGGTGGTTTTATTGAGTTTGGGAGGAGCGCCCGCCCTCCTGCCCCACCTCGGCTGATTGTGGATGGGTTTTATCATGGCTCTCTCTGCCCATTCCCAACTTGCTGAATTGCCTTTCCAGGGGGACATTTTAAAGGAGAAGGAGATTTCAAGTAAATGATTGCAACTTATCGAAAATAATGTGCTACTTAGCATCAGAGACAAGCATCCTGGCAGGCAGAAATGGGAAGCAGTGCCGGAGCAGATGGGAGTAATTACGTTGTGATTTTCAGAAGGGTTTTCTTTCCTGCCTCTACTGTGCCTAAGATGTACTGGGAGGCAGGAACAACCCACCAACAACAGAGTTTCGGGGGAAGGCGGGCAGACAATTCCTCTGGCAGGCTCTGAGGGGGCCTCAGGTGTCACTTTCTCTTGGGGGAACCAGACATGTCCACCACTGGTGGAGCGTTCTGGCCGTTCTCTCTGTCCTCTCACATGGCCACAAGTGGGTGAGATGCCTCTCCCTCACCAAGGAGCTCCAAAAACACCCAAACAGACACCCAAACCAAAGGTGTAGCCCAAATCCTTTCCTGGAACAGCAACTGCCTGTGAGAGTGGTACAGACCAGGAAGACATGGCAGTTTCTCCCTGGGAGCCCCAAAACTCCTGCACATGTCCATGCAGTGGACAGCCCAGCTTTGAAACACACCTGAGATATCAGCTCTCTCCCACATTTTTGGGATTTAGGATTGGCAACACTTGTTTGGGGGAGTCACACAAGCTCACTGGAAAATGTTGTTTTTTTTTTAAATGTACTTTTTTACAGTTCCAAGTCTAAACAAAAGCCAGCAAACACAGGGAGAGCTGTGATACCAACAAATGCCCCTCCTAACAACACCAGTAACTCCTCACCTTATTTTAAGCCTATCTCAATACTCCCTGGAGTCTGAGACTACATTTGTGAAGGCTGAGGATCAAAAGACCGAGTCTGGGACAAGAATACTCCCACCTGCCTCATGTTTGAGGACAGGTACATGTTCAGGGACTGCATCTTCCTTATGCTCCTAATGTGTAGTTGCAACCAAGTCACGAGAATTGGGGTTTGCTTCCTTGGCTGATGCCACGATGCTTGAGTTGCTCTTCTCAAGTTTTCTCTGTGCAGAGAAATCAACAGACACCGTGCACCTACCTAAACTCTTGGGTTCCTCTCCTATCCAAGTGTATTTGCAGCCTACTTTCTTCTGGAACAGCAAAACCTCCACGGCAAGGAAATTCCAGAGTCTTGGATCCCACCACAGAATCCTGGAATGGTTTAGGCTGGAAGAGACCTTACAGATCATCTCATTCCAAGCCCCTGCAATGGGCAGGGACACTTTCCACTACACCTCAGGTTGCTCCATGCCCTATCCAACCTCGGCCAGGGCCTCACCACCTTCACAGCTCTCTTTTTAAACACAAAGTTGCCTTCAATATCCAGTGCTCAGAAGAAATGAACTCCCAGAGCTTTGTGGAGGTTACTGAAGCACCCCTAGCTGGGTCTTCTTCACAGTGCCAGGTCAAAGGTCCGTGTGACACAACAGAAATCCCTTCTTGGCAAAGCACAGAGTGTCCACCTCAAATGGCAATCACACTTTGTAACAAAGGAACACTTCAATGTCAAGTAATCACAGGAGTTTTAAACCTTGGTTGAATATATTCACCATGTTTATGTAAGTGAGAAAATCAACGGCAAAATGCAATTACCTATTTCCAACATAAATAGAAGCTGGAATTTCTAAATACACAGACACACACCCTTCCGGGGAGCAGGAGTTAAGAGAAGCTCATGTTTTCTTTCTTACAACTGACATTGAAGTTCCCCTCCTCACTTCAACCTTTCCAAAACTTACAAATGGATGAACAGATTTTTGCTCAAATTTTCCAAAACAGGCTGCCGTGAGATGAGGCATGGAAAAATTCAGCTGGCAAAATGGCTTTTTGTGCATCTACTTATTTATTTATTTCCCAGCAAAGGGAGGAACTCTGAAACCGATGGGCTGATTCTGTCACCAACTTTCACTGCCTAAAGCCATAAAATAAACCAAAAATCCCAGCAACAAATCAAGAGAGAGGCTTGTACCCATAAACACTGCAAAGCCACCCTGGATCATTGTAAACCCACTTATTTTCCCAACATAGGAGTGTCCTTCAGGGCTCTTTGGAAACAGCAGAGAGATGCTTTATTAAAGGTGGAGAAAAGTTCACGTAGTCCATACAACTGTGATAAGATTCTCCCACAGAGACAGGGGCAAGTCACATCAGTTCAGAGTAATGGTCCATGCAGCCCTAGAGGTCAGCTCCAACCATGGCCAACAAAGCCAAGTGGAGACAGCCAAGGCCAACAACAGAAGTAGCAGATGCTCAGGACAGCAGCACTTCCCCCAGATCCCTCCTACCCACCACCAGTTTGGAAACGTGCATCACAACTCAAATTCAGATCAATCAAAAATGCTTCTTGAATCAAAAATGAAATCTCCTCCTCCCACTTG
Organism: Thryothorus ludovicianus; assembly: GCA_013397245.1. Classification (NCBI taxonomy): domain Eukaryota; kingdom Metazoa; phylum Chordata; class Aves; order Passeriformes; family Certhiidae; genus Thryothorus; species Thryothorus ludovicianus. Next base: position 614,769 of record VZTB01002866.1, on the reverse strand, counting down.
ATTTTATCAATTTCCTCTCTCTCTCTCCTCTCTCTCTTTCTTTCTTGTTTAAATTAAATTTGGGTCAATTTCAAACCAATTAAACTGCTTTAAAAATGTAACTTTGAAAACCAGTAACTTCCCATCTTTCTGGGGTAGAAGTGTCCAAATTACTTGCTGAATCCAATATAAATAAATAAAAAAAAAAAAACCTGCATTTCCCTCAAACCTTAGCTCTGGGGTGTAGGAAACAGGAGAAGGGAATTTATCACATGCCAGAAAGTTTCTCAGCTCCCAGCAGCAGCTCTCCATCACTTCAGGAGGATGCAGCTTGGATGTGCCACGGAAGCTGCAGAACAGAGACACTTATTTCATAGTGCTGGCAGAGAGTCTGCACCAGTTTTGTCCTAACCCCATCCCAAATGCCAAATGAGTTGCCATAGCGAGTGAAGATCTGGCAGCAAAACGATCAAAAGAGCTGGAAAATTATTCCTAATATATTCTCTGGAAAGAATATCCTCCCCCCCTCCCCAAACTGGACAATGATCTAAAATAGCTGAAAAAATACAGCACAATGTTGTTGTGATTACTGAAAACCAGATTCTCTGTGAAATGTGACTCCGTGGGGAAGCTGAATGAACACAGATGAGCTTTCCAGTCCTTCCCTGTATCCTGCTCCTGCTGACCAGTTTAGCTCATGGCCAGGAACTGAGCCTGATATGGAAACTTCTGACACCGGCCCCACATGCCCAGTTCTTGCTATGGTTGACTGTGGTTCAAATTTAAATATTTTCTGCTTTTCTCCTTGCAGTCCTGATGCCAAAATCCACGTTTCCTTGTGTTGGCTTTGCTGCAGGCTGGTGGGCTTGGGCAGCAAGAGTCCCCAGCTGGAATTTTCAAAGCTGATACTCGGGGACAAGTAGCACCTCTTTCACCACACGCAGATGGTTGAGCAGAGTGTGTAAGAGCACAAAGCAGGCTGGCTGTGCTTCCACACATTAAAGACAAGGCACCCAGAGCCTAAAATCCCACCAGGGGACAAACCACCTCCTTCCCTCCTACTCACAGCAGCTTCCAGCCCGCCTCTGCCACGTCCCACAAAGCACAAACCCTCACAACTCCACCTAATTGAGCACATCATCTTCCCCCAGTAACATGGTGCAAACAATCCATCCAGCACCCCAGAGCCAAACTGGGCTCAGAGGGCTCAACGCTGCCTTACTGGAACACTCTGTCCTTGGAAGAGCACGGGTAAATTCTGGCCATGCACAGGTCCCCTCCCCATCCCACAGAGCACCTGACAAATCCCCAGGCCAGGCTCATGGGCTGAGGAAGCAGGCTGATGCTGGGGAGCCGTGCTGAAGCTGGCTGGAGCAATCCCACATTCTTATCTCACAAAGCAGTTTTCCCTCCCCTAAGCAGGGCAGGATTAGCAGGCTCCAGTCACAGCTCTGAATTATAATCAATCCCTTATCTGTATGGGCAAACCCAGTACATCTCAAACTCTCCAGCTGCATTGACTACACCATAAGGGAGAGATGATGCATGGCCATCTCCACCCAGCTTCCTCCACTCCACCACAGCCAGCACCAATCTCCAGCTGCTCAGAGCAGCAGTGGCAGGAGTTAAAGGAAAGCAGAGTGAGATTCACCACAGCTCTGCTGCTGGGCCAGATGTGAACAGATGTGACCCAGCTCACTGACCACAGGTAGGCCTGGCTCAGGGGAGCAACATAAACCATGGAGAAAAGCTTCAGTCCCTCCAAAATAACCTGTGCCAGGACTTCACCTCTTCCTGGTGGAGTTTGGCAGATGGACCTGAGTCCCCACTGCAGCACCAAGGGAACAAATGGTCACTGGGGGACAGAGTAAGCCACTGTCCTCACTCAAGGAAACGAGGAGACCTGGGGAGCTGCATCCCAGGCGTGAACTTGGGGCTGCCTAAACCCTGCAGGAACAAATCAGCAAACAAAGGACGGGATTGCTCCCAGGTCAGGACCAGCCATAAACCCCCTCCTCTGAGGGAGAGTTGGGCTGGGATCTGTGCAGTGCTTTGCATATGAATTCTCCTCGATGAAAAGAAATAGGTTCTTTGAATGAGCTGAATCTGTTAATGAGAAGCTGGGGCCTCCAGAGCTCCTCTGAGGACAAGGGTCCCACTTCAACTGCCTGAGGCCAAGCCCTGAAACCCGAGAACAAAGAAAGAGAGGTTTTCCCCCAGAAGGAAGCTGCCTTTCCAGCCTGCTCCCCTCTCCAAAGGTCATCTTCTCTGGAAAAGGCAGCTCGATGCACACAGTGGCCGGGGCAAGAAAGTCCTAAGTGAAAAGACTGGCCAGAAGCCCAGGTTGAAAAGCTGTGTTTCAGATTCCCTTCAAAAAAGATGACCCATGAGACTCCATCCAAGGAAAGCTGGCTTGGAGCTCATCAGATGGCAATGTCCCACTCAAGTCTCGGTTTGCTAAATACTCTGGAGGTTCCTGCTGCCCATGACACTTCTGAGTGCTGCCACTCTGCTGCCAAGCTGGCGGCCTTGCCATGGGCAAGATTCAGGATTTTGTGCAATGCAGGAAAGATCTTCCAGGTCTTGGAGCCAAGCCATTGCATGGAATACACTCTTCCCTCCCTTTCTCTCTCCCAAAGTGGGCAGCACAGAACACAACAGACATCTTTACAAAAGCTGGGCACAGACAGGGAACTGCTCCCACTGCAGAGCACCCTGTGGCCACGTCCTGTCCCTCCATGCCAAGGGATCTCCTCATCTCCTACTTACAGGAACATTTTCTGCCCAGAACCACCTTCCCATTTCCAGCAGCAACCTTCTGACGCATCACAGGAGCTGATGTGGCCCTTGTCACTCTTTTGCTCACTTGAAGGCAGCCTCATTCCCTGGTGCTCAAAGGATGTGGCTACAAGAGTAGTATATCCTCTTTTCTTTTTCTTTTATTTTTGGGGGAAACAAAGGAGAAGGGAGAAGCAGCTATTAAGCAAGGATTCTCCATCCAGTGTAAAACCTCAGGGATGAGTTCTACAGTAGGAAACCAACAGCCCTGGCCAAGGGGAGATGGCAACCATTGCTGAGTATGAGTGGATCAGAAGTGCTACCATGGGTCACAGAATTCTCTCAGGTTCAGCCACGGCCCAGGGTCTCTGCCTTGTGGAGGCTGGACACTGCTGATCCCTGACAGACAGGGTCTCCTGTTCCAGAAGCATTAGAAACCATCCCTCCACATGTGCATCCCTTGCCAGCCGTGGTAGAAGGCAACTCAAAGCCTTCTCCATGAAAAATCCGAAAATAAGCTATACACCTATGAGGATAGGTCAAGTGCAAAGCAAGAGAAGCAACCACAACCAAAGCCACCAGAAATCCCAGCTCCTGTTGCAACCATTTACGTGCAACATATTCACCACTGGACAATTCCAGGCACCCACTTTCAGTGTTACAGACGACACCAAGATGACAGGACCAGACCCAGCCTCCTTGGAGCCTGTACTCATGTCACCCCTGAGTGGTTTTGAAGTACCACAGCTCTCCAGAACTACATGTTCCTTCTAACTCCTTGCAGACTTCCCTTACACACAGGGTGGAGTCACCATCCCTGGAGGTATTTAGAAAGACAGGAGGATGTGGCTCTTAGGGGCAGAGCTTAGTGGTGGAGTTGGCAGTGCTGGGTTAACAGATGGATCCTGAAGGTCTTTTCCAACCTCAGTGATTCTACAATTCTGGGTCTTCTCTCCATGCCATACCCAAATCCCACCAAAACCTATCTCAATGCTCCTTTTTCATTTACTTGCTTTCCAAGCTCATTCCACCCACACCCCCACAGAGAGGTGACGTTTGCCCAAACCTGGGCGCTCCACCAAGCTCCCGTGGACAAGAAGCCATCCTGAACCCAACTCTGCTGCGGTCCAACAATGGCAGCAAACAAAGCAGCACATTTTTTGCACGATGCTCAGTCCCCTCGCGCCACCGCGCCGACCTGCTGAGCCTGGCGTCAAACCCGGTCCTTGGGTGTGCCAGACAAAGCCCGACTCTTTGAGAGGCAACAGCCGGTCGGCAGCGTTTTAAGGCCAGAAAACAGCTCTGAACGTTCAGTTCCTTCTTTAAATAGAGGCCCCTTCTGTAAACGATCTGTTTGGACAGGAGGGAGAGCGCTGCGAGTCCAAGCGCTTGTGAAATAGGATCGGCTGCCTTCGCTCCCTGCTCCATTCAAAACATGTGGGGGGAAGAAAGAAACCCAAAACTGGCAAGGCAAGACAGGAGGAGAGAGCCCCCACACGTCCGCGCGGCTGGGAGGGTGCGAGACGGCAGAGAAAAGGGGGGAAAAGAAATTAAAAATAATCAATTAGCAACATTTCTGTTTGGAGGCGCCTGTGTGTGTTTAATTATATTCCATGCAAGAGGCTGTTGACGCAGATTTCCATGCGGTGTCACGGGATCCACCTCGGACAGCCCCGCTCAGGGCTCCAGCAGCGAGCTCACCCATCCCCACGGGCACAGGGGGCTCACACCCAGCCCCACCGGACAGACACACGGACACACAGCTCCCCCTGCTCCTGCGGGAGAGGCCCCGCCACAACCAGTGAGGAGATTAAAAAGGGAGCAAAAATAAAGAAAAAATCAAAAAAAAAAATCAAAAAAATCTTTGCCCAACTCCGGCTGCGTCCCGGATCAAAGATCATCTCCAGCGAAGCCATCTGATCCTTGTAAATGTAAAACCAAATTGAAAGCCCTGCCCTCACCTCCTCCGACTCCCTCGGCAATATTGCTTTTACCGGCTGGGATGGCCAAGGAGCTCGCAAAAGGCATCTGCATGTAATAGAGAGCCCCTGTGCAGCTGGGCTGGAGGCTTCCAACCCCCCTTTCTGTTAATCACCAAGCAGAGGTAAATGTTTTCTTTGGATCTCTAGGGGCCCTTTTATTCTGAGGGCCTTTGGGAAGAGACCATGGCAGAAACCCTGGTGTGGAGGAGGGCTGTTGTGCATTCTCACTGGTTCTCTGTGGCTGCAGACCAGGTTGGTGACTCTGTAAACATTGGAAGACAACCCCATCACCCCAAAAGCCATGCACAATCCTTCTTGCCCTGCCTGAGCAGGCTTCTCCTACCACCCCTCCTGGACTGGGATGCAAAGGGCGATGCAGAGCCCGGTAAATAAACAGCTAAAAAGGGGACTGAACGAAACACTTCCAAAAAGGGGACATCTGAGCCAAAAATTCCTTGTGAAAAACCCCACCACTGCCAACCCTAATACTCCGAGCTCGACTTGAAAGGCAAGTGGGATCCGCTATCGAGAGAAGAAAGCTACACACCGGAGACATCGCGGGCAAAGAAGAGGCAGCTTGAGGAATTCTTACCCATCAAGCTTTATTGTGTTATTCCAACTAAGCACAGACAAAAAGACAAATCTCAGCTCCCTACTTTCATTTATAATTGAACCCAGTCCAGAAGGATGGAGCAAGTACCATCTGTAATGCAGAGTGCATTAGCAGCCGGCAGAATGAAATATTCAAATTACTGTAGGCTACCTCGCATTTCAATGACAGGGTTACAAAAACCTGACTTGTAAGTGGAGATTGGACTGGAAGAACAGAAAGTTTGTTTCTCCAGTGCATGAATTAACCTAACAAAATGTTACTTTCAGGGAAAAAAAAGCATTTGCATGGGTAATTCTACAACATATCCCAACAGGCACACGAGGAAAAAAAATATTATTCCATTTCACTATCCAAATTGATGTGTTGTCCTGGGAGATGAAAAAAACCCTGTTAAAAAGGGCAAGGCTTTTCCTTTAGGCTGAAGACACTAAGCAGACTTAGGTGTGCACAGCACTCACAGACAGGGATGAGGGACAGCAGGAATGTGCATCCCTGGGCTGCACTGGTGCAATACCTGCACGAGCTGCAGCGTTTTGATGTGTTGCACCATTTGGGGATATGCAAATCACCTCTTGATTTCGGTGCTTGTGCCTGTGCTGGGATCCATTCGTTTTGATATCGTTAATCAGGGCTGCCGAAAAGCCTGACACAGTAAGTGGCTGTAGCCCCTAGCAGTAGTCAAGATAGAGTGACAGGCTCCATTTAAGATGTCACAGCATATAATAAAGTGTAAAACTATACTTAAAATAAACGAGATAGAAACAATAAACTTGACTCTGGGTTTGAACTTTCTGGGAGAGCAGCAGGGAGATGTGAACACGTGTGTGCAAGCAGGCAGGGGCCTGGGGAGGCTGGAGGGGATGGTCTCCCACCAGCCTGCTGCTCAGGTGACAGCAAGGAGAGCTGCTTCCTGCACCCTCCAAAGGATCCCAGCTTCTCAGCAACCCTAACATGACATCCAGTCTGCATATGGGACACCTCTGGCACTTCTGGATATGGATGTAAAGGAGGAGGAGGAGGAAGACAAGAAGTCATAACTGGGATTTGTGAGGGACTGAGGGGATGGCCAGGCCATGATGGGCACGTGACTCCAGCAAGGACACTGAAGGACTGAGCTTTGCTTGCAGCAGCTCCACAGAGAAGAAGGTATTTATCCACCTGGATGGAGACTGGGACAAGCCACTCCAAATCACTCTTCCATCCTGGGCATCCAGGAAGCACCACCAGCTTGCCATGCTCCCAGGATGTCCGTTCCTCTCTAACCCCAGACAGTAAGTCAGGATGGGATGGAGAAGCAGCAATGTCCTCAGCATCTCCATCCTGGGCTTGGCCACGTGCCCCAGGACCAGGAGCCACGACAGATGCTGGAGCCTCTCCCTGGCAGGATGAGGATCAGTCCTATGCAAGGTGGCATTTGGGGGGGTGGAGGAGGGAGAGAGAGGATACTAAAAAAAAAAATCCCATTTCACTCCCCAAATAACTTCTCTGCACCCCAAAACCTCCTGTGTGCCTGACAGCAGCTCTCAGTGCTGAGACAAACCAGTCGCTCTCTGTCCTGCTAAGCAGTTAAATTAGAGAGTATTCAATTAATAACAGCTGAATATTCTGTCACATTTAGGAAGATGTATGGTAAGACAAGCGAGTTGTGATGTCTGTGACAGAAATGATAAAAGTTCTCCCGACACAGCCTGGCAGATACTTGGCTGGAGGAACCACTTGCTCTCATGGACTCCAACGTCAGCACAGACACCAGGCCCAGCGCCTCCTTCGAAGGAGAGACACTCCAAACTGCACGGGAGAACCGCTGCCAAAATGGCTCGCAGGCAGCTCCCTCCTGCCCTCCTTCTGGAATCCATCTGAGGTACAGGGACAAGACCCCGGAGAAGACCTGGACCAAGAAAGGTCCGAGGCAGCGCCTGCCAGCTACCACGTGGCAAGAGCACTCAGAAGCCCAAACACTCCTGTGTCACCCAAAGACCACCCTGCAACGTTCTTCCCAAGCTGCCTCAGTTTACCCTTCTGCACAGGGAACCGTGATCATACCCCAAAGCAGCCCACACCAGCAGGGACCAGGGCAGTGCTGGCATGACACCATGACCAAGCACTGGCTGTCCAGTGGGTCGTTCTGCACTTAATGAATGGATGCTGTGTGTCCTGGAGACACACACAAGGAGCAGTGCTTTTGAGGCTGCCTCCTTTTCTTCTGGGGGGTTGTTTTCCACCGGTGTTGTTTGCGAACACCGTTTTGTTGCTAAGAAACTATCTTCATATTGCTCGGAGAGCAAAGACAAAGCAACCGTCAAAATAACACCCTATTTTGACAGTAGCCAGATCGTAACCATAAATGATCCATTTTCCCTGCTCTCCTGTACGCTCATTAATGTGATCTAAATGCCATAATCCCATATATAACCCACACCCTATATGTTCACATGCACGGTGTCCAGACTCCACGTGCAGGGGGCTCCGTTGCATCCATTCGTCCCCCAGTAAAAGCTGAAAGAAATCAGACCCAAGAAGAGGAGGGGGATCCCCAGGGAGGCCCCACGGCTCCCTTCTAGGCAGGAACATGGCACGAGGTCTTTAAGCAAGAGATACATGAGAAATAACCAGGAGAAGGTAAGACCTTGGCCACAGCAGATGGCACAGCCCCGGGTTGAGAGAAGAAATCTCTTGGTTTGGGGCTTGTTGGGTGAGATGGGCTGGGGCTGCGTTAAGCCCAGGGGAGAAAATGCAGGAGGAAAATAAAACTCATTTATTGTTCAGTTTTCAGTATGTCTGTGCCTTTTGCTGCTTTTAGAGTGGGGAGATCCTGTCACACGGGGGAGATTAGAGCACACCCTCACTATCACCTTGATATCGCTATATATTCCCGAGCCAATTCCTCAGGATCCTGAACACCACTTTGCCAATGAATCCTCTTCCTAGGGCAGGAGGGCATCACCTTTGCTGCCACAGCATCTCTAGCCTTCATCTAGTTCTTTGCTCCTCCTGTTGCAACCTGGATAGGTCCATAAATGGTGTGAAAAGCAACATATTTGCCCTCAAAAAAAAAAAAACCCAAAAAAAAAAACNAAAAAGAAACTAAAAAAAAAGGCAGGAAAGGGGCAAAAGCACATTCAGGGCAACAGCAGCTGCAGGAAGGCGCTTCTTAGTCTGATCCAGGAGCATCCATAATGATGCAAGAGGCTAAAAGGTTTGGTGGGGGCAGTGAGGTGCCCTACCTGCACCAAAAGGAAAAGGAAAGCCCATGGCCTGCTTCCCACGGATCTGCTGACACTGATTTAAGGGCAGAGGGAAAGGCAGGTAATAGATAAGGCTGAAAACTGCAACCTGTTGTGCCAAGGCAACCCTAAAGGGTCTTCTGTGTTTTAGCAAACTCCTGGTGTGAGAAAGGATGTCTGGAGTCACAGCACAGCCGTAGTGGCTCTCCCCACCCTGGCAGGACAGCAAACATGGAGCAAACATGGAGCAAATACATCATCCTCGACGACCACCCACCCCTGGAAGAAATTGGCTCGAGAGCATGAACCCACTGCCAGAGAGGATCACCTTGCTCTGATTTACACCCCTCTGATTTCCATCCCTGCACTGGTGCAGCAGCAGCACCTGCAGGCAGGGCCACCAGGGCTTGGAAGAGCAGAGCCTGCCTTGAGTGCTTCTTAGGGCAAATAGGGAAGAAAACTGAAGCTGTGGGAAGCAATCCTGCAATATCTGGGCTGCTTTTTCTCCTCCCTTGGGCCAGCTGGAGTATGGCTCTGCTGATCCCTTGCTTCTGCAAGTACCCAAACCTCAGCCCAGCACCAAAGGGCCCGTCTCCCACAGAGCAGCAGCTTGCCACGTGTGCTCTCCCTGCCAAAACCCCAAGCTCCACCCCACAGCAGAAGAAAAAGGGAAGGGCAAGAGGAGCTCTGTTGAAACCCAACAAAGCCTGAACATTTCCCTGCAGCAGAACAAAGCCCTTGGAAATCTCTTCTCCGCTTGGGTCCCCTGACCCACATGAAAGCAGCATTTTTCTGGGCTAATTACACAGGCTGCTCTGAGCCTCCTGGCAGAATCCAAACTGCTAAAGCAGACATCAAAGGGCTCCCAACTTTAATATAGAGAGCAAAGACGGAGCAGTCCACGGGAGATCTCTCCCCGTTGCCTGCACTGGCTGCCTGGGAGGAACATTGGAGGTACCTCAGTTCACAAGACCCCCTCCAGTAAGGACAAACAGGGAAGAGGGGCACAGTTTTTATTTGCATGGCAGGCTCCCAGCAGGCCCAGGCAATGAGCTGGGGCTGGTCCTTGCAGGACCAACCGTGGTCCTGCCTCCATCCAACAGAAGGACCAGCTGTGGAGTCTGTCTGCTGTCTGAGTTGTGGGGCACTGGATAGAGAGACCAGGGTCAAGTTATGGAAAAGGATGGGACAGGATTCACTGCCACACACCTGACAGTAGTGGCTGCCATCACAGTTGGTCCAAGCACCACTTTCAGGCATTGCACGCCTCATTTTTCTCAGAACTAAGGCATCCATCGCACCTGGAGCTTCTGAGATGGCATTTTCCAAACAGGTACTCCTCCCTAAACAATAGTTTCTAGAGGAAGCCTTTGTCCTGTTCAAGAGAGCCACAGGCTGTGCCTGCAGCTCCTGATGGACAAGAAACACGAGCTGTGCTGCTTCCTGCTCACTTGGGAGAGAGAAGATGTGTTTGCTGTCCCCTCCAGGAAAGGGACACCAGCCCCAAACTACCAGCACCTCATGGCCAACTGCCCCACTCCTGGCCCACAAAGTGGCCAACTCCCCTGGCCGTCAGCAGGCCAATCTGGTGTGCCCAACACAATCTGCACTGGCGATGACTGGGGAAGATGAAGCCATCCTACCAGGTCCTCCATCGCCATCTTTCCTCCCCTCCTGTGAGCTTCACAAGGCCTTGCAGCACAGCCAGAATATGCTCCACACAGCAATCAGCCCTTGCTCCCTCTTGCTTATGAGCGCACAGAGGTATCCCCGAAACACCACAGCATGACCAGAGATCCTATGGGTCTTCTTCAGGCTCTAGTCCTTCCATAGGCAGAAATCACCTGAGATTGCTGCCACTAGACATTTTTGCAGTGCCTTGGTGAAGAAAAGAGGCAAAGGTGTCCTCAGGGGACGTTCCAACCTTTGGGAAGATCAGCACACACAAAACTGTCATGTGAGGGATGCTGGCCAGCTCCTGAACCCATCCTGGTCCAGCACTCCATCTCCTCCCTTCTCCCCCAGCCTTTCCTCCAGGAGCACGGGGGCAAGGAAGAGGGCTGGACCACACCCCAGCTTCCCCCTGGAGAGGAGAAGGAAGACGAAAGCCGGGACGGGGCTGGGACAGCCGAGCGTGGGATGCCAGAGGAAGGTGTCAATTAAAGCAATGAGGGCCTCGGCATCCCCGTGCCTGACAGCCGGGCTGAGCAGAGCTGACAGCCGGAGCGCCGGCTGGCTCCCCCGTCTCGCTCACCGGAGCGTGCTTCCCCCACACACCCCCGGCTCCCAACCGGCCCGGCCCGGCCGGGCAGGCACCGGCAGCGGCCTGGTGTCCCTTGCCCTGCCCCCAGAGATGCTCCCGATAATGGGAATTATCTTGATTTGGGGCTTAAGCAGGCCACAGCCAGCCCGGAGGCGGATGGCAGCGGAGCGGCTGGGGCGGGGTGGGATGGCACAGGGAGGCGCTGGGTCCTGCTGAAATAACTAATGAGCACTGCAAGGCCCCTCATCAGGATGGCATCAGCAGAGTGCTGGGATGCTGGGAAGACGGAAATCCAGCAGACAGTAGCTGGGTGGTCCACCTAGATCTCTGCTTCTCCTTCCTGCCCCCAGGAAGTGCATCCAGGGAGCCCCTGCTTCACCCCCTGCCTGCCCTCCCTGCAGGCTCAATCTGATTACTGCTGATACACATCTCCTCCTGGCCTCCAAAACACGCTCTTCTCAGCTGAAGGATTCGCATGGACACGGAAAACTTGTCCTGATTGCAGCGCTAATGGTCGTGTGGCCCATGTCATCACCGAAATGGCCTTAGGGGTAGAGCTGATGGGTCTCTGAAGTCATCAGGACTACCCCACCTCATCTTGCTCCCCTTATTAAAACCATTCATCCTGGGAGCTAAATGAATATGTTTCATCTTCAAATGCTGAGACACAAGAGCAAGCAGGCAGAGATCTAATAGAACAATACCCATCTAATCATGCCAATTTTTCTCTCCCATTCTGCCTTCATATTACACACGTGGCCACGAGACCAGGCTGGGGCTGCAGGCGATGCGTGAAGATGGGGCACAGCCCACCTCTGGCTTTGCTGCCACCATCACACCTCACATCCCCCCCTTCCAAGGCTTTTCCTCCCTCTGCTGAGATGGAAAAAGCCCCAGGACTTTTAAAACTAATAAGGCCAATAGATATGGAGCCTAACAAGTCTAAGGCCCTGCGCCACAGCAGCCACTTGTTTCCCATGGGAACGCTACACACTGCACTGTCCATGAATCATTTTGGCGCTCCTTCCCGCACCCACCACAGGTTTTCCTGGCTCCTGTTCCCTTAGATACAGGGTTGATTTCTTCCCATTTGCTAAAGCACCTTTGCTTGTGTGACGCTTGGGGAAGCATAAACAGTTTTGCATCTCTCACGTGTTAAGGGACTTCAGCAAGCCCCTGGCTGGGGACAGGGTGGCAGAGGACACGGCAGGTGGGAGCACTTGAGAGGATGGCAAAGGTATTCATCTGTTGCATCTTTCCAGAGCCTGCTGGAGACGCCGCTGGCCTCCCCTTCCTAACCAGGGTTTGTGCAGCAAATCCCTGCTCTATCTAATTATTAACGATAATAAGGGTGGCTGGCTCGCTGGATGCCATCTGGAGCCCTGCCATGCCTGCCCGCCAGCCTCGGGAGGGCCGGGCAGGGGGTGGGGGATCCGTGGGGCGAGGGCCAAGGCCAGGGGCCGGCCGGGCAGTGGGCACCAGCTCGGGATGGCCCCCAGGACCCAGCGGGCCCACCCAAGCCGCCGTGGCTGTGTTCGCTGCTGTGGCAGGCTTCATAAGGCTCCGCTCTTTGACTGGCGTTGAGTTTATGTGAAAGTAATTAACAGTAATTAATCCTTAATTACAGTAATTAGCCAAGTCGCAGTAAATTAAACCACATCTGGAGCAGATGAGGGCTTCCGAACGGGAGGCTAGTGCAGGCGACAATCGGAGAGATGCTGAATTCATCTGACAGCATCTGATTAAGGCTACCTGTTGCAAGCAGCTCATTTGCATCGTGTTTTTGTTTGTGTTTGGCACTAACCCTTTCTGCCGGGCACCCCTCCCACGCCC
>VZTB01002866.1:576019-602028 GCA_013397245.1 Thryothorus ludovicianus | reverse complement strand
GGAGGAGGCAGCAGCTCTGAGCCAAGCGCTGAGGGTCTCCCACCATCCCCACCTGGTGGGAATGAGCCGGCACGGGGCCAGGGAGCCGCCGGGCTCCCTCACACCCTCCAGGGAGCAGGAACTGCTCAGGGCTGGGTACATGAACCACCCACTCCACAGGCAGGGCACGGCGGAGCAGGATGGAGGCAGAGAGATGGAGGCAGCCAGCTCAACTCCTCGGCTTCCCTGCATCTTGTGTTGTAACAGCTACAGTAATAATAATAATAATATTAATAATAACAATAATAATAATAAAAAGACCAGAACTCCAAAGGGGAACACATTAGCAAAAAGGGGCAGGTTATTATTAATACCACTCAGCATTTACCCAGTGCCTTTGCTGATGTTTAGCCACGCTCACAGGGAGGGGGAAATCCTGCCCTTCCCTTTCTTCCTACAATGGAGAAAGCACAAGACAGAGAGGTGAAACAGGCTACGGCTTGTTGTGTTGGAACACTGAAACAAAAGCTCAGGGAGAAAGCTGTGGTAGCCTGACTTGGTTTCATGCCTTCCTCCCACATAGCCAGGATGTATGGTTGGCTCTGAGCTATTAGAAAAATACTGGGGAAAATTCATAAAAATATCTTCTACACTCCTGGTCCTCAAACTGCACCACTCACCAGCACCCCAAACCCTGGGATCTCCATCAAGGCAGGGAGATGCCAACGGGATTGCAAAAGCAGAATTGCAAACATGATGGTCCAAAAGCAATTGCCTTATTTCAGTAGGTATTGCAAAAGCTTCAGGGCTTAATTGCATGCAATTAATGAGCATGAAGGTCCTGTGTATCTTGCCTTTCCATCACACAGTACAGGGTGCACGGCTGGTGTATCCAGGCTCCTGAAACCTAGACAGGGAGTGTTAAAAACCCCTTCAGTACTAAAATATTGTCTCTCCTCTGGAACTAAAACTATTCAGGATTGCCAAAGCCAACAGCTGCAACAGGCCCTGGAAATGATCAGAAGAACCTCATTTAATGAAACATGAAAAAGAGTTACATTCGCCTATCACTGCAAAACAAAAGCAACCTTTTGAATTTCCTGCCTGCACAAGAGCCTAGAAGGAAAAAAAAAAAAAAAGAAAAAGAAAAGGAAGTGGTTTCTCCACCTCTGCTTTTAGCCTGCACTGGGCAGGATTGCCCTCTGTCACTGAAACACAGCAAGTGCTGGAACAGCTACAAATCAGTCAGTGTCCACTGACTGCCCAGAGAGAAATACACTTTTCTGTCCCTGTTTGGGTTGGAGAAAGAGGAATTTCAGCTTTCCTCTCTCTCAAGAGGAGATGTGGTGCCCCTCACCCGCCAGGGCCACCAGCTGCCAAATGGAGAAGGAAAGATTAAGCAAACTAAAGTGATGCTGCACCAAATCTCCCCAGCCCAGCAGGTCCCTGGACATGGCCACTGCTGGAGGTGGCTGTGCCTGGAGCAGGAACAATGTGTGCCTACTAGAGGGGAAAGGATTTTGCAGCCAACTTAAAAAAGTGGGGAGGGGGTCCTGATTCACACCTCCAAAATGAACTCACACCGTCCTCTCAGTGCAATTTTGCTTTCGTTCAAGAGTTTTCTAAGCAGATATTCCATCAGCTTTGTGCTTGAGGATCCTTCACAGCCATGGCATTTACAGCAAATCACATTATCTTGCTGCAGCCAGATTTTTGGCTTAAAAAAAAAATAAATTTAAATTCGTATGAATAAAAGATTACCTCACAAATGTCTTCAAGAAATCCATGCCCCAAATCCACAATGCCAACATTTTGCTTTGCACAAAAATAACATAAATTGGGAAGCTGTAACTGAATGGGCAAAGCCTGCTCCGGCCAGGCAGAAAGAGAGCAGTGCATTGTTCTGCTACAGAAGCAATGATGACCTTGGATGTATTCATAGTAGAGGCAGGAGAGCCTGGCTGGGCCTGTTTCTCCTCAGAGCATGGATGCCAAAAGCACAGCCTTCAAAGCTGCAAAATATTTAACAACTCAACTTGGGTGAATAATCAAGTTTTCAGTGCACGGACAACTCAACACTCATGGTAAGACTGGCATTTCAGATCAGGTGCTCCATTGCAGCTTGTGCGTGTCCTACATCCAAATTTCCTCCCATTTCACTTGGTGCCTTGCACACACAAGGAAAACCCTTCCCTGTGCACTGAGAAGCTCAAGAGAAACGGCTCCCAAGACAATTATGAACTGGCCCATGCTGGATCAGGATGCAAGTGAAACCTCTCTTGGTGCCAGCAAAGACTTGCAGGAGCATGAGGACTGGGTCAGTGCTTCCTGTGAGATGGATCAACAACGTTGCCATTGGATCCAACTAAACACAGAGCCAAAAGCTCCCAAAGCATCCAGGGCTGCTCAGCCTGGTTGCCCCAATCTGCTTGCAACTGGTACATTCTGAAATTCCCAGCCTACATCCTTCACGGTGGCCCTGTGAGTCCCTCTGGCTTTTACTTAAGGTGTTTGGAACACACATTGCTGTTCTTTGCACTAAAAATTACAGGGAAGCCACCATGGGAAACATCCCTGCCCTGCTGGGGTAACTGGATTCTCCAATGAGTTGACCCTCCCCATATTCTCAATCCCAAATTGTCCCTCAGGACTTTTCACTGCAGGAGCCCTTCAAAAAGCAACTCTGTGGTTGCTCCATTCCCAGAGAAAACAGATACAACCACAGAAATACTAAAGAAGGGGAGAGGCACATCTTGCTCCTCCTCTCCAGGGGATGGGAGATGTGGCCACACCCAGTGACTTTCCCCAGCCATCAATAAACACCCTTTGGACCAAATGCTAGTGTAGAAATTTTAACCTGAAAATAAAATGTGTGTGTGTGTGTAAGCTCCCAAACAAAACCAACTTAAATGGAGCCTCCAATGCCAGACCAGGCCAGGGGGGCAGCGGGGCCCAAGGACCTGGGCTGGGGGAGGTGAGAGGTGGCAGATCTGACCCTCGTTTCACACCAACACATTCACGTTTCACAGACATGTGTCTGCTCCTTTCAGGCCCAAGACTCGGGTCCCTCCTCATCTGCACGGTTCGAATTAATTACACACTTTAATTTCATGAATTATTAATTTGATTCTGACTCGGCAGCTTACGATTATCCAGCGCTACAGACTACGCAATTCCAGCTTCATTAAAACATCACCAGCTGCCTGAGAGACAGACATTAAATAGCAGAGAGTAATAATAAAATTAAGCTCCCTGCGCATAGCAACAGAGTCTTCCCCAGCCGCACACGGCGAGGGCCCAACTGGTTAATAGGCCCTTTCCAGGAGCTTTATTCCCTTCCCGAGGCTGGTTCCACCCCACTCCTTTCACTGGAAGGATGCTACTGCTGGGATGGCACGGCAGCAGAGGACTGGGGGTCAGCAGGAGCACCCCGGGGATGAGGGTGAGCAGCCTCTCCCCCTCCCAACGCCCTCCTCGGCGCCCGCAGCAAGGACGGGGAGGGCTCCGGGGCTAACATCGCCTCCAAATAAATAAAGCTGGAGCGCTGCCTCCCAGCGTCTCCCTGGCAAAACAATTTATAGAGGGAAAATGTCGGAATTTAGACATTCCATTTAGCTGCTTCAGAAATCTAAGGACCCCAAACCTTGTGGGATTTGAGAAATCGATGGAATTAATTAAGGGAGATGTCCAGCGGTCTCCGCTAAGTAATCAGCAGGTACAGTAGACCTGAAATTCTATAAAGAAAAATGGGAAGGGATGACATTGAAGGAGGCAGTGGGGATTAAAAAATGAGCATCCGAGTGGTAAAGGCGCACACCCATTGATCGCTGCATTACGGATTAAGGCTTCAACGAGCAGCCAGAAGATTCTGTAGCAGAAAATGGTTACAGAGGATGAGCATGAGCAGAGCGGATATATATAACCTCTGACAGCCAGGAACAACTGAGACGGAGAACAGCTCTGCGGCGAACCCCAGAGCAAGAAAGTTTTGGGGCAGGGGAGGAAGGGGAAGCGGAGGGAGCTCGGAGGGAGCCATTTTGTGCAAAGGAGACCTGCCCAGGAGGAGGGATTGGTGTCACCTCGGGGAGGAAGGCACCCAGAGTCAGATCGGGGACATGGGGGTGGGCAGGGATGTGGGGAGGGGGCACTGGCCTGAGAGGCTGCTCCATCAGCAATTATGTCTGGGAGTGAGGAATAACCCAAGCGGGCACATGCACACAGAGCAGACCTACCTGCCTGCCCATCACAGGGCTCTCCAGGGCACGCTTCACTCCCTGCCCTGCTGTGGGCTCTCACTGCCTGCAACCCTACCCCACCAGGCAGCCCCAAGCTCTGGTTTCCCAGCCATCCCACCTCCCACAAGGTGACTGTGTCCCAGCCACAGCAGCAGCTTCCCAAGTCACTTTGCCTGCAGCCCAGCCCCAGGATGTGAAGCTACCTGCCCCCAAAAGCCAGGCTGGACTCTCCTCCAAGGGCAGCAGCAGGGAATGCTGTGTTCAGGTGCACCATCCAACCTCTGGAAGGAAACAAGTAGGGCATGACTGTGTCTTTGGACACTCTGGTTATGCACAGGAGGAGAACAAAGCAAAATCACCCAGGAGGTGCAACCCTGAAACCCCACAGCACACAGCCCCCAACACTAGCACCTCCACAAGCTATCATTTGGGACGAATCAGACAGGATAATGCTGCTCTAAAGGTCCCAAGCACTGCCCAGATCACAAAATCCCACAAAACTGCATGGCAGCTGGTTCAGACAAGACTTCAACAGTGTGGTGAACTCGATTTTCCATGCTTAAAACAGAGCTCTGCTGGGAACACTACAGCTGCATCCAATGCCTTGTGTGAACAGAGCTGCTGCTTGGAGGAAGCCCCTGGGAAGCAGCAGCACCCCACCCAGCCAGCCTGCCTTCCTTCCCGGCCAAATCTGAACCGGGATTGTTGGAACGTTTCAAAGAGAAAATTCAAAAACAAAACCAAAGCCCCCAGCGCCACATGCAGCAGCAGCAGCAGCAGCGTTGTGTCTGCAGGGTCGAGGGGCCAGCCCCCCATCACCCTCCTGCCTGCTCTGCTCCTCATCCATATGCATGGTTGCAAGCTAAATGTCAGCGGAGCCAGCGCAGCCAGAGGGGACCCTCGCTTCCCAGGACAAAGGGAGGTGCTTTGGGATCCAGCAGGCACAGACTGGCTGGGTGTAGGGGCGGGAAGGGCTCACCCCACGCAGGGATGTGGCTGTGGACACCCAGCTGCACGATGGAGAGGCTGGTGAGGCTGAAGTGCAGGGCCAGCCAAGGGCAGTCTGCAGCCCCATGTGTGCTTGGATGGGTCTGGAAGCCCCTGTGCAACTCCCCCAGTGCTGCTGCTCAAACCACCAGCACTCCCACACATGTGGGATGACTGTCTCCATCCTTCACTTGTCAAATATCTTTCAAAAATTAGGTGGGAACCAGAAAAGGATTCTAGGTGGTCATGGGCGTTTTGAGCCAAATTCAGTGAGAGAATTCTGGAAGGGGAAGGGTCTGCAAGAACATCTTCCCTCCACAGTGTGAGCTGGATTCCCCTCCCAGTCCTACAGGATACATACTGCTGAGCTTGGGAGGGCAACCTTTGTGGAGGACTTGGGTCACCCCTTGTGTCACACCCTTCATGTCACTCTGGGAGACTCCATCATTGAGAAAGACAGTATCACCTTCTTCACTTTCTTCACTTCTGGGACACTGAAACCCCAGTGTCTGCGCCACTCGAGCCACAGGGACCAGGGGACACAGGAGGGCTCAAACACTGTGTCCCCAGATCCAGCACTACAAAACAGCAGCAGAAAGAGCCCACAACCACACAGGTCTAGCAGACACAGCAGCATAAACACAGCCCATCCCTTCACCCCATAAATGCTTTCTCTGCTGGACTTCAAAGGCTCTCTCTGCCCCCACATCCCTGGACTGAGCCAGATCAGCCCCAGCTCCAGGTGCCCTCAAGCCAATCCCCACCTGTCCCTGGGGCAGGAGCTGCCAGGCCCCCAGCCCGGATGCCCAGGAATCACACGTGGGAGGCCTGGCGCGTGCCCGGCGACACGCCAGGCGCTGCGTGTTTCACAATCCATGTGTCGGAGAGCCCTGAGCAAAGGCTGTAGCAGATGCAGAGCGTTCAGCACATTCCCTCCCCTGGCTGCATTACAGTGGGAGGCAGGGAGCAGCCCCGGCCCTCTGCCCCCCGCCTCCCCAGCCCCAGCAGGCACTTGGCATCCAGCGCCATGAGCTCCCGGGGCCGGCACGCTCGTCGCCACAAACATCCTCCCTCAAAGCAGGACGCCTTCTCCCATGGGGCAAACATTAGTGGGACAACTGGAAACGTTCAACTTGATTATAATGCTTTAAGAAAAGGTCACGGTGAAATTTCAGCGCTTTACCTTGAGCTCTGTTTGTTCTCTGCAGGATGAGATGGGAAGAGTCAGCTTGCCCTGGCTCGTGGCATCTGCGGAGCTTTGACTGCATTTCATGGGCCAGCAGCAGGCTGGAGAGCCACAGCAAACCCCCCAGCCCTGGGGACTGAGATAAGTCACAGCAGACGGGTTTGGGGGGGCATGCAGTGGACCACCACACCACAGCTGGGTCACCATGCCACAGCTGGACCATGTTCTCCCTCCAAAAGTTGTCCAATCCTGAGCTGATTTCGCACTGGAATTCTATTTCTGCTGTCAAAACAGGTCAAATACACCCAAAAAGCATGGAGAAGCAGGGAAAAGCAGCCAGCAATTCCTAGACAGCATCTCCCTCAGAGTTGGGAAGGTTTTCCAACACGCCATTTGGCTTCATCCTTTCAGATCTCAAAAGGAGCTGTGGCCAAAGCTGCAATGAGGCGGCAGCACTGCGGGACTCAAGCATCACTCCAGCACTGCCCAGACCACCAGTGACCCTCAGCCACTACGCCAGCCCCACCAGCAGCTCCCCTGCTTCTAGAAAAGCAAAGGCATTTGCAAGTTCTGAAGGGTGGTCAGGACCAGGTCTCAGCCCTCATGGAGCAGCACAGAACTCAGGAGCACCCCAGCTTTGTCAGTCCCTGTCCTTGCACTCCTGCACCACTGCTCTGGGACTCACCAACACATCACTTTGCCCTACAAAATGAGAAGCACAAGGATGACCCACCAAAAGGCCCACAGCTGGTGCAGAAGGTGGCCAGCCCTCACCAAAAATGCATGGATACAGAAACATCACAGCTGAGCATCCTTCCTCCTCTGCACATCGGAGCAGGAAGAGCTCTGATCTTTGGGAGCAGTGAATGGTTTGTTATCAGTTGGGCAAGAGGAAAAACCAAGGTCAGTTCTGTTTGTGACCAACTGCCCCCAGCAACATTTCTGTTGCAATAATTAAATCTGTCGTCCAACAATTCGCTGCCAGGGCAGTTCTCAAAAGGTCTCCAAGCAGGGCCAGGAGATGAGCGCTAGTGGACATGGAGTCCTCTGCACCCCCTGGGCAGCCAGATTAAGGTCCAGGCAGGTGAAGGGCAGAGGAAAAGCCACCAGGACCTACATTCATCTGGGATGACTCCCTAGCAAAATACAGCCAGCAAAGGGTTTTTTGGGAAGGATTTTAAACAGCCAATTTCAGCAGACCAGAGTGAAAGCCCGAGGTGCTGGGTTCTCTCTCAGCACCTGGAGGTGACTCGGAAGGGCTCAGCACCCTTCCCTGGAGGCAGCTGCATGATCCAGCCTGCTAAGTGCTCCCCAAAGGGGACATGGCTTATGATGCCACCACAGTGCAAATTATCCCTTCCTGACACAGCTGGAGCACAGGGCTGGTGTGACACTCCTCCAGGAGCTGGGATGGAGCTGGAGGGACCCCTCTTTCCTCTGGAAGCCAACTCTGGTGAAGATGATGCCACCTCCTTGTCCATGGGGCCATGGTGGGCCCAGGAGGCAAGGGACCCTCATCCCTGCAGCGCCTGCTCTCGTTTTTCCGGAGCACACAGACACACCTGCCCGTGGAGCCGGGATGCTGTATTCCCACCACTCCGGCAGCGCCACTCGCAACAACTCCCAGCTGCTGCCAAAAGGTATTTTTAGCTGCATTATTTATTTGAACACCTGCCTGAGACTTCAAGGCAGAGAACGGAGCCTGAGCAGAGGGAGGGAGGGAGGGAGGGAGGGAGGAGCGGCACCGGGAGATCTGGACGATTTTCCCTGGAAGATTCGAGAGCAGTGACACAGGTGCGATGGAGCAAGACTCGGGCTATGCCAAGGAAGAGGATGGCATGGCTGGGATAAAGCACCTGCCCCACAAACAGCACTGGGTTAATCCAGCTGCTGGGAATAGCAGCAGACTGGGAAGATGCTCCAGCCAGCCTCAACGTGAGGCTTCCTTTAGGGAAACTGGGCTCTTTAGATATTCAACCACCCATGATTTCAAGATGCTCTGGACCAACGTGGTGTCTGCAGCAGGAAATGCCCAGGTCTTGCTGCTGTAAGTCATCTTTTATGCGTAACACTGTTTCAAGGAAAAAACTCAGCAGAGTTTGCCCTCTTTCAAATTGCCCTTCCTCCACACAAAACAAATTCCACCCTAAAATCAGCCCATTGCTCTCATTTGGGAGAGGCACACCCAGAGAAAAGAGGATGAAGCAATCAGAAAGCAAGTGAAGGAGGGATGCTGCGAAGAAGGATGTCCTCCACTCTTATTCCCTAAGAAGGAGATTCCCTCAGGGGCTTGGGGGCACCACAGGGTAATTGAGGGGCGCATGGAAAGCCATACAACACTCCTGTGTTATTTTTTCATGCCTTTCTTGCCACCTCATTTACCGAAGTGAACAAAACCCATCACCTCCCTCCCCTCCTGCTGAAATAATCTCCTCTTCTCTCTGAAATCAGCCAGGAAAAAAGAAGGGGAAAAAAAAGGAAAAAAAAAAAGAAAAGAGCATCTAAAAATAAAGGCCAGGCCAGGGTATGTGCCTCTTGGTTGGGCTCCTGTGCTCACAGATCTGCTTATTTTGGCCTATCTCTCCCCAGCGATAAGGCAGCTAACAGCCCGTTATCAGCCAGTCGGTGAAAATGTGCTCCAGCCTGATTAGGGCTCAGTCTTTGCCAAGGTTATAAACAGCCGTTATCGTTCTCCCAAACAGAATAATCCGGACAGTATCAGCTCAGAAACATATGGGCCACACAGCGAAGATAGCCGCTGACGGACACTTCATTTTAATTGTAACGAGTGGTTAGCAGCAGCCTCCAGACAACACACACAACTGCCCAATTGGCAGCGGGCTCCATCTCCTCCTGCAGCCCTCCTCCCTCCGCTTGCTGCTCCTCTCCCTGCTGCCCTGCTCCTCCCCAGGCCTGTGCAGAGCTGGATGAGCCGCTCTGGAAGGGTGGCAGGGCCCTGCCCGGTTCCCCTGGGATGGAGAAAGGGCAGCACCCTGGTCCCTGCAGGTGCAAGGCGGTGGCACCGGCGTGGCCGTGTCACAGCTCACAGCCAGGCTGTGTGAGCAGGCAGCAAGAGGCTGAGGGCTTGAGGCCGCTGTGATGGCAGTGACACCTCTCTGCCCTCTTGTCTGTGGGGATGGAGGTCAGAGCACGGCACCCACAGGCCTGGATCCCCCTGGGTGCCACACCCGGCATTTCCCGCTGCCGGCCTGTGTGCCAGCTCGGCAGCAGGCAGGGCCTGGGAGGAGGGGCAGCAAACCCTCATTTCATATTCTCCCGGTGTCCCTTCTGTGTCATACTTCTTTTTTTTTTCCCCCCCTTTCCTCCCTCCCTCTTCTCAAAAGGGGTGGTTTAGCTCAGAGAGTCTTAAACACATTTGCATTCCCAAGACAAGCTTAGGCATAAATTCATCTCAGTGCAGGGGTTTGTTTGGTTTTTTTTTCTTTCCCTCCCCATACTCCTTCTTTTCCTCCCTTCTTTTCTCTCCAAACCTGAAATGAATTCAGTGAGAACCCTTGCAATTCCAGCACCGTTGCGCTGTGCAGCACAGGATTACAAGGGATCCGAGGGTTTTCCTTTTCTTCCAATTCCCGGCGTGCGGTGCTGCTGCTCAGTTTTTTTATTAACAATACTCAGAGATAACACTCTTAGCCCCATTAGCCACACTAACCTTTCTTTCTTCTCCAGCCAGACCTAACTTCCAGAAATCACACCTGAGCTCCATTCCTCCATCAGGAAAAAGCAGGAGAAAAGGGGACCCCCACCACCAAAAAAAAAACCCAAAAAAAACCCCCCACAAATAAACTTGACAGCAAAATGTTAATATTTGGAGACAAGCTAAAAACCTTAGGAAGACCCAGGACTGAGCTTCAAGTCACGGACGCTTTCTCAGATAATCTGTATTCCTATCTCAGTGCCAGCAGAGCTGTGATCAGAATATCCAAGGTCTCATAAAAGATTCAGGGCTTATTGACTTCCTTGCCTTCGCTGCCAGTTCGTGGTGCTCCAGCTCAGCCTCCAGAGCACCCACTGCCCCTTGCAAGTTGCCATCACAGATGCCAAAGTTGAAGACATCTACTTCTGTGCAGAGCAGTGGAGAAAGGCTCTCCTCCTGAGCTGGGGGATGCATTCCCAGCCCCAAGCCCTGAAGAGAGGCACCTAAAGAGGGTCTTTGCCCCAGAGGGCATCCCCAGCCCACAGCAAACTCTTCTTAGATGTCCCCGTGGTCGCCCTGGCAGCATTGACCACCACAGTGACCAGGTGATGCACCACAGGCAGAAGAGCAGATTTATGACTTATTTTAATTTGAGTCACACATTTAGGTGAAATAATCCCCAAGCTGAAAGAAGCAAGCTTACAGCAGGAACTCCTCAAGAGCAGGCTTCCCTCAGGGCACACACAGGCGAGCTCTCCGAGGGCTGTCTCTGGCAGCACTTGCAGCCCAGATTTGCTGCATAAGCAGCCCCGAGCAAAAGTGCCGACCAGAGAATCCAGTCCCTGCAAATTTATGATCAGTGTTACTCAGCCACAGCCCAAAGGAGAAGGGATAGGGCAGGCATTCCTTTAGGAACACACTGCCCCACTGTCACTCGTGTACTTGCTGATTTTAGGCACAAAAGACCAGGTGAATGGTTGAACATGCTATAAATTGTGGAGTTTTACATACTAGGGGCCTTCATTCCTGAGTTACACAGAGATGCCCGTGAACACCACATCAACCAAGCATGATAAAACCATCAAACCCACCCAGGCATCTCATTAATTGTATTTATGCATCACCTAAAGCCTTACACGCACACCAAGACTCCATACTGGAGAGCACTGCAGGATACGGGAAATAAACTCATATAAAAATAAAATATTGCACAGAAACACACAGATTTATATCTACATATATGCTCAAACACACACAGGCACTTGTGTGCTTCCACGTGGTGCGTGCACACACCCTCCTGCAGCAGGGACACCCCCGGAGGCGTATCCAGACACACACACACCCCTCCATCTGCATGTAGGTAGCAACTATTTATACATACACAAACCAGACAAATGCTCCACGCACCCTGCCTGGTGACAGCTCAGATTTTCAGTAATATCATAATATTATTTTTTAGATCAGTTAAGGTATAAAATGTGCGCTCTCTCAGTCTTTAATATTAATAAGTCTTGTAACTAGCAGTTTCTTGTAGCTCCGAATTCTTGAGCACAACTAGAAAGGGCACTTATCCTGAAAAATCTAATAAATTTACAGTTTTATATACTTCCTTCAATTGTAAAAGTCTTGTTCAATAAACTTTAAAATGCCACTATAGAGCAATAACACAGACAGTATAAACCCAGCCCTGGGAAAGCTGTGCAACCAGAAATTGTTCCCCTTTCTGCTACAGCAATAAAGTTTTATATGTTTGAACTGACTGTAAAAAGGTTTGAATGTTGGCAACTGGGGAATAATCTGTCTTCTTTATAGTTATTATCATATTTCCCACAAGACCCTTTGGTCTGTGTCAATCCTTCTCGTATATGACACCTTTGTACTGTCAGCGAAAGCAAGAATACTTAACTTTTTGCGTGCGCGCGCGGCTGTGACTGGAGGTCCCTCGCTCTGCTTTCCTTCAGATTACAGCACCCGGGAATAAATTACCTGTGACGTGCTGCAATGGAAGCCTTTTGCCAAATCAAGCTGATTTGGAGAGCAAAGCTCAGAGAAAAAGAAGGGATTTGTGGATCGGTTGTCAAGACCTGGGGTAAGAGCAGCTGCAATCCAGCCAGGGATGGTGCTGTCCCTGTGGCTCCCTCTGGGGCTGCACCCCCAGGGCAGGCAGCCCCCATTGCTCCTTCCCAAGAAAAATACTTTGGGTTGAGATCAGCTCCTCCTGCCTCTCTGCCACCATCTGAAGGCAAAGGGCAGGTGCAACATGAGCATCCCCAGGTTCAAGTGGTTGCAGCCAGAGTAAACAGACACCTCCTGGACAGAAATGTTCTGAATATTCCCACTGAATCCCTAAGAAACATGATCCAGACCCCAACAAAGTAGCAGGTAAACACAATGGAATTCCTCAAACTCACCCATATCACTAACAGATAAAGCTTTAATCAGTTTTACTCTTCAACTAGCTAGGAGCTCACAAATGAAGATGAGCATAAATTTTGCCAAAAAACCAACAGCAAGGCTGAACCTTGGCATCATCCATGTAGGGCCTATTGCTGCAGGAGTGTCTGTGGCAGTGGCCAAAGGGTGCAAGGATGCAGGAGAACCCCGTCCTCAGCCTTCAGCAACCCAAAACCATGTGATCCACAATCAGGGGCCATCTTTCAGGTGGCAAAGATGAGGCTCAATCAGAGATTGAGTTGTCAGAAGAAGTGATGTTAAAGCACGTTTGGAAAATGAAAAATGAGGAGTCACCAGGACCAGATAATACCTGCCTTAGAGTTCTGCAGGGACTCAGAAATAAAATGATTGCATATTTTCATTAGCAGCTCAATCTCTCATTACACTAGAGGACACAAAGTGTCATACCCTATTTTTAAAAAATGGAGTGAGATGAGCCACAGATTCACCGACTTGTGAGTCTCACTTCAGTACAGGCTAACATGATAAATAGATAGGATAAAGCCTTGAGATGGACACGATACCACCGAGATTAACTGGCAGTGCCCATAAGGAAGAAGAAATGTACCTGGCTAATCTATTACAGTTGCTGTGCACTCTGCAACAGGAGGCACAAAGCACCACTGGCATCGTTTGGAGTCCCCCAAAGTTTCATCAGCTGACAAATTTAAAGCCGTCCTCTCAGAAAAAGCAAGGACTAAAGGTTAGTTAAGACGTGGCAGAGAGTAGAAATAAATGGCTTTTTCAGCAAGACACGGGATGCAGGAGGTTTGCCCACTGCTGCTTAATAAGTTTATTTCCAGGAGCAGAGCATGAGCAGCACTGGGTTTGACGAGAACATGAGCAACGGGGGTTAGCAAGGACTCACGAAGGCAGAGGGCCTCCTCCAAGGACGTGAACGAAGCTCCATGAGCTGGAGATAAGATGGTGTCAGCAAGGGTAAAATGCACAAGGAAGTAATTCGATTACTCACACACACTGGCTACGACAAACTTTGCGCAGTCAGGCCGGACGTCCAGCGAAGCGTGAAGGGAAGGGGCAGTGAGAGCTGCCAGGGCTGCCCCCCGCCCTGAGGCTCCTCACCCCCTGCAAGCCCATCAGCCTTGTGAGAAACACAGAGACTTTATTCCAGGGCCATAGTGCTGGGACAAGAGGGAATGGCTTCAAACTGACAGAGGGTAGGTTTAGATTAAATGATGGGAAGAAATTTCTCGCTGTGAGGGTGGGGAGGTCCTGGCACAGGTTGCCCAGAGAAGCTGTGGAAGCTCCATCCCTGGAAGTGTTCAAGGTCAGGTTAGATGGGGCTCTGAGCAGACTGATCTCCTGAAAAGTGTCTCTGCCCATGGCAGAGGGCTTAGAAGATGATCTTCAAGGTCCCTTCTCCAACCCAAACCACTGTGTGTCAGTAGTCCTGAGGCAGGAGGTAATGCTATCCATGGGATCTCCTCACAGGGAGAACTACAGAAAGACTCTGTGAGAAGGAGTGATGGAAACAAGGACCAGGCACTCATTAGCCTTCAAAACACAATGTGTCAGTTAACTGGATGACTGGAAAAATCATCAGTGTGAACCAGAGAAAGAGGCCAGAGAGACACACAGCCTGCTCTCCCTCCCATGATGTAAGCACAGAGCTTGCCACACAGGTTCTCCCCACCCAACCCATCCCTCCAAACACAAGAAATGACATTTCACACACAAACAAACCCCATGGGATCCCCACTTAGCACTCTGTACAACCAGCCAAAAAAGGCAGGTGAAGCCCCACAGCTTCCCAGCACCACTCCACTGACAAATGAGTCAAGGGCTACCTGTTCTCCTACCCTGTGCTCTTCACCTTGCTGACTGAACTCCAAGCTCTCCAAACCCACCCTCAGGAGGGCTCCAAGCCCAGTCACACCCCAGGAGAGCCACTGGGCTGCTGCTGACTGACAGCTGCATCCTCTGCACCTCCCAAGCAGCACAGAACCCTTTGCTAATGGGTGATCAACACATCCCTTGGTGCTCACCAAAGATCCTCCACCCTGGTGAGCACTGCTGCGGGGGAGCAGGGTCTGCATGGATTTAGGCAGCGCTCCCCTTGCTCCAAAGGGACAACCCAGCTCTTCCCATCACACCTGGACACGCTGGCCTGAAACTGGCTGGATCTCAGGGCCACAGGTGAGCAGGGCAGGCAGTCCCACAGCACCTCGTGCCACCAGTGGCGTGGCGAGGGTTAAGTCCAGCCGGCAAGGCGCATCTCTGTTGCAAGAGTCCATTACCTCCCGCCACATTACCTCATTCATTTCTTATATGCGGATGGTTTATTCTCCCATGAGCACCCTCGCTGGCAGACATGGCTAGTGTAAAGTCCCCTCCCTCCCCTGTATTTCTCTATCCATCACATTTAACACTCTGACAGTAACAGTCTATAATGTTTCTATTCTACAAAACCGCTCTGTCAACTCCAGGCTTCCAGAGCAGCAACTGAGGAAAATAAATAACATCAACGCCAGGCCCGACAGTATCACAGCTTGCTTTCTGCTGGGGGTTTAGTTTATTCTCTTTTTTTTTTTTTTTTTTTGAGGAAGGAAAAAATAGGAGAGCAAGAGAAAAAAGGGGGGAAAAGTGCAGTCATGTTACATGTGGAGAAAGACAGGCCTGAGTTTCCTTCCCATCTAAAAGACCCTTAGAGATGAGCATGGTGCTTCCAGTGCAAAGGAACAGGGAGCCCACTGCCCCCACCCTGTGCCCAGATTTCCTGGGGCCACAATGGCTTAAAAAAGGGGGACAGGGGACCATACCCCAGCTTTACTCCAACACCTGTGGAGTGTAAGTGAGTGCAGGCAGCTGCCCACACCCAAGGGCAGGAACGGGCTGGGCAGCAGTCACAGAAGATCTTTCGGGGAGTGGAAGCTGGGCAATGAGGGAGAAAGCAGTTGCAGATATTGGAGATGGAGGATTCAGCTTACCACTGGCCACCATAACCCCACAGCAGCGGCAGGCAAAACCCCATCTGCTCCACACCAGCCCTGGTCAGGAATCCCTAATCCACTTAGATAATCCACTCCAGCCTGTGGCTTAGCGGCCTCACGGTGTTTTTCATCTCCTTTCACTCCTGTGAAATTCCCTGGGGTTGAAACCAGGCTGCCATGCCAGTGGTTCACCTGCTCCCTTCTGCAGCTGCACAGGTGACCCCAGCAAAGAAAAAGTAATACTTACCCAAGTAAGTATTGCCAGCTTATAATAACAAACCCAAAAATAATAAATACCACCTTAAGAAACTGCCTAGCACTTTAGAAAGCGAAAGTCCAGAAAAAAAAAATTTATCTTTTTCCAATATTTTTGTTTTTCCTTGGTAGGACTGCATTGGTGTTCATTTTAAGTCCCTATTTGCAAGCTCATCTCCCTCCTGCTGCATGAGCAACATAGGTCTGAAAAACAGAAACCTGCTCAGGTGGTGTTCTTCACCAGGAGAAAAAGAATTTAACAGTAATTATATGCACAAGAACTTTTCCAATCAATTGGAGAGAGACACAGTCCTTGACAGCCTGCAGATCTGGGAGCAGTGCTCACACCAGGCAGCTTCACGGAAACCAGCAGGGATGCACCCGCCAGCAGTGGAAGGATGAGGCTGGAGGGGATGCTCAGAGGAGAGGGAGGTTTGAGGGCTCAGAAAACACAGGGAGCAGGTAATCTGTCCCTGCAGCCCCTCAGTCATCTGCTTCTCCAACTCCTTTGTGTAAAGCAGCTTTAAAATCAAGCTGATACCCTGCAGCTTGACACCAGGCAAGGCCCTCATCAGCCCTGAATGGGGATATGCACAGGGTGACATCACCCAAAATCCCTTCCAAAAACAATAAACAAACAAAAAAACAGAAAAAAAGAAAAGAGCAAGCAGAAAACTGTTCCCTCTTTTGTTTACATACCTGCCAAGGGCTGACGCTGGCTGCTGTCACTCATTTGTATGAGCTGATGGTTTTCTAGCCCAAAGCAACCCAAGCGATAGCAAGGCAAGCAATGAAGGGACAGATCCTGCTCCGAGAGCCCCACACCACCCCCAGCTCACCCTGCCACCTCTGCTGGGGAAGGAAAACACCCAGCAACCAGAAAGGCTTCGAATTTGGAAACTGAACCTGGTGTTCTGACCCCTGGTAAGGGACAGCATCACTTCAGGATCCCAGAGCAACACCAGCACCAAGCTCGGCTGAGCATCCCAAATTTGAAGAGCTCAAACAGAAACCATGTTTGCACATGAGCATCCTCTCCAGGATTCCCCCACAGCTGAGGGGGCTCATGCAGCACCCACCACAGGTCTGGTTCACAGGCCAGACCCTGCCCGTCCTCTGCACCACAAGCTGGGCTCTGCTGCAAAGCCCCCAGAGCTGCTCGGAAAACCCTGAGCCTGGAAGGATGCTAATGGGATTTGGGCGCCCGTCTGAAATGAGCAAAAGGATTAGGGCTCCAGGAGCAACCACCTTACCACAGGCTCCTGGTTCTCTGCTGGGAAAGGCCTTTATTCCACTGCAAAAAGAAACTTCCCACTTGGCAAAAGCAAGAATGAAGCTTCCCGCAGTGGTCTGACAGCATAATGTGCGTGCAGCCCCTGTGTACACACACCCCCACACAGGCTCACAGGGAACAGGCACGAGAAATACAAAGAATGAAGGCGCAATGAAAGGTGCAAACCAGACTCTTGAGCTGTGATGTGGAAAAACGCATAAATGTTTGGCTTTTTTTCTGTCGGGCTGTATTATTTCCCATTCATAAACATTCCTCTCAATAGCTATATATGTACCCAGATAAAATTTGTATTTAGCTCAGTCCTGTCACCAGGAAGTATGTTATTTGCTCGCTGATTGCTGCCATTATTCGCTTTATTAAAATAAAAAAGGAAAAAGACCCTTCCTTTGCCCAACACGAGAGGGGAAACTGGGCGCTGGGACTAACCAGAGAGCAACCCCTGGAGAGAAATATTTGCAAACAACTCACAGGCTGAGATTTGCTTCTGAAACCCACACATGCTTATACAATTAATCCATTTCCTATTTACTTTTGCATCAGGATTTGCTGACAAACAATTTGCAGAGCTGTAAAGCAAAATCAGTGGGTTTGGAGCAAAGGGGAGGGCTCACAACTTGCTTTATTCAGTCCCCAAGCTCTGGGGAGACCTAATGCCCTGTGGATAGACACAGTAAGTTTGGCTGTCATGTGGAATAGCCAAACCTTCCAGGCTTTGGTTTCCAAAATTCAAGGCTGGAGACTTGTCTGCAGGACCAGCAGCATCTTCTGCTGTGCCAGCAGCAGAGCCCTCCGATGGACAGAAGTGATGGAAGCAGCATGCAGGGAAACCTAGCTTTCCTAGCTTCAAGAAATAGAAGATTGAGGCTGCTTTTTGCAGAGTAGAAGGAAACTGAGGAAGCAGAAGGTGCTTTAGTTCCAGTGAAGGCCCACCAGGGCTCCCCAGGGAGCAGCCAGCATGGCACCAGAGGGCAGCAGTGCCAAAGCCACCCAGTGCAGCCCGGCTGAAAGCCCCAAACACCCAGCTCCCGACAAGACATTCTCACCAGGCACTCTCACTGAGAGAGAGAAGGCAGGAAAACACCACCACTGACCATCTGATCCCTTTCCTTTACAGAAAGTTTGGTGCCATTCAGCAGCCACAAGCAGCCATGCACCAAACCAAACTTAGGTGCTTTTTGCCGCTGCTTTGAAGACGTCAAACACTGGGAGCTTCATCCTGGTGCCAACAGGTGCTTGCAAGAGGTGGGGACTGCTTCCCATCAGTGTATAGTCCCTATGCTATGGAATTTCTGGATTCTGAAACACCCAGGCATTACTGCCAAGGAAAGGTAAAGCGGGCTGGGACAGAAAGCCACGGGGAAAGCCCAGCGTGCAAACAACGCGCCGCTGCACTGCTGTGAGCATCACTGTGAGCATCATTGCCAGCATCCCTCCTGCTGCAGGCCACACAACGGCACCCACAGACTCATCCTACAGCCTCCTGCTGCCTAAAGCCCAGCTCTGGATCTGCTGATGGCTAATGGGACCCGCAGCCGGGCGCTAACGGGAGCTCAGGCGAGGCGGCGGCGGTGGCGGCAGCAGCCAGGCTGCCGAGCGGGCTGGGATGCATGTAATCAGAAGGGTTATCTAATGCTAGTTTCATTCTAATTGAGTCACTACCATATGTCACCCTGCAATAACAACGCAAGCAGCATGCAACTGAATACATATTTAATTCACATAATGGGTACAACAGTAGAAGTAATCAAGGCAGTTTGCCATAAGCCATAAAGAAGTGTAGCGTGTTCCTATCGAGGAGCAGCCTGCGCTCGGGGAGAAGGGGATGGCAGGAGCACCGTGCCACGGAGAAAGCAGCAAAGCAGGGGGGAACCCCCCCAAAAACCTGCCCTGGCAGGGGCTGGAGGTAAGGTGGCCACTGGACAGGAATGGGAATCAATGGCGGAATATTGTCGACGGATCGTTAGCCCCTTCAATACAGTTAACAGCAATGGATTTATTGGCGGAAATTTAATGATTTGAATGTTAAATACCGGCCTGGAATTGCGTCGCGCAGTCCACCCTTCATTTCCAGCTTCTGAGAGAAGCGAAAGAAAATGAAAAAAACCAGGCAGAAGCAGGAGGAGGTGCAGCCCTGGAGGCAGGGCCAGGCTGGCTGTGACCATCCCTGCTCCCAGCTCACCCTCCTCTTCCAGCAGCACCTGACGGCCCCGCTCGCTGCCTTCATTTCCTCCCGCAATGAGAAGATTAATACGATTGAGGAGCACTCATCAATATCTTTGGACAGATCAACCGGAGTTTTCATTAAAGCCGTATTAATGCTTTTGGATACACAGCTGCCAATGGGTTAGGCTTCAAAACTCAGGCCCAGAGAGGAGAGGACAGGAAAGGAGAGGAGCAGCGCCTGCTCCCAGATGGGAATTAAGGGAGAGCTGTCCGGCTCTCCTTTGCAGCCTCTCCCACCAACATGTTTTGATGTATATTTCATGAGGATAAACAAACATTCATTTCACTTTGGGAAGGTGCTTGCTGTAATGTATTGGCAACCTCACCAGCAATGAGGGGACATTAATTTCAATTCTGGTGTTTAAACACCTTGTTGATTCCCAATCATTCATCCCTGGCTCAGCACATCCCTGGCATGGGGAAAAAAACGGACAAGCAGAGCCCCAACCTCACCCTTCTGCAGAGCCTGCTGGAGTTCATTTGCTGTTTAAATGACTTAAGAAGGACCAGACATTAGGAAAGAGGCAGCCCTACCTGGCTGCTTGCTTGGGGTGCAAGCTTCAGACATCCCATCAATGGAGCGGAAAAGGAAAGCTCCCAGCCTGGGCAGGGAAATACTGTTCCTCAGGAACAGGCTCTGAAGAGTATTAGCAGCTACACTAAACCACGAGATGTGCCAGAGGTGAAAGGACAATATCTGTGCTGGAAGACTCCTGAATCTTCCAGGACTCCTCAGCCTTCCACCTCTTTATCCCCATCTTGAAGACAGAGGATTCTCTGTGCAGTACCAAAAGCAAACATCCTACCCAGTCCACAGGGCTTGCCTTGCAGGGCACCAGATGTGCTGCTCCACCACATGTATCTCCTCCCAGAACAACCACTGTTCTGGGGGAACACCTCAGCCAGCTCCCAGCATTTGGGTAGATTTGTGGCCTGCAGCCCTCAATGGGTGTAGAGATACACAGGCTACACTGTGAGAAAATGCTCACAGCATTCCCCAAGGAAAGGCAGGTATGGATGCAGATGGCTGTGTCTTCTCTCCATGCCCAGCTCTCAGCTCCTTGCAGACATGGCTGAATAAACAGAGCTGGCAGAAACTGAGCAGTGGAGGAGCAAGGTGGACATGGAAAGTGGGAACATCTGGGAGTGGGAAAATGAGAAGCAAGTATGGCCTGGAAAAGGGCAAATGGTTCTGCTGCACAGCACAGGAGAGCAGGACAGGCTGAAGAAAGAGTGGTTGGAAGACAACACCACGTTATTCCTCTCACATGTCTCTAAGAGGCAATGCTGCCTGCAGAAAGGCCTTTTAAAAAGAAGCTGTGGGCAAAGACGCATGGAAACAGGAAAACGATGCCTACATGAAACAGTGAGGTCTTGTTTATGTGAGTGCCCTGGAACTCGCTTATCCCACCCCACTCTGAACACATCCACTGCCAGCCAAAGGATGAGAGCTCCAGCACAGCTCTCTCTCTTCCAAAAAAGACAGATCCCACCAAAATACTAGCGAACAGATACTCACCTGAAGAGCCAAGACAGGTGAGAGGAGGGAGGAAAATACTGCACAACGGACAGTCAGAGCTGCCCCCTTGTTTTTCCCCCCACTTTTATCCTCCTGCCTCTTTTTCTGATCACCAAATATGCCAGATATCCTACACAGAAGGTAGGCTTTAAAGAAGTTTCAGTACCTGACACATCAACAGCTCTCTGGGAGCACTGTAGAGTAATTGCAGTTGTTTAATATGAAGCATGCACAAAGAGATACACACACATATAAATGCAGACAATAACACAAGAACATTTCTCCTTTTGCTTCTTTTTGTGTGATTTGCTTTGTGGGGACATTGCAGAGGAAGCAGCACTGTCTCCTCCTCATCCATGCATCTTTGTTTTTAAGGGTAAAATGATGCTTTAAGAAGAAAAAACATTAAGGCCTAGAAAGGAGCCTGTGACAGGGGAGTTGCCATGATCAGGGCACAAGGCAGCCAAGCACTGACAGACAGAAAATATCTTGTTCCCAAACACCTTCTAGGACCTGATCCCAGTGAAAGGGTTTTCGTCAACACCAGGTGGGTCAGGAGGCAGAATGGTTCCTCAGTGACTGAAAGGCTACTCCAGCCCCTCATGGAAGTCTCTTCCATGCCCTTCAGCAGAGGCTGATGAAGTTCACCCCATTTCTCTGTCCTGACTTCTCCAAAGACAGACATTTTCAGTAGCATTGCAAAGGACACAAATGACCTGATGGCAGCACCCATGAAGACACAGCTGGACTTCATGTTGTTGGTTGGGTAAAGTATGTATTTCTTTATGGCAGGGTAAAACCTGCTGAATTTCCATTTTCAGCTCATCACAAGGAGCATGTTCCATCAGGCACCCTTCAAGAGCTCCAAACTGAGGGAGGCAACACGGAGGGAAGGACCAGGCCAGACCTCCAAGATCCCAACTGTCCCACCACAGCTCACCCACTGACATCCAGCAAAGCCTGCCCAGCTCCTGACACTTCCCCATCCTGCTGGGGCCATTGGAAAAGAAAGATCCATGGTCTGAAGTCATATGGAAAAATCCCAGAGCCTTTTTCCCTCTGCTTCCCTCCCACCCCATTCAATAATCCTGTTAAACTGAACCCTGGCTGGATTAATCTCTTTCCCCAGACAAATAGGCGATTATTCAGGCGTCACATTGGGATTTTTAGGGTTTGTGTGCATTTCTACTGATCTTCTCTTGGCTTCCTTTGTAAATGGCTTTTACTGCTCCCCCGACAGCATGCACGATTCAATTCAGCCTCTCTATTAACATTTCTGATACAAATACCTGCTCCCCAGGGCTACCCACCACAAATATCAGCAGAATGTTGGCCAATTCTCCCCTACTTCACCACCAGTTTGGTGGCTCGAAAAACCTACAGCTACTCGTATTTGTCCCCTAAAAGTACTCTCCTCTCCAAAGTTTGCTAAAGAAACAAGCTCTGCAAATACTCAACCTATGGCCAGAGCATCCAGAAATCAACCCCCTAAGTGAGCCTGGCAAAAACCAACAATACACATCCTGGGCCACCTGAGATAAGGAAGGTTCTACTGAAGTAAACGGAATTTGGCTACCAAACATCCAGGTGTAAACATGTAATTCAACCAGGAAACACTCAAGCAAGGACATCAGATGGTTGTTGAACCTCCTGCCCAGGAGAATGAATGGGGACTTGCTAGGAAAAGCCAGGAGGAAATACAAGGTGACACTGAAGATGGTGCTCAACTTTCTTGCCTGGATAACAGGTCACCATCAATAAGGAGATGACCTCCTGTGACACCAGGGAACTGGCCCTGGTAGTCACATTTCCAGTGAGGTCAGTCTCCCTTTTATCAGTAATCAAAGGAAGTATTTGGGATGAGGACACATCATCCCTTACCCTACAAGAGGAAATGTAACATGTGGCCCCCTACCCTGCACGAGGTTCCTTTATTCCTTGGAACACCTTTACAGCACAGCTTCTTACATGCCAGGCCACCAGCTCATATTCCCATCATTCCCCATCAGCATTCCTACACGTGCAATTACGAGTGTGCACAGACAGATATGCACATAAACATTTTTTCCATTTTTCATTGTTTTTGAAACAGCACGGAACTAGGCAGCACTCAAATACTTTTTTGGTCTTTGAAAAAAAACCTGCTGTTGAAGTTGCTCACCCCCAGCTCCAACTAACGCCATCCCATAAAAGCCAACAAGCCCTTTTGCACTGCCCAGATGTTTTCCCTGCGTGTCCCCAGCTATATTTCTATACTTCAGTGACTACAATAAGTTGAAACTAATTTACACTCTGGCTTGCCCTGCCAAGGCGAGCCGGCGAGGAGGAGCCAGCTGGACCATGGAGCTCCAGAAGTGTTTAGCAAGGTCCAGCCTGCTCTGCCTGTCCGTGGGTGTGCCCAGGATGCCAGCGTGAGCCTCCAGCTGCCAGCAAAGAGAAAGGGAACAAACCAGAGCAGATACCAGCTCTGCAGCTGGAAGGAAGAGCTCAGTGGCATTAGCAGTGCTGCCAGCTTCAGTGCAGTGCATTTTTGGAGTATTTTTCCCTTTCAAAGCTCCATGAGAATCACAACACACGGTATCAGAAAAGCAAGCACAACACAGAGCAGTGCTGATCCTCAGGAAGGAGCAGGCCTCAGCACTGAGGTTTCCCCCATGGCTTAAGCTATCCTTAGAAAGCACAAACCATTATTTCCAACTCCTCTGGGGAGTCTGGTTTGTGGCACTCAGGATGTCTGAGATGTTTCATGACACTGGTAGGACAGAGGAGGCTCTGCCACTTCCTGCCCACATCTCGGACTGGGGATGGCAGTGGAGGACTGGCAAGGAGCAGAGGGCCTCAGGAGAGACCTGCAGACCTGCAGGAGAGGGATGCTCTGCAACTCTCAAGAAATCATTCCCTTTGCAGCAGAGGACACCCCAGGGTGTCAAACAGACCAAAAAGCCATAAAATCCACACTTCCTTAAGCCTTACTTCCCTAACCAGGATGGAGATAACCCAGGCAAAATTCCTATTAACCAGCTAATGCATGTAGCAGTGTTTCCCAGCCAGGGCTCCTCACGGCTAAGTTACAGTCTTTATCCCCAAATTTCCCCTCATCATTTGTCATCTTTCTTTAAATCAACTCAGTATTTCCTGAATTCTCAAGTACTAACAGGCTGGGGGGGAAAAAAAAAAAAAAAACAAAAACTATTAGGAAAGTGCTTATGAACCACTAGAAAACTGGTTAATGTTTCCTACCCCTCTCTCTTCTCTCAGACTTCCCCCTTTCCACCCTGGGCCCCCAAACACTTCCAGTCAGCTCTGGATTTGCTCAGACATGCTGGCCTGGGGGAGAAAATCCAGCAAGCAAGAAGGCAGAACTCCACCTGCACCACCACGTCCACCACAGAGACCTCCAGAAGGCAGTCATGCAGTCTCCAAAGCAAAACAGAAAGGAATGGACGATCTTTTTTACCCCCCTCCAATGCCTCCTCCTGACCCAGGTTTCTCCCCTCCCTTGGTTTCCTAACACACTGCAACAGTCCCAGATAAACTGTGAAAGGGGGGACCTGAGAGTAAAGCAGAATGGCTGCAGAGCAGGGAAACAATGAGAAAAAACAAAATAAAAAAAAAAAAATATGAGGAGAATGGGGGTTTAAAGACAGAACTAGGGAAAAAGCAACAGCAGCACAGGGGAAAGGGGAAGGGGGGGAATTCCTCTGGAAATCATTAATACTCCAGGAACCTTCAGGACTAAACCTGAATACAGACACTTAAGCTCTCAGCTCTGCCATTAACGCTAGGGCCTAAATTATTGATCTTTTGCCTTTATCAGCATAACAGTCACGTCCTGGTATCAAGATCTAACTACACTGCGGTCCCTGTGCTGCAGCCACTGAAATAATTAGGAGAAATTCTCATTAAAGGAGAGTGAAAGGTTCAGAGATGGAGACAGAGAAAAGGGTCTGGGAGGGTGTTTAATGTCTTCCACGGGGTCGAGAGAGTGCTCTGATCAAATCACTGCACGAGGCCGGGGGATGACAGCTTATCAAAAGAAGTCCAAAGCCCCGCCACACTGGTGTCCACCACGTGCTGGCCACAGGGCCAGGAGAGGGAGGTGGGGGCAAAAGGCATGAAAAATAAATTAAAAAAATAGAATTAATAATGGAAGGGCTGCTGCAGGCTTGGTCAGAGTCTGAAAAATGCAGCCTAGGATAAAGAGAAGGGGCGCAGGGAGGGGAGGCGAGGAGGAAGGAGCCCGGCATCATCCCCAAGGCACATGGCCAAAGCTTTCCCTGTTTCACTCTGGACTGCACTGCTCAGGACCCAAAAGGAAACTGGAAAGTGAAAAGGGAAAGCAGCAACACTGAAGTAATATCGCATGTGCAGCCCAGAGGATGGAGGGAAGAAGCCAGGAGGACGGAGGGAAGAAGCCCGGCCTGGTGGTGGCACTGGTCCCAGCCCAAAAGCATCATGGAAAAATTTTAAAAATTTAAAAAATAAATGTCAGTAAATAGGGGGAAATGCACCCTCACCAGTATGAAATACCAGAAAACGTTTCACAAAGCTGAGCGTAGAAAAACAATCCAGTCTGGTGGGCATCAGAAAGAAGTCGCTGGAGATTTCGGTGTGATTGGGGAGGGAGTGATGGAAAGATAAGGGGAGTGATGGAAGAGGGGGGGAGAAGGACAGGGATGAATGTAGAAAGCCTGTCCCCTCCCCCTGCACACACAAAGTTTCCCTATATTTAATGTCAACGCTCTGTAATTTAAAAGAAAAATTCCATTTCACTCGGCTAATCAGAATGGTTAGAGAGACCATTACCACAAACACTGGGAACATCTGAAATTGATTATTTTTTACTTGGTGCAGTTAATGAAATCCTCCAGCGACCGCGGCGGAGGGGTCTGCGGCGGCGGCGCCGGGGACAGGAGGGGGCTGCGGGGCCGGCACCGCTGACCCCTGCGCCCGGGGCGGCGGGGGAGCGGCGAGGGGCCGGGCTGGGCTCCCTGCCCACCATTTTGTGAAGGCTGGAGATATTTAGCATGGGCGGCACATCCCGTAAGGAGCACCACATCATTAAATGTCTTGGGCTGGTGCGGCGCGGAAGAGAAATGCAGGATGTCACTGCCTGATAGGGAGAAGACTCGGAGGTTATTTATTAGCGGACACTTACCACAAACTGCATTTTCTCCATTTGCATTCGGTATGCTGCAGCTGGCTTAGCGCCGGGAAAAGGCAGGCGGGATGGAGGGAGCAGCACCCCCACCCTTCCCTGCTGCTCCCCAC